>CAHIKZ030005457.1:492500-667500 GCA_903632075.3 Acanthosepion pharaonis | reverse complement strand
TCAAAAAACAGTGACTCACTTATTTCCTGCAACTAGTAATCAATAAAAACATAACCGAACAGCTTTAAATAAAGAATAATAGAGGTATAATTTATTTATAATAGGTAATATAGTTCGAAATATTTAATAATCTATGGGTCCTCCATTATTTTAAATAACCTTTTCAACTCTTTTTGGCATTGACTTGATTAGGTTCTGGCAAATCTCATCTCCAAGCATTGAATTGCAATCGGATATGAAATTCACAATCAAATCCTCTTTGTTGCTCAACTGATTTCTCGAGAGCCTGTACTTTATAATGCTCCATAAGTTTTCTATGGGGTTGGGGTCAGGAGATTGGGGTGGCCATGTCATAACACTCACCTGCTTCTCATTAAAGTATTCCTTCGTCAATTTTGATTTGTGACAGGGAGCATTATCCTGCATAAAAATGAGCTTGGTGGGTTCGATTTGCACTCTTTCAGCAGAAGGGAGCAGACAGGACTCTGAAATTCTTTTGTACTGCTCGCTCCTGAGAAACCAGTTCCATGAAAAGAAAAGCATCCCCAGAACATTATACTGAACGGATGCTTGACAGTACATACTGCTAAATTCAAAGAGCTTTCAAAGCTTCTTCTTCGGATTTTAGATCGCTTATCCTTTGAATTTAGCTCAACTTTCGTTTCATCAGGGAAGAGAACATTCTTCCATTTTAACCTCAAAAAACAATAGACAAAAAATATTTTTAGCAAAAAAAAAAATCAGGTGAGTCACTTTTATCGAACAGCATTGTATGTCTGTTATACTACTTAATCAAGATCACTTTCTGATTCACAAATACATTTCACCAGACATGACGCCCGGGTGTGAATGCTAAGAAAGCAAAACATTAAATAAAAAAAGTCGTCTTCCGCGCAGGGGCTCTGAGCATCACATCCGGCCCACAAAACAAATTCCCGAACATTCCTGCAAAAAAAAAAAAAAAAAAAAAAGAAAAAAAAAAAAGTAAAACAAAAGAAAAAAAATCATAATAATAGTGGAGGTGCCTGGAAATCTGCACCAGTTAAACCAAAGATATAAAGACGGCACTCCTCGCCGATGACAGGCAGTTCGGTTTCAACACTTCAGCCTCGAACCATCAAACACCGCACCAGCGTCGATTTCAACCCTGAAGAGAGGCGTACGTTAAACACCACCAACAACACAACACTTCGCTTCACTAATCTGCTCCAGGTCTCTCTTCTGGCACCAACTGTGACCTCGACCAACCAACCAACCAACCCAGAAATTGGATAACTCCTAGCGCTGTCGACAACACCCTTACATCTAATCGTTTTCCTTACTAACAGCAACTAAGGAACCACATATGAACAATTTTGCCACTTTTCACACAACTATGTACATATTCTGAATTTTCACCAATACACGTTGGAATTTGAATCCTTGTTTATTCTTTTCCCTGCAACCACACACTCGTTATAACATGTGTACACACACACACACACACACACACACACACACACACACACACACACACACACACACACATACAGAGAGAGGGAGAGAGAGAGAGAGAGAGAGAGAGAGAGAGAGATAGAGGAACCAAAAGTCATTTTTAAAGATCAGGTAAATAAATATGTATGTATATATAGATATTAAAATTATAAATAATAACGATTTCCTTGTAGTCCTTATTTTAATAATTTAGTCAATGTTAATAAATTTATGAATAAAAAATTCTTCATATTTATTTTTTTATAAACTGGTAAATGATAAATATTGCATTCTATTAGTTTTAATTGTATTAGTCTTTAGAATGTTGTAAATATAAAATTGTTCTTGTAAATACATTAAATAAAAAATCATACACTATCTATTTATTACATTAATAAATAAATAGTGTGTGATTTTTTTATTGTAAATTCTCAAGAACAAAAAAAATGTATAAATTTAATTTCATCATATATTAGTTTTTATTACATTTGAAATCATCGGGGATATAATTAGGAAGAAAAATAAATTCAACGCCAATTCAGATGCTGGTAAATAAATTGCTTACAATGCTGTGAAAGCATTTAAATCGGAGAGACATCACGAAAAAAACCAGTATCTACAAACCAATAAGAGATTTATGTTTAGACAACCATTCAAACACTCTGATAATACACAGAAACATAACTGGCCATAACTTTGGTTTTACAAATGCCAATCTAATTAAAAAAGAATATAATTCTTTATGTTGAGGGGACTTCGAGGGCCTACTAATAAGAATATTACCAACTATAAACACTTGTCAAAAGCATATTACATCACCAACATTTCTTGAATCCATTCTTAAAGAATCTAACGTATGTTTATCTAAAACAAAAGGTATGTACATAAAACGTACCCAAATCAACATGGAGAAGACCACCAAACATAATGTCGACAAGACATAGTCACTTATGAATATACATTAACATCTGAATCTCATATAGACAAACTAGAATAATTATACATTTGCATGCATAAAACAATACAGGGTGTTCCAGAAGTGTTGGGAATATTTCAAGTCCTCATATCTGCTGAACTATGAATGGTAGTAAGATGAAACTGGTACCATTTTAAAGCTAAATTCATTAAGATTTTTGTGATGCTAATGATTTTTTCATATTTTTCAGATCGATTAATGGCGTTCAATCAACCAGAAAAGGCGTTTTGCGTCCTTGAATTTGCAAAAAACTGAATCATGAACACTTGTTCAACGTACAGGTCTCCAGATCTCACACCCTGCGATTTCTTTTTGTGGGGGTTTGTGAAAGGACTGGTCTATGTGCCTCCCCTTCCAAAAGACGGGGATGAACTGAAGCCCCGAATAACGGAAGCTGTTGCAACCATCGACAACGAAATGCTGGAACGCGTTTGTCAGGAATTGGACTATCGGTTTGATGTGTGCCGTGTGACCAACGGTGCTCACATTGAACACCTTTGAACATTCCATGTAAAACTTGAGATTAAATTCTTTCAGCATATGTCAGGCGCGTTTCTATATCTTTAATAGTTTTCGAGATATTCAATGTCAAAATGTTCCCAAGACTTTATTTACGTTTTTTCAGTTTGGTATGGAATCCATTAATTTCTTGAAACTGTAGTGGTGCTGTAAGAATTGTTGGCTAGGGTCACCGTGAATATAATCAAGAAGGAAAGCTGTGTTCTTGTAAAACAACACCCCACATGAATCATGTACAACATACACGAGAGAAAAATAATCAAGCTCAGTGAACATCAATAATATACTGTATTAACAATGATATACAAATATCAACAATAGTATAAAGAAAGTTGCTTCCCTTTTTCCGTAATAAAAAGGGTAAGTTTAGCTAATTAATGTTGAGTACAATGTTGAATGTTATTTAACTACAAAGTTCAATTGAAGTCTTAGCTAAATAAAGAATAATTCCACAGTGTGTTACCAGTGTAGAAAGATGTAATGTTTATGAGTGATATCAATAGGAATTAGTATGATTACTCGAATGAGTAATAATTAAGAATTAAAATGTCACAAGAAATATGCTCCGTGCTGTATTTTCCAAGAATTGAACTGCTACTGGCTGTTGGCTAACAGCGAGAGGGTTTTTATAGTTACGCATAGGCTCCAGTGAGCTTGGCGCCAAAAATATAGAAAGATACTAAAATGCGCGATAGGTCAGGAAATGGACCAATCCGTGATTTTAGAGAAAAATTCAAATGACGATGGCAAAATTGTCATATATTAAGTATCATATATTTATGAACTAATGACATTAAAGAAAGCGGAGGTGTGGCACATGTAAGTGATCACCACAAAACTTCGAATGGACAAGTCGTTTAACAAGTCGAATGCACGTGAAACATGATTAACCAATGAAAATCAAACCAGACAAAAGTAAAAATACCAAAATTTCTTTCTTCTTTTTCTCCATATCTTATTCTCTGTTGAAACTTTAATAAAAGTGGAACATATTTGATTGTTAAACATTTTCTATTAGTTCCTTATCTTAGTAATCTTTCGAACACCGCCCCAGATTTGATATATATTTGATCCCAACTCATATGCATATATACACCCAGAAAATAAATCACTTTTCCGAATCCTAGAAAAAATTAATAAAAAGTTTAATTGCAGAGCTTTATCAGCCGTCTTCAATGAAATTCGTATAAAAGAGGGATTGTTGTCCAAATACACAAGAAGACATTTTTATGTTTATACATTCTTTTCTGTAGATACAAATATTTAAGTAAATGCTATAATAAACAGTATTAAACAACATTTACCGGCCTGAATGTTCGAGAAATTTTCACAGAAAATATTCGTCCTCCGACAGGATTCGAACCCATATCCGATACGGAACCGTCATTTAGCTTGACGTGCCTTTACCGATTTGGCCACGAAATTCAGTTAGCAAGGTCGAATTTACTGCTTATAAACTTTAATTTTCCATGAATCTCTCACGTACATTCACATCTGCTCATGGCGTATCAAATGTAAACAAATGACGTCACACATTATGAAATGGACAAAGTCCGACAATTATTTTAAGACATTTTATATGCATATATATATATATATATATATATATATATATATATATATGTGTGTGTGTGTGTGTATGTCTGTACACACGGCAAAACAAACACACACATATATTACACGAACACAGACGCACGTATTGATGTTTGATTTATACGCAAAACAGTAGATAAAAATCTCTGAAATACATATATAAAATCTCTAATACACACACACACACACACACACATATATATATACACACATGCACACAGGCACACATACTGATGTTTGATATATAGGCAAAACAGTAAATAAAAAATTTCTAAAATATATAAAATCTCAAACACACACACACACACACACACACGCACGCACACACACACATACATGCACACGAACACACATATTGATGTTTGATGTATAGGCAAAATAGTAAATAAAAAAAATCTTTCTCCTCTTGTAGCTATCAGCCAGATAGCTCCAACCCACGTATATTATATAAAAATAGTTTCACCATTGTCTGAAACAATTATTGTATTCTTCCATTCAAACAAAATAGACAGGGGCAAAATTGATTTCTTGCTGAACGCACCCATTGGGATTGTGGGTCATAATACACTCCTCTGTTCGCTTTTCTCTATCGGTTTGCAAATAACAAAAAATGGGAGGTGGGGATTTTATAATAAAAAGTCACAATTTTATTCTGCGATTACATGAAACCACTCGGAAGGTGGAATGCTTTCATATTGCTTTCTTCGAAGTGTCTCTTGGAAAAGGTACACTATCTGTTTTCTTGGTGGAGATTATAGAAAATCTTGGATTATTTAACATCCACGGTGTTATATGGCAAGCTGGGACAGTTCCAAGCCACTTCTCCCACACATGTTTTTTTTTTTCTGAAAACAAGAACTAAACATGGGAGGAATTGAGGAGCGTGGAATCACTTGTTAATTGCTGTGGTTCCAAGGTCCACCCTAACCTGGGGTGATAGCACCTGTTAGGGTCCCAGCTATGGGTAAATAGTAAACCCCAGAAACAAAAAGCAAAGCACTAGAAAAGTATAAAATACATTTTTATAGTAAAAATACCAGCAATACGTATTTATAAAAAAATACCAACAATATATTTTTATAATAAAATTTCCAACAATACATTTTTATAGCAAAATAACCAGATATACTTTTATTAGAATTATCAACAATGCATTTATATAGTAAAACTAGTCAAATTACATACATTTTAGAAATAAAAATGACAATAGGAAAACTGGTAATTGCTGACGCGTTTCGTCCAATGTGAACTTTATATTTTTTGTTTTCGTATTTTACTTTGATAAAGTCCACATTGGACGAAACGCGTCAGCAATTACCAGTTTTCGTATTGTCATTTTTATTCATAAATATTGTCTTCTCTACTGGTTAAATCGGAGAAATTTTCATACATTTTAGAGTAAAACTAGCCAAATTACCCATGCCTTGCTGCGTATCACACATTTGTTTTGTAAGAAAATGATACTCAATGTTATAATTTGTGGAGATAAATAATACATTTCAATATTACTCAATGATCTTGCCGATGTGACCTTCATCTTCTGGCTTTCTCCTTCTATATCTTGGATAGGAGTCATTCCCCTTTTAAATTTTAAATTTAATTTAAATCCAAGGAAAAAATTTTCAGTGGGTGGTTTGTGCAAAATAGCTTAAGCTGACAATACTTGATTGAATGAATTGATGAGCAGATTTCAACATTGATATGACAGTTGAATTGTTGCAGTAAATATGTATTGTAAGGCACTAGCCACTGATTGGTGATTTCTTGCTCAACTTGACGTCAATATTGTCTCATTTTGATCTTACCGATGTGACCTCCATCTTCTGGCTTTCTCCCTCTATATTTTGGATAGGAATCATTCCCTGATTCAAATTTAAATTTAATTTATATCAAAGGGAAAAAAATCAGTGTGGAGTTCGTGCTACACCCGGATCCTCTTTGATCAAAATGAAATATACTTATCCAAGTACCTTAAGAATCATTCTCTTGTTCAAATTTAAATTTAATTTATATCAAAAGGGAAAAAATTCAGTGAGGGGTTTGGCCTCTCAGGGACCCCCTTTGATCAAAATGCAATATGCATATCCAAGTACCCTGGGTAATGTAGTTTAAGAATATATATGGTTAGGGGGGAGGTCTATCTCCCAAACCCTAGGAGGTTCGATAACAAACAGACAGACAGAGGCTACAACTTTATATATATATATATATATTGAAGTCATGGCATACATTGTCAAAAATATTATTAATCTCATTTCTTGTAAGGAGAAACATGTTTTCACTTCTCGTTTGATTTTGTAAGATTATTTGGCAAAAAAATAAAAAAAGCAACTAAGTAATTATAATTTAATCATGAAATAATGTAATTTTCTTGAATTAATTATAAAATAGAATTTTCATATTTAGATTTCGAAGTTAAATAACTTGTGGTAATAACTCTATTTTCTCCACTGTTTTCAAATTCGCGAGCATACGCGAAAATTTATTTTGACCACTAGAAAAAAGGATTGGCTTCGAGCTGAAGAAAAGAGCAAGGTAAAATTTAACGAGCCTATGTGAAAAATTATTTTGACCTATGGAAATAGGAGCGGCTTACAAACTGAGAAAAAGTAACGAACCGATGTGAAATCGCTTTATGATATAAACAAGCAGAGAAAGTTGAATCAGTGGGAGAGAGAGAAAAAGCAGAAAGAAGCAGAAGGCAGAAAGCCATATTTCCACGCGTCTGAATAACGCCGGTGTCAAATTACACGCTGATACATTATCAGTCACTAATTGTAGCAGGGCAATTTCAAAGAACTCTATTCAACTCCAAAGCTAAGTACCTTAAAATATATCTTTTCATTCATGTTGAACACAACCGTATAACTTTTATGTGAAAAACGAACTCTCTCAATTTGTTTTAAACATTTTGGAATATTACTTTGTATCAAGTGACTTAATATGAATATTTTCTCTTCTTGACAATTCATCGAAACTACGAACTTTAAATATTTGGTTCTTTTTTTTTTTTTGAAACATGCTACTGACAACTTCAAATATGTAAACTTGTAAATAAATTCCTTACCTTGTATTGTTAAATATAACACGTGTGTTTCCTCTTCGTCATTATCCTTCAATACTTCAAACTCATATGGGTTGATATGCTGCTAAATAAAACCAGCCAACCAACAAACTTAGAACTAAACATATGATTAAATGTGTTTCTTTAGCCTCAATCTATATAACAATGTTATATCATTTGTTTAAAATTATTACTACTATTCATTTTCAAAATAAATCGGTAAACTTCATTGTCATTTTTTGCTGAAACATTAGCTTCTAAAACTTTTCGAGGTTCTTGACAAAATCCAAAGAAGGATCTGTAATGTAATCGATTCTGACTTGGCTACCCTCTGTCTGTCTGTTCTCAACTTCAGTCACCTTCTCACCGACGTGACGTGGCTACCCTCTGTCTTTTCTACAAATATTTTCATGGCAACTGCTCTGACGAGCTTCTTTTCCTGGTGCCTCGGCTACATGAATTTAACTGCCACTTCTACTCCAATAGTTTCTTTTCTTGTACTTCTCGCCTGTGGAACTCCTACAATCTTCATAAATTTAAATGCAATTTCAATCGCCATTTTCTATCTTCTTGAATCCCGTTCATCTTTTGTACTTTCCTCAATTCTCCCTATATTCAGTCTTTTCTCTCACTTTCACTCTCTCTAATCCCCCTGCGTACTAGTGGCATTCCCGCCTTACGTGGGGCGAAATGATTAAAAAAAAATGAAAAAGTAATGAAGTCTTATATGCAAAAAAGTCTCTAGGTCTTATTTCGGTAAATGTACAAATGAACAGACAAAAATGCCTATTTAAAATAAATAGTACGATAATAGAATGTACAAGCAGCTGCTCGATGAAAATAAAGATATTGTGTATTTTGATTAATTGATTGATTTCTGTTTTGACGGCATATCAACCCCTTTTGGGTTATTTATAACCAAAACATTTTGGATTGTAGGAGTTTGTTTACAGCAGTAGCATGCAAAAGTGTTGATGCTTTTTAAACTGAAGTTCCAAAACAGTTTTCACTGTTTTGTGACTAGGAAGGTGTTACACATACTTCCAAACAGAAGGTGGGTGTTGAGGGTGCGAGAGCCCCGGGTATCCATATCGGGAGGGCATCCAATCAAAGAGTGAAATAAAAATTTAGATTATATTGAATTTTGAATGAAGTGTTTATCTGTTTTTACATATTTAAAATGTCTTCTTTTCTTACATTTCTCAGTAGTAGGCCATATAGGCCCCCTCCCTACTTGAGTCTTCGGGGCATACAATCAAGGAGATGGCCCCATTCATCACCAGACATCACCAAACCTCTGCAAGTCACTGCCTTACCATACCTGGTGTCCCCAATCAATCCACCATCTAAGTACTGACTGGGCTCAATATTGCTTAACTTTGGCGATTTTTAATTTTTTTTTTTTTTTTTTTTTGATCATTTCACCCCAAGCAAGGCAATAATACCACTAAGACAGAAGAAGTTACTTGGGGGAGAAAGAAAATGAGAAAACTTTAGAAGAAGAGACTAGAAACCCAATCCGAAACAGGAAACGAGATAAACTCCTACTCCTTTTCAACATATAGAGAAGGAGTGTGAGCTGGGCGATAGGTGAACCTATCTACTTTTTTTTTTTTGATTAAATGAAAACCAATGTTTTCACTGCAGTTTGATGGTAAATTGATATTCACTGTACTGACAACATTCTTTCAAATAGGGTCTTACATTTACTAGCAGGGGTAAGGTTTGGCGATAACTTCAGTTATCCCTAGTGATTGATTAATTTGTTTTTTATGGCTTATCAACCCTTTGCAGGTCATTTAAAGCTAGAAAATATTTTTAGATTGTAAGATTTTTTGGGAGATAATAATGATTTAGTGATACATGTCCTACTAATTAATCCATAGCTGGGAGAGAAGAGGTGGCTTCGTACAATCAGTCACTAATGTCGTCCAATCTAGTTACTCAGCATTCTAGTTCAGAGGTCAACAACTTTTTTGTACCACGGACCGGTGTTATGCAGGACAATTTTTCCACGAACTCGGTGTGTGTGTGTCGGGGGAGAGTATCGGTGCCGGTCACGTGTGTAATACCTGTTTTATTTTTCTATGCGGCCCGGTACCAAATAGTCCATAGTTCGGTACCGGTCCGCGGCTCTGTTGTTAAGGACTGCTGTTCTAGTTCACCAATATTTGATGGACAAACAAGTATTAAATTGGGGATCATTTGATTTTAATAACCAAGTTGTAAACTGATCAACCACTTTTTGCTATAGATTCAATGTTTCTCCACTACAGGAAGCAATGTTGCATTGTCAGATTGTAATACATTTTAGAGATTGGCGTTAGTTTTGAATTTTGGACGTCTAACGAGATATCAGTTCAGAATTTAGTAGCACTGGGATTTCAATTGTAGCCTACTTGGCGATTTGCAGGACACCTCGAGTTGGCGTAATGGCTAGCAAGCTTATCTCGCTAGAAAAATTACGACTGAATAGTGAGTTCGATCCTCACTGGGTGTCCCCTACATTTGGCCTTGTGCCACATCTAAGCTGCCCTTGGAAAATCACTACTTGGTGAGTTGCAGTCCAATCTGGTAATTCTGCATTGGAGATCACCAATGTTTGATGGGATGGTAGCACCTGTTAAGGCCCCAGCTATGGACAAATAGTGAATCCCAAAACAAAACTCCACGAAAGTATAAAAATACATTTTTATAGTAAAATACCAACAATACATTTTATAGAAATATGGCCAGCAATACATTTTGTAGCCAAATTGATGACTTGCAGCCAAATTTAGCAAGCTTGCTTTTATATAATCAGTATTTGACTCACAAACAAATGGGCATTAAATAGGGGATCATTTTTGTTTTATAATTAAATCATAACCATTGCTACAATATATTCAGTGTATTTCTCTATGCCAGAAAAGAATTATGTTGGATTACCAAGTTCTATTACAGTTTAAGGATTACAGTGATCCCTCGTTTATCGCGATAGATTGGTTCCGAGACCGGCCGCGATAACTGAATTTCCGCGAAGTAGGGACGCCATATTTACAGTATTTATTTAACGTGTATTTGGACTTTTAAAACCCTCCCTGTACTTTTAACAACCCACCCATTACAGTACTCTATTAATAACAAGGACAACCGTTAAGCAATAACACTTTAGATTAAAAAAAATAAAAATAAAGATTGTTACTGTATTCAACACGAAAGAAGTTGAAGTAGAATTTGAATGATGATGGTGATGAATTTGCTGCACAGTAGAAATGATGATGATGAAGCTGATGATGATGACTTCTACTGTGCAGTCGATAATTGTATTTTATGTCTCTTCAGACGGCGGTGCCCTTTCTATTGCTATTTTACGCTTGTTTTGTTGCTCCTAAACCAGGAAATAATATTTATTAATAATATTTTAATGGGTTTAATGAAAAATTTTAGGTGTTCATATATCGCGATTTTTCTAGAATTTTCCAGAAACTCCGGGATATATTTTCCATATATATATTTTAAAAATCCGCGAAGTCGTGAATCCGCGATAGTAGAACGGAGGGATCACTGTAGTGCTACTTTTAAATTTTGCTAATTGTGGTATTTTTGGAGACAAACCTAATGATTAGGAAAAGACAGCTGAAATTCCTTGGGCACGTAACGAGGAAGGAGAGTTTGGAAAACTTAATCTTCATGGGGAATATTGAGGACAAAGTAAATAAAGAAAAATTGGGCATAGGTACAGCCTTAGCCAGATTATGATCTTTTGGGGCCTCTAGGCTAATGAAATTATAGGACCCTTTAAGACGGAGCCAACCGCTAACTTGTTCGCACTCATCTTGAATATTTTTTACTCATATATTTGAGCAACATTTACATGGCTTGAAGTAAACTTATTGCAGTCTTTTTGAATAAACGAGAAGAAATATTTTTTGTTTGTTAATAAAAATATTCTTCAAGAAATACCACTATTTTACTATTTATTGCAAATCAGATTGGCACATATTTCAACACAACCATATTTTTTTTTTAACCAGCATTATAACAATCAAAATAAATATGAGTTTTTCATATTGATATCATCTCAGTTTATGAAACTATTTAGAAGTTATAACATTTAGAAAATTAAAAAAAATGCTTTATAAAAGCTTTAGGGCCTGAGGCTGTAGCCAATGTAAGGATAATCTAGCCTTGGGCACTAGACTAGCCTAAAGGATAATCCAGTCCCAACTCGAATGAAATTATGTGGACCCTCTCAGATAGAGTAACTGTTTAACTTGCCTACACCGGTCTTGAGTATTTTCTGTCATGATATATTTTAATGACATTTACATGGCTTGAAGTAAACTTATAGCAAATTCTTTAAATAAACTAGAATAGCAATCTTTTGTTTGTCAATAAAAATATTCTTTAAGAAATACTACTATTTTACTATTTATTGCAAACCATATTAGCAAATATTTCAACACAACCATAGTTAAAAAAAAAAAAAAAGGATTTTTATGCTTGAGCTTTAGACAGTGTGTTATATAAGAATAAAAGTGTCGCTGGCGACACTTGAGTTTGAACATAGATCGTCAGTGAGCAAACACAGGCGATCCCATTATTGAATTAAGTATCCCACGTGATCATAGAGGAAACGCATATAAGTAGGAAGTCACATTGATTTCTATTTCTATTCTATCCTCTATTACTATACGGACCGCTATTCTCTACTCTATTCACTATACTATTTCTCTATTCGGATCACTATACGGTGGTTACTTCCGAGAAATATTATCGAGCAAGTACTATTAGTGCGAGTGCCATTCAAAGGTGTCTGACACCAGTATTATTCAACGGCGTACTATAGTTGTATCTGCGATTACAAAGTCTCTACTAAAACTAGCATTACGAAAGTGACAACGAGTATTCGTTGGCATCACAGAACGGTGATACAAGCTGCAATAAGTTTCAGTGTAGCGAATGAATCCAGTACAAGCTGCTATGATGCTCCGGAGAAGCACATCCATTTTGTTCAATCAAAGCTATTCGAGAGAGGTCAGATTGTGATCTATGGACTTAATCTATGGTTATTTCGGAGACGTTGCGCATGTTGCGCGATTTGATGTCTGTAACATCAAATGAACACTCATATACCCATAGTCTAGGTTCATTGTTATGAAGTGGGATCCGTCCAGCGAGGGTGATTTATCTCGTATACCGAGAGCTGCTCTACCCTTGCTACTTGGGCATTTACATAGTCTAAGATAGGCACATAGTATGGGCAAACTCGATGTCGTCCGTAGCAAAAAACACTGTAAATGCAACCCCAGGAATGCCGTTGTTCCCATCTCCTGTGGTGTCGTGAGGGGACCTCCCCGAGGATCAAATGGTGCTCTCTCATGTTCATTTATAAGAGCAGGTTCTGCCTTCACGTAAGTTACGGCTGTTGTCTGTGCAGCATAGACTTTGAAGGTGTCATTTCACAACGCACAAGTTCAACTTTTGGCATCATGGTGTGAGGTGTCATGTTAGAAAGTTGGCTCGTTTTTGATTGTTTGTGAAGGAAACGTTGAACGGCGTCATCTCTGTCAAGAAAATTGTGCTGCAGTTGTATCCTGCAATAGTAAGGGGATGAAGCCTGTGCTTCTCAACATGATCTGTAATCTTCTCAACAATTACCCTGGCTAGCGCGATTGCTAGATCTGTTGTCAATTTTAACACATATGAAATATGATGGGTGGATGCCTGACTTGTTCTCAAAAGAAAGTTATGGTCAAGGGATGTAAAGATGAATCGTTTATTATATGTAATGGAATGTTATGCTATAACGAGCATATGGTTGTTATGACATGTCATATTATTTAAAATGTTTAGGTGATTACCTTTCTAACACCATATATATATATATATATATATATATATATATATATATATATATATATATATATATCCCGTCGATTTCGACGTATGAGGATCTGACAGCTTATTGATTCAGTTATGAAATTTTATGCGATAATCTTAAGTGGCATTTAAGACCCGCTAGTGATTTACAAAGGAGGCCACAGTGATTTACAAAGGAGCAAGTGTGAAGATTGTGAGATGAGATCACTGTTAGATTGGCTGAGATCTTGCTCTCGCTTCTTGAAGATGATTCAGACAAGCAGATTGAAAATTGCTGAGTCCACTAAAACACGTTGATCTCCATTCTACCCGCTCCAAGGCTAAGCGCTCAAGGGTGTTATGTGGTATATTGACTGCTGACAAGTTGTTTTTCAGCTTGTCTTTGTATCTTAGCCATAGGCGTCCTACATTCCTGTAGCCCTGATCTAACTGGCTGTACATTAGGATCTTGGGTATCCTGTCATCAGACATTCTCAAGGCATGACCAGTCCACCGTAACTGAGACTGTATGATAAAAGTCTCGATTCCTCCAATATTACACCTGTTAAACAGGTCTACGTTAGATGTCCTATCTTGAAGCTTAACTCCACGGATTGCACGCAGACAGCTTTTATGGAAAACATCTAGCAGGCGTATTTGGTACCTGTATGGAGTCCACGACTCTGAGCCATACAAAAGGATGGCAAGTACAACAGCTCTGTAAACCCGAATTTTCGTATCCAGTCGAATGCCCCGCTCATTCCACAAGTGATGGCGAAGTTTGCCGAAAGCACTGGTAGCCTTAGCAATCCGATGCATGATTTCATCATCTAAAGTTCCACTGTAATTGACTTTGCTACCAAGATAGGTGAAAGACTTTACATAGTTCAGGGGTTTGTCTTCTACTTTCAATGGTCTCTCTGGAAATTTGTAGACTGGTGGTTTTTTTTTATATATATATATATATATATATATATATATATATATATATATATATATATATATGTATGTATTAATGTGGATAAATGAAATAACTAGATACTAGTAACAGTATATACGCGCGTTAGCGTGCATACACAGGTAAGCGAATAAATATTTACTCAGTTTAATATAAGGTGTAAACAAAACAGTGCTCAATGTGGTTAGACAGAGCTAAGAAGTATATATTAATAAATATACATATACCTACGTTCGAAGCGCAAATTAAAGGTTCGTTGTTCTACCAACTCATCAGGCATAAATTATTACTTTTTATTTAATATATATATATATATATATATATATATATATACTGGTTCTCATGGGAGATTTATTATAAATTTATTATAAATTTTATTTTGGTTCCACAGCTAGAAACTGGGAAACAAGACTTTATCATCATAAAATTACTCTTAAGTCACTCTCAAAATTTTACTAGAATATTAAAACAGATGACTATACACCGGTAGTAAATTGGAATTTCGTCGCCAAAACTACACCCTTTGCCGGCCACGGCGACCGATGCGACTTGTGTTTGCTGGAAAAAAGATTAATCCTCAAAAATGTTAATGACCGAAATCTACTTAATAAACGAAATGAACTAATGTTAGCTTGTAATTACAGAAAAAACATTTCTCTTAAAATATTTTAATTCTGGATAAATATATTATCCAAATATCACACGCACTTCCCATATTTTAGGTCATATATTGATTACCCCCACTTTAAGCATTTTAATATCTATTATTACTTAACGAGTATCCCGGCTTTCCTTTTTTAAACTTTGAGCTTGCCTTTTTTTTTTTTTTGTTTACAATAGCTCCCTACCTACACTCTACATTCTGTATGTACACCCCAATATTATATTCAGTTTATATTAAATTTGAGCTTTGAATATGTGTTTAATTTAGCGTTCTTCCCATGTGACCAAGTATATATATTTTTAAAAATAAAACATAATAATTATATATATATATATATATATATATATATATATATATATATATATATATATTTTTTTTTTCAACATTTTTACATTTTTCTGTTTGGTGGGAGTAAGGGAGTACAAAATTGTCCCTATCGTCCATTATTTTAAGCGCTTTTAGACACTTTTTTAGCCATTTTCAAAGGTGATTTTTTTTAAGTGTTAATTTCTCTTCGTGTTTGTCTGTTTAAGATGTAATTCTGGTGCGAATGACAAGCAGTATAACATAAATTATATAAAAATTGTCCGAATGTTTTCCAAGAGCTTTCGACTTTACTTTAAGCCATTATCAAGGTTGATTTTTATTTTACTTTTAAATTTGGTAGGGTATAACGTATGCGTCAACTAACTAAGGAACAAGCAGAATTATAATATGATATAAAAATGTTTATTGTGGAATTTCTTTCAAACTTTTACTATAGGACCCAGTAATATTCACATTTAATAATTAAACTAGTTAGCGTGTAAAGATTCCAAATGTTGACTGACCATGTCCTGTTGCAAAGTTTTGTTTTTATCTATTTTGCGGTTGATACAACTTCAATGTATTTTTTTTCACTTTACGCAGATCAACAGTGATTGAATGAAAAGCCACACATAAAGAGAATCAACACACACACACACACACACACACACACACACACACACACACACACACACACACACACACACACACACACACATTTAAACAATAGAAAATTCCAGGAAAAAAAGCGTTCAAAACCTAAACAAAAATAAGAATTAATATTTACGGACGTAATAAAGAATAAGAAATCAAGTAGATAGAAAAAGCAAATTTTCATTCAATCGCTGTTGGTCTGAGTAAAGTGAAAAAAAAACAAAACATTATTGCCACCAATCTAGTATTAGTACATTTATTTACAATAAATTTATGTGAAAAAGAAAAGGTGTAAAAGCTTGATGAAAATATTCTTTTGATCGCTTAATAAAATTAAAAAAAAAAGTTTGGAGCAGTGTCTAAGACAGTGGTTCCCAACCTTTTTTTCGGAAACTCTAAAATTCTGGTGCCCTCCACTCGCCACCTCATGACATATTCTTATTATTCAAAAAGTGAACTTCTATTCACGAGGACGAAGAAACTTAAGAACCCGAGACTGCATATATACAATACTATTATCATTTAATTTTAGAAATTTACAATATTTATAAAAAATATTGTGTTACTAATATAAATATAAAAGATTGTGTCTATATCTGTATGTTTGTACAACGATCGAGCTCACGTCATTTTATGAAGAAAAATTGGTGGAGACCAGTAAACACCAAACTGCAATAAAATCCACACCCTGTTTTTGTTTGAGAGGGGGTTAAAAAAAACTTTTTAGTCCTCATTTTCCACAAGAAAACTACATGTGAATACGAAATAATAATAATAACTTCCTTTATCCACTCCTTTCAAATTCGGGCGAGCTGAGGAAAAAGATGGAAAGAAATTCGCGAGCCTGTGTGAAATTTTCATTGGACCAATGGAAACTTTGAGTTCAAATAGACTGACCGGCGAGCTAAAGAAAAAGACAAAACAAATTCGCGAGCCTATGTGAAATTTTCTTTGGACCAATGAAAACGTTATTTTTACAGGAATTGGCCGTTGAAAAAGAAAGAAAAAGAATTAGTCTAGAAAAAGAAAGAAAAAAAAATAGCAATCCTATGTGAAATGCTTTTTGATATAAAATAAGGAGAAAACATTTATATCAACACGAGAAGAGCGTCTGAAGTCAGGTGAAATGTTTCATTTTTATTCACGTGTCCAGCGTTCACATTTTTGTCGGTGTCAAATTATTCGCTGATTATGTTATCGGCCTTAATGGAGTGCTTGGCATTTCAAAGAACTTTATTTCAGCTGTCCAAGAAAGCTAAGTATTCCTTGTCATTGCCATCCATCAATAACCTTCTTGGCGTGGGTAAACCAACTGTTAATTTTAACCTCGAAGCCCCATGCCACTATAGAACATTATCAAACAAGATTTTTAGCACATCAAGAGAAAGCGAATGCAAAGGGTTCTTCAAGGAGGGCTATGGAGGATACCGGTAGACAGAGAGAAACATATTTGCAGCCCTAAAGTGCACGAAACATCGGGCAGTTGAAACATCAGAACAAAGGGAAGAAAGACTGCAAGCCGAAAGAACCAGGAGTGTTGCAGAAGATCAGAGACCAGAAAGGCTTCGACAGTAAAGAGCTAGAAACTCCTGAGCAGAGACAGGAAAGACTTCTGGTAGCCAGAGTTATGTCTGCTGCTCAGAAAGCAGCTGAGACTCTTGAACAAAGACATGAAAGGCTGCTAGATCAGAGAGGGCTGCTAGCAGCGCAGTTGAGCCTCCCGAGCAGAGAGATGAAAGACTGCAGGCTAATAGAGCTAGGTCTGCTGCTAGCAGCGCAGTTGAGCCTCCCGAGCAGAGAGATGAAAGACTGCAGGCTAATAGAGCTAGGTCTGCTGCTAGCAGGGCAGTTGAGCCTCCCGAGCAGAGAGATGAAAGACTGCAGGCTAATAGAGCTAGGTCTGCTGCTAGCAGGGCAGTTGAGCCTCCCGAGCAGAGAGATGAAAGACTGCAGGCTAATAGAGCTAGGTCTGCTGCTAGCAGAGCAGTAGAGACACCCGAGCAGAGAGATAAAAGACTGCAGGCTAATAGAGCTAGGTCTGCTGCTAGCAGGGCAGTTGAGCCTCCCGAGCAGAGAGATGAAAGACTGCAGGCTAATAGAGCTAGGTCTGCTGCTAGCAGGGCAGTTGAGACTCACGAGCAGAGAGATGAAAGACTGCAGGCTAATAGAGCTAGGTCTGCTGCTAGCAGGGCAGTTGAGACTCACGAGCAGAGAGATGAAAGACTGCAGGCTAATAGAGCTAGGCCTGCTGCTAGCAGGGCAGTTGAGCCTCCCGAGCAGAGAGATGAAAGACTGCAGGCTAATAGAGCTAGGTCTGCTGCTAGCAGGGCAGTTGAGACTCACGAGCAGAGAGATGAAAGACTGCAGGCTAATAGAGATAGGTCTGCTGCTAGCAGGGCAGTTGAGCCTCCTGAGCAGAGAGATGAAAGACTGCAGGCTAATAGAGCTAGGTCTGCTGCTAGCAGGGCAGTTGAGACTCACGAGCAGAGAGATGAAAGACTGCAGGCTAATAGAGATAGGTCTGCTGCTAGCAGGGCAGTTGAGCCTCCCGAGCAGAGAGATGAAAGACTGCAGGCTAATAGAGCTAGGTCTGCTGCTAGCAGGGCAGTTGAGACTCACGAGCAGAGAGATGAAAGACTGCAGGCTAATAGAGATAGGTCTGCTGCTAGCAGGGCAGTTGAGCCTCCCGAGCAGAGAGATGAAAGACTGCAGGCTAATAGAGCTAGGTCTGCTGCTAGCAGGGCAGTTGAGACTCACGAGCAGAGAGATGAAAGACTGCAGGCTAATAGAGCTAGGTCTGCTGCTAGCAGGGCAGTTGAGACTCACGAGCAGAGAGATGAAAGACTGCAGGCTAATTGAGCCTCCTGAGCAGAGAGTCTGCTGCTAGCTAGGTCTGCTGCTAGTTGAGACTCCGAGCAGAGAGATGAAAGACTGCAGGCTAATAGAGCTAGGCCTGCTGCTAGCAGGGCAGTTGAGCCTCCCTGAGCAGAGAGATGAAAGACTGCAGGCTAATAGAGCTAGGTCTGCTGCTAGCAGGGCAGTTGAGACTCACGAGCAGAGAGAGATGAAAGACTGCAGGCTAATAGAGCTAGGTCTGCTGCTAGCAGGGCAGTTGAGCCTCCCGAGCAGAGAGATGAAAGACTGCAGGCTAATAGAGCTAGGTCTGCTGCTAGCAGGGCAGTTCAGACTCACGAGCAGAGAGATGAAAGACTGCAGGCTAATAGAGCTAGGTCTGCTGCTAGCAGGGCAGTTGAGACTCACGAGCAGAGAGATGAAAGACTGCAGGCTAATAGAGATAGGTCTGCTGCTAGCAGGGCAGTTGAGCCTCCCGAGCAGAGAGATGAAAGACTGCAGGCTAATAGAGCTAGGTCTGCTGCTAGCAGGGCAGTTGAGACTCCTGAGCAGAGAGATGAAAGACTGCGGGCTAATAGAGCTAGGTCTGCTGCTAGCAGGGCAGTTGAGCCTCCCGAGCAGAGAGATGAAAGACTGCAGGCTAATAGAGCTAGGTCTGCTGCTAGCAGGGCAGTTGAGCCTCCCGAGCAGAGAGATGAAAGACTGCAGGCTAATAGAGATAGGTCTGCTGCTAGCAGGGCAGTTGAGCCTCCCGAGCAGAGAGATGAAAGACTGCAGGCTAATAGAGCTAGGTCTGCTGCTAGCAGGGCAGTTGAGCCTCCCGAGCAGAGAGATGAAAGACTGCAGGCTAATAGAGCTAGGTCTGCTGCTAGCAGGGCAGTTGAGACTCACGAGGAAAGAGACGACAACTAGAATCCAATAGAGCAAGGTCTACTGCTAAGCAGAGTAGGAAAATGTCCTGAGCAAAGAGACGAAAGACTAGAAGCTGAGAGCTGTTCACAGATCAGCTGAAACGCGTGAACCAAGGCAAGAAAGAAAGGCAGCAGGTTAGCCGAACTAGGGAACGGAGAAGAGCTGCCCTTACCTGGGAACAGTGGCACCGTGTTGCCTTTAACTATCAACCAGCGAATGACTACGCTTCTGAAAAGAATGTGACAATATACTTTATGTCTAAAGTCTCTGGTAAATGTGAAACCAAGAAATTTGAAGGAGAAACTCTTGGAATGTGTTGTTTGAGTGGCAAAGTCAGGATTCCATTATTAGAAGATCCACTTTGAAGGTTCTTTTAGTCACCACTCAAGAGTCAAAACACTTTTTGGAAAACATTATGAAGTACAATTGTGCTTTTCAAATGATTTCATTCGGGACTAACATTATTAGGGAACGTGGTTTCGCGTCCACTTTTAAAGTGCAGAGTCAGGTGTTCCGTAGAATTGGATCCCTATGATCACTAAGAGATGAAGTGTCACGATTTCTTCAGTTATATTTTGTTGGCAACTTTCAAGAACAAGCGGCCAGGTGTAATTCTATTTCACCTGGCACCAGGCTTTAACTTACACTGATACTGCAAGAGATGATACATTGTCAAAATACCTATGTCAAAAGGTTTAAATATATCATTGAAAGTGCTCCTACTCACATCTTTAATGTGATCATTGATGCAGACAAGTGACCTACTGGACAGCACCCGGAAGGGTTTAATGAACCCTCTAGCAATGAAATAGCAGTGGTTCTCCATGGTGACCAACATAACATTGTTCAAAAGCGATGGGACAACACGCTTCAACGAATTAATGAGACACATAGATCTTATGATGCTCTTCAGTATCCTCTGTTATTTGTTAATGAGGAAGATAGATAGCATTTTGGTATTAAACATCGTAATCCAAGCAATACGGAGGATATGTTAAACAAAGAATTATCATGTAAAGGAATTCTATGCTCACCGTTTTATGACGCATCGCAACTCATTCAATCGTCTTCATCACTCTCGAGATCTCTTTCATCAATATGCATCAATATGGCTGCTAAAATG
This sequence comes from Acanthosepion pharaonis, assembly GCA_903632075.3. Taxonomy (NCBI): domain Eukaryota; kingdom Metazoa; phylum Mollusca; class Cephalopoda; order Sepiida; family Sepiidae; genus Acanthosepion; species Acanthosepion pharaonis. Next base: position 646,561 of record CAHIKZ030005457.1, on the reverse strand, counting down.
GAGTCTGAGAGGTTGTGTTTCATTAGAAACAATCAAAAGCAACTGCGATTGGATAATTATATTCATCTGAGAGATGCCATAAACAATGATGTAGCACCTGGTAATCTTGGGCAGCTCTGCATTCTGCCATCAAGTTTTACAGGAGGTCCTCGATTCATACATGAAAGGACACAGGATGTCATGACTTATCTACACCACTATGGAAGGTCAGATCTCTTTGTAACTTTTACATGCAACGCAAAGTGGAAAGTAATTAAAGACAAACTTTTTCTGTACCAAAAGGCCAAAGACAGACCCAACCTTGCCAGGGTCTTTCGCTGAAAGTTGGATAAGCTCATAGATCTGATTAAAAAGGGAAAAAACATTTGGGTCCGTAAAGTGTAACATGTACACAGTTGAGTGTTAAAAACACGGGGCTACAACATGCTCACATTCTGCTTTGGCTGGCAACAAAAATTCACTATAATGAAATTGACAGGATAATCTCAGCAGAGTTTCCAAATCCATCGATAGACAAGGAACTCTATGAACTTTTTAAAACGAACATGGTACATGGCACACGTCTGAAGAACAATGTATACTTGTCGGAGTTAACTCCTCCTTTCACTCCGTTAACCCTTTCACCAGGGGTCTCTCTTTCCTGGCTATAAATAGCCGCTGACCCTTAACCTCGATCACTTTTTTCCTTTTACGCCTGTGCACCAACACCTCGAGGTAAATTTCTCTTATTCCTAGAGGATTTCAACTATCAAACCTCGAAATGTAGTCGCTAACAAGAGAATAGCGTGGAAACACGCTTAGCACAATATACACACACGCACGCACACACAGAATATTCACACACGCACGCACATACAGAATATTCACACACACTTCGTCCTTTGTACTGTTTCCCTGTATTGTAACTTGTTATGAATATATATTTGTGTATACATATATTATCGGTCTTGTTTTGTTTGCTTTCTTTTCCTTCTTCTTTGGACTTAATCAAAGTCCAACCTTTTTATGTAGTTGGGTCTGGCGGGCAGGAGTATCTGAACCTTGCGTTTCTTCTACGCCTGACTTCTATCAACAACATGACAGCCACGCCATGAACCCTCAACAAACCGTAACCGCCACGGGCCCTCTACATACTCAAAGAAATTTCCCAAGAGATATCTTACGGAAACACAAACTCGTAATGACGGATACCCTTCTTACAGGCGTAAAAAACCGGATGATGGTGGGTTTTCAGTAAAGGCTGGACAACATGAAGTTGACAACCGGTGAATAGTACCCTATTGTCCCTTGTTGTTAATGTTGAGTTCTGCAACTCGCTGAAATCCATCAAGTACGTTTGCAAGTACGTCAACAACGGGTAAGACGTGACAATCTTTGGCATACAGGAGGAAAATAGCCGAGATGAAGTAACCAAGTATCAAATGAGCAAATACATCAGTAGTAGTGAGGCATATTGGTGCATGCTTGGTTTCCAACTACACGAAAGACACCAGACTATTGTGCAACTTGAAGTACATTTGGAAAACGGTCAACGGGTCTACTTCACTGAGGCAAATACTGTTCGGGTAGCACACACACCCAATGATACTACACTCATTTTTCTTCAAGCTGTGCCAAAATGATCTTTTTTCCTGCACACTTTTGTACCCCAAAGTGGCATCTTATAACGCCTGGAAAAGCAAAAGGGAATGGGTGCGTAGATTGAGAGCTCACAGTGTATCTGAGCATCTTGGTATTAAGTTTGATGAGTGTCTAGGTAGAGTGTACACTGTACATCTCAGCCAACATGAATGCATTTATCTTCGTCTCCTTCTTCATGAAGTCCGAGGCCCAACATCCTTCCAGGATCCTAAAAAGATAAACGGACTGGTTTATACGACCTACCGAAAAGCATGCTTGACTTGAGGTTTGCTTGAAGATGATGCCCGGTGGGATACAACAGTGGCTGAGGCTATGGTGTCAATCTCCTGCGAAGTAAGTGGTTCTGCCTCTCTATGTATAAAGATAACTTATCTGAAGTTTTTAAGCACCAAGCCCAACCAATTTCCAAGTATGAAAATAGATTTCTGTGATAAAATTTACAACAGGGCGTTAATCGTTTTAGAAAACAATATTGTTTCTATGGGAGGGAATGTGTTATCGAGTATATATGCACTGTATGTATTAACTCGCACATTACTCACTAGAAAAAAATTAACTGTCAATAACTTATTCTGGAATTCCTCACCTTAAAAATCAAATTTCTCCCCCCACATGAGGCGTGCGCCCCACTTTGGGAACCATGGATCTAAGGTAATAATAAAAATAAGGTAGATAAGTCCATGCATTGAATATTGCTGTCACGTGTGGTCTGGTACTTCTGCTATGTATTTAGAGATTCTTGTTAAAATCTAAAGAAAATTCTGCAATGTTATTGGTACTGGACTGGCATCTCGGCTTCAGTCACTTTACTACTTAGCATAACATAGCTTCCCCTGTGTCTTTTCTATAAATATTTTAATGGCAATTGTTCCTGTTGTGGGGCTCTCCCCTTTTTACATAAGATGGACTCGTCCAAACTATACTTATACTGACAGAGAGAATACCTGCTGTGGAGATACGTGGAGATATACGGAGACAGACACAGGGTGTTTTCAGAGAGTTATACAAGAGTCGAGAGAGAGAGAGAGAGAGAGAGAGAGAGAGAGAGAGAGAGAGAGATGATTACATATGAGACTTGTACATATACTTCCTACTAACCCGCATTCCTGGACTACTAATCTTCACTTCAAGTCTGTATTCTTACGTTTAATACACTTATTTTTCTATCTCAATTACTGGCGTTGTTTATTTATTTGTGCAGGATTCCATTCACGGAATCCACAACAGTCCCAATGAGCTTTCCTCTTTGGTACCTCGACGTTTCGAATTTAAGCGCAGTACTAGATTGGTAGCTACTCGAAATGATTGGATGTAACCGTGAGTTCTATGTTACCAGTTTCTTCTCCCGCACTTTGGAACACCATTTTTTTTCTCTGTCAACTTTGATCTTCAAAAGTTTATATGCAATCGTTATCTTCTGTCATCTTAATTCCTGTTCTTTTATTGTTCTCCCTGCTTCACAATGTTTTTACTTTTTTTCGTATTCTTTCACACTCAGTACCTCCCTTGCGTATAAGTGGCTTTATTACCTTGTTTGTGTTGAAATGAAAAACAAAAGGGAGAAAAAAATGTTTATATGAAAGTTGAATTTACTTTAGTTGATAAAGTTAAAAAATATCCTTGTTAAAGAGTTACAGCCAAAGTTCACACGCTGTTATTAATGTTCTGACCGGTCATGAATCAATAGGTCTGTTGTGGATTGTACTGATGATATATCGGCCTTGTCTGAATATACTGTTTATATATATATATATATATATACATATATGTAATTTTGTTTGGGGTTTAAAAAGACATCATCAGCCCCACAACTGAAATATATAAATTACAAACAAATCTGTCTATATTTTTTAGATGAGATATTATATACACTATTTACATTATTCGGACTATTGTCCTAATTTTTGTCGCCATATTTATTACAACGTTTCGGCCGTTGTACGCTCCGGCCTTCTTCTGCGGAAAGAAATATAAAGGGGAGACAGGCCGCCCCATTAAGGTAAGGCATCAAGAACACCAGAAAGCTGTAACACGAGGGGAAGTGGAAAAATCAGGCGTGGCTGACCACATATGGAGAGAAATGGGAGATCGCCGCTCTCTGTGGGATCAGGTTGATATCATAGACAAAGAATACCGTTGGAAAATTCGTAAACTTAAGGAATCAGCACATATGCTAGGTCACAAAAATCTCCTGAGCCGACCAAGCATAGAAATGAATACAATATGGGAACCAGTAATAAGGAGTCCCAGAGAAAAGCGATAATAACAACAAAAATTGCAATATGAGCTCTGGTAAAAACATTAGATTTATAATACTCAGAAATTCATACACAGATGTCCTCAAGGACACATGACACAGTGGATAAAGGCGTTAGTTAGATCCAGTGACAGGACCCAAAGAGTTTGAGTTCAATACGCGGTTAAGTATAGTTAAGTGGAGAAGTTGGAGAGGGGAATTAACAGGAGATAACTGACATCCATTAAACATGGCACATGGAACTAGAACAGTCTACTCCAGTGAGCGAAATATGAAGTTCAGTTTGAGCATTCCAACTACCTGAAAAAGACCAGAGCGTACAACAGCGGAAACGTTGTAATAAATATGGCGACAAAGATGAGTCCGAATAATGTAAATAGTGTACAAACAAATCTTATATAAGATACAACGCAATAAACTTAAACAAAGCATAGTCGCAAAGCGTCTGCTGTCGAATAAGGAGTGTCAAATGAAGAATTATGGTAGCAGCGATGTGTCTTCGAGGAAGACTTGGTCTGTGTCTGCTTGCTGGTGGTTTCAGAAGAACAAATTCTCGGTTTTTAGTTCTGGCTTGTTGTCCGGAGTTTGGGTTGGCTATATGAATTTACAGAGTTTAAAGTTCTTGTTCTCAGCTGAAAATATTAGTATGCTTGACGTCCATCCGTGTGATTAATCCTTGATGTGGTGTGAATAAACAGTACTTTTAATCGACTGACAACCTTGTTTATATATAGAGCAGCTGGCCCACGAAGGTATCTTTTCAAATTATCGCAGGCCTCAAATTGATGGAAAATAATTCAAAGGAAGAGTTTTCCTCTCAATCCTTTTTTTTTCAGAACATTCGATTTTTATTACATTGAGCGTCGCCATAAACAGATTCAACATCAAGGCTTACCAAGAAAAGTCCTGTCTGAACAACCCATTGGTTAACAATGCCGTCGCTCTTAAGTAGTGTTAAGGGGCATAGGGTTGTATTTTTTACCACAAAAATTTGTAAAAAGGTCACGATAAGGACCTTTCAAAAGAGGATTGCAAAACGCGAGGATTCTGTTGAAACCCAGTTGAGAATCAGTGCATTAGATTTTCTTAAATAATAAAATATAATATAAATGCATATTTAATGTAAATGATGTGGCCTTGTGGGGTTCAGCGTACCCGGATTAAAGGAGAATTTAATACGGGTACCCTGCCCACAAAATACAACGCAAATTTCAAGAATGAACAACACGATAAGGAGCGTTTATAGAAAATAGAACATTGTATATTTATTATTTTGTGAATAGGGTAAAAAAGATTAATGCTTTAGTTCGTTTAAGCAAAATTGTGATTTTTTACAAAAATGTCTGTGTTCGCTGTCTTTCAACAGAGTAACAGAGTAATGTCCGTTTCTTTTGTTTTTGTATAGTTGTAAAGGAAAAAGGGGCTATCAATTTAAGTTGAAAAAAAGAGTGTGAATGAGGAATAAAGATAAAAGGAAAATGTACTTATGAATTGTTTTGGAGTCAGTTGTAAATTTGTTGTTGTTGTGGTTGTCCTTTCCTAATCCACTTTCGGCTCTTAGTGTCGGGTTGAGTCAGTGATGAAATTTACTGTCAGTCTTCTGTCCTCTATGATCTCTGCGCCCTGCTGACTCGGCGACTGACTCGAAACTCTGTATTTATTGTTGACTTTTTTTCACACTGGCTCGTTATCTTTTTTTTGGTTTAGCAAATCGCCTCCTTTCATTGGTCTGAAAATTAATTTCACACCTTATTGCGAAATCTGTTTTTAATCGTTTTGATCCGATTTTGCGGGTGTGCAAATCTACTTTGTGTTTTTTAGTCATTTGTTGGAATGATGTAGAATTTGTATCCTATAGCCTTTCTGAATATTAAATTAACTCTATTATTAAGAGCCGCGTTTGTTACACTGAATTTTATTGACAAAGTGCTTTGGAATTAGAATGCAGTATTCTTTTGAATTCCACCACTTTAGATCTTCACAGCTAGGACACACTATGCCACGTACACAGGATCGTCTCATCCACAATTCCTTCTTCTTACATTGGTAAGGAGGAAGTTTCCTCAGAACTGTTACTTTGCGGAACAAACTCCTGGGGGTATGCTTTCGCAATTATTAAGTTCTTAAAATCTATAGGGTCAACCATTATCTGTCCTACATATCCTCATAATCTGCACTTCTGACTTTCTCCTCTTACGCCTTTTGAACAACCTCATTCGTATCCCTCTATTTTCTTGAGTATCTCTTCTTGGGTCTTATATTGGGTAAATAACACACACACACACACACACACACACACACACACACACACACACACACACACATATATATATATATATATATATATACACTAAAAAAGAGACAAAGTTCGTTCAGATCACTACTCGAGTTCCATGCTATCGCGATCGCAACAATAACAACAACAACAAATAAATAAAAATAAAAACGAAGCCACCTAGGACGTGTAGTCAACCAAGGGAGACAACTCCTTCATCTCCAGTTATTTCCCTTGAGCTGTGCAGACATGCGCACCGCTCTCTAGTCCAGCCATGTTGAATAACAGACGCCTTTTGTTTTGGTGATGTTTTATACGGACTCTATCTACCATTGCTGATAATTTATACCTGTATTATTGTCTCAAGTGCCAGGGAAAGTGATTACTTACTCGTCTCGTGAGAACCCAGGTGAGTAGGTGAAAATTTGTGTCTCAATGCACCCGTTATACCTTGCACGATACCTTTTTAATTCCGGGCTCGGGAAGATAGAGTTAAAAAGAGCAGAAGACTTTTACACTGTATGTGGTTTTAAAGCTGTTCAAAGTTTAACAGGAATTTTGTGTTTGTTTTCTTATATTAAATTAAACGAACACTATGAACCGGTGAAACTCAATTAAATATTGACTTGTTATTTTTTTTCTTTTAAGGATCTATGCAAGTCATTTGTTTTTGTTTAAGTTAGTAAAATTAAGTTTTATTTTTATAGGGAATTAAAAAAAATTTTTTTTGACTACAAAAAACAAAAACAAAATGAAAACATCGTGGTTTCCCCAAAAGGAGTCTTGACTTTCGATCTGATCTCTATTGTAATTAATTTTAAAAAAATATCTGTTAATTAGGAAAAGAAAACAGTTAATTTGTAATTAGAATAATATTTTGCAAAATGCTTCCTAGTTATTTTATTATAAACTTTGTAACTATTATGAAAATTAATTCGCACCAAATTTTCAGATGTAGAGAGCAGTGTTCAAATATTAACGCGAAATTTTTTGAGAATTAAATTAATTGATAAAAAATTGTAAAAAAAGAAAAAAAATAACTTTTCCTTTTTTTTAACATTAAAAAAAATTATATATTGAGAATGTCTGAAAATTTTCAAAATTAAAAGAAAATGTGAGATTTATTTTGGGGAGAAATATTTTTTTTTTAAGTTAAACACTAAAAGAACCTACTAAAAATGGAAAACTGGTTTATTTCTCCCAATTAAATTAATTTTTGAGAAAAGCGGGCAAGTGTTTGTAGACATACAAATTAAGGTTTTCTAAAGTTTTGACTTAATTAACTTTTAAGAAGCTGGGACTATTGGTAGTTTTTCATTTTTTTTTTTTTTTTTTTACAAAAACGTTAATTAATTTCATTCATTCATATATTTATTGTTTTAGCTTAAGTTTGTTTACATGGCTCAAGAGATAGATATAATTACTGAATGAGGTATATGAAAGATAGGAATGTAATGGTCCATTCATTAACCACTGAATATTAGTAACAGAATTTTCTAAGTTACTAAAGTATCTTTTTCAAACATGCCGGTTCTACTTCAATTTCTTGTAAAATCCTCTGGATTTTTCGTTTACAATTTTAGTACGCCAATAATAATAAATTTTGTTAACGAATCATTTATTGACGAATTTATTTTTTCTCGTCTGAAACAAGGGAAAGTCTTTAATTAGGAATTTGAATTTTGCAAAAAAAAAAAAAAAAAAATTTTTTTCTTCTTCTTCTTCTTCTTTTGGTTGTGATAGAGAATTATGCCGGCGAAATCTCCCCGACTCTTGTTTTTTTTATTTATTTATCATATCTATTTATTTTTCTGTCTTTCCGTGAATCAACTTTATTTTTTTTTTTTTGCAAATCACTAGATTTGCAAAAGAAAAAAAATTACCATGTTTGTGTATAAAAGATTGTAAGAAAGAGATATGTGTACTCGTAAGGTGCGCTTGTTGGGCGGCTTTTAAAAAGGATAAATAATAAATGAAATTTATTTCATGTCTTTACTTTAAAAATACTCCAACATCTATGTTTGGCAAAGGAAGGACTGTTTTGTTTACACGTGTTATGCACATATAAATAATGTTGCATGACTCAAGTAGTTGTCATTTTGCCAGTGATGATGCTAAAGAAGACAGAAGTCGCTGCTCGTCTGTGACGAAATGTCTGTCGTGTTCTCTATTTATTGATTATATTTTTATTTTTATTTTTTTTGTATTTTTATTTTATGCATTTGTAAATTTTGAGAATACCCCCACCCTGGGAAAAAATAAATAAAAAGAAGCTCCGTCGATGTTAATTTTCTAGAGGTCTCTGGTTCTTGAAGACTTGAGATGACCATTTATTAGGAAAGGACAGGTGTGCGCTTTTACACGTCGTGAGCTGTTTCTTCAACTCTTCCTGTCTCTTACACCATTATTTTCCGTTTTTAGAGACCCAGAATGCTTTGCCTACCTGTGCTGACATTAAAATAAGAACCCTCAGATGACAAGAAGTTTTTTTTTTTTTTTGCGTGTGTAAGTGTTACTGTTAAATTAGGTTCTTTTGATGGTAACGAACCCTTTTTATTTTATTTCTTGTTTGCGTTTGGTTTGGGCTACTGCTTACTACACCGTTCTGACAAACCTTGAACGATAAGCCCTTAGGTTATTGTTGTGTACGTGAAATTTATAGTAAATAAGTAGCTGTAAGTAGTCGGGGGTGGAGGAACGACAAAAAAAAAAGATAAATATTAGTTTAGTACTATAAACAAAACAAATAAAATAATAAAAGAAATTAGAGATGTAATTCTTAGGTGTCAAATACGTATATGGTCATCGGCATTTAATTAGGAATTGTTTTCCAGTTTAGTTTGTACAATAAACGAGGAATGAGTTTGGTACCTGAAAGTAAAATAAAATCTGTTTATTTCAATTCATTTAAATTTTCACTTTTTTTTTTTTTTTTTTTTTTTTTTTAAAAAAAAAACGGAGTTTACGTTGCAAAGTCTCTTGTCTTTTTAATTTTAAGTTGAAGTTGAGAAAATAAATTTGTGAGGCTGAACATTACTCAGGTGCAAACAAGATATTAAAAAAATATTTATTTTTAACGGCACAAGTTCATAAAAAATAAAATTAAGTTTTTAATTGGTTGTTGTCTGCTTGATTTAAAAATGTGTTTTTTTTTATTATTATTTTGTTTGAGATTGTTTATCCAAAAAATTAAAAAAAAATAATAATGAATACGTTTTCGGCCTTGCATTCTCTTTTGAAACATAAAGCAATGATAAGCCTAGTTGCAAAGACTTTAAACATTTTTAAAATTATAATTGAATTGAAATAATTATTAAAGTAAGAACAAATTTTACCAGACCTACCCAAGAAAAAAAATGACTCTTCACAAGCGTGATATTATCATGCATTATTTAAAATGTTTGCATTTTGATACTTAACATAAATTGTAACAACCATGTGGACATCAACTTGGCATGAGCACATGAATTTCATAGTAGCATAGCCTGGTCAGTTTATACTGGGGAAATTGACACCATTTTTAATTGTTAAATATGCATCCATGTCACTCTGTCTACTTACAATATTTCATAATTTACCCTTAACGAAATTAAGACTGTTTGCTGTGCAACCGGGAGAAAAAAAAAGTGAGACCAGTTTATTTGTAATGCCGATATTTTCTCTAGGCATGTTTGTTTCCATTAAGTTCGAGGAGGCGAACTGGAGTTCAATCTCACCTGCCACCCACTCGAAATATGCACAATATATGGCATACGCTTGTTTGTTGACTATTACCAACACTAGGTCAGCAGTCAGAAGAAGTTTGTTGTATGCTACACTTTTTTGTTTGTTTTTAATCCACTCCGATCAAGGCGAAAACGCCACTAAGACGCAAGAGGGTACTGGGAGTGAAAAAGAGAATGAGAAGACTTTAGAGAAAGAACCGGAAATCTAATCCTGAACAGGAAACAAGGGATAAAACTCAATTCCTGTTTCAAAAGACTGGGGAGGTGTGTGAACCGGACGATAGGCAAACCTATCCACTCCTATTGAAAGTAAGAAAAAAGAAGTAAATAAATAGCAAATAAAATTTCAAAGTTTAGCTGGAGATGTTAGATTAGAAGAACTGAAACCCAATCCTAAACAGGAAAAACCTCTACTCCAGTTCAAAGGACTGGGGAGGCGTGTAAACCGGGCTATTGTATAGTAAGTTTAGTAAACAGGAATGATTTATTAGAAATAGGCTTTTTAATTGTCACCATTTTAAGAGTTTTTTTTTTTTTATATACTAATATTCATACAATACAAGGCACAAGAGCCACTCAAGATAGATGGTTACTGTGTGGTATGGTATGAGCATAAGAAAAAGCAAGAAATGAAGTTCATGGTGTTATTTAGGAAAGAACCATAGACTTGAAGAGGCCAAGATTGTAACAATCTTGTAAACAACCTGCCGGGATCTGTTCCACAAAGCAGCAGTTCTTGGGAAGGAGCTGTCCTAGTGGAATACAAAGAGAATGAGGATGATCTTTGTGTACGTGATATGGCAGGTCTGGGCTGATGGGACCAAGGAATGTAGCTTGTCAGAACACATGCCATGGAAATGATGAGAGGCTTGCAACCTTTTGTCTATGGGGAAGGGGTGGCAGAGTGGAAAATAATTCATCACCCACAAGGCTGTTGTTTGATATTGATTCAATTCTTTTTTTTTTTTTTTTTTTTTTTTGTGACAGTTTTAGTTCATCTTCGAGCATATTTTCTGTTTAAAATTATTGAGGAAAGAAATAAATGGAAGGAAGAAAGAAAAAAAAAAAAGCTTTTCTTTCAATGTGGATTGTATATAAGAAGGCTAGAGGAGAGATGGACAAAAACATTGTGGTGAGAACAAAGTCAACCAAAGAATGAGTTGATTTGCCCCTGAGGCTGACAGCCATATCACGTTGAAACACCAGTTTCCTGTACAATCACCTAAGTTAAGCAATGTCAAGCTTAGTCACTACCTAGATGGGTGACTGCTTGGGAATACCAAGTGCTGTAAGCTTGGATGTGGGGGTGGTTTAATGGATAAAGGCTTGGAATTGTTAATCAGAGAGCTGATTCAATTTCAAAGTTTCAATTTCTGTTGGGTTTGTTATAATCACTTACACACAAATAGCCTTGGGAAAGCTAGGAATCAAACTCTTTTCCCCCCCAGCTATAGGTTAATTAGTAAGACTTGTATCACTAAACCATTATTAACTCAAAAAATTCTTACAATCTAGAAAAATATTTTCTGGCTTAAAATAATCTGCAAAGAGTTGATAAGCTGAAGAAAATGAATGAACAAATCAATCATTTAACCAAGAAGCCATTGGATTGACTTTCCTCAATCGTACGCTTTATTTGATTTTTTTTTTTTTTTGGATGTGGAATAAGGATTTCAGATTTCCTTGTAGAGACCCAGAAAGAACAAGATACTATATCTTAAACATTGGTTAAAAAGAAACCATGTTTTCTCATAAATAAAATCAACTTTTCTTTCTGCACTCCCTACAAGGGGACAGTGAAAAGCTGTTGGTTTAAGCAAGCAGGGATTCTAAAGCAAACTTTAATGTTTTGCCACTTGATCAGGATCTGAATTCTGATCAAGAGCCTTTCAACAACCCCCTTGTATTTTGTCTATTTCAGGCATGTTCTTCTGACATTAAATGCAAGTTAGATAAAAAAATAATTTGATTTTTCAATGTTAATTATCAAACTTTATATGTATACACCGACGCACATGCATGCAAAAATGTATACATGCAAAATTTAAGCATCTGATGTTGGAAGGAGTAGTTATCAATGAAAATTTAAATGACCAATTTTACTAGGATTTGAACTATGTCAGATCTGCTTGCTTTACTTCCAAGAAGGGTGACAATATGATACAGTAACCACGTTTAAAATTAATCTTGATATTGAGCAGTAGTATTTCGTGACTAAACAATAGCCCAAAGGAAGAAAATAATTTGAATAGAATTACTTTTTCAAAACAACAAAATTAAATACAATTTTCTTTGAATCAAATAATCCTCTTAAGAATTCAAAATCCAATAAAAATGTGTATTTTAATGTTTGTATGAATCAATGTGCTTAATGTACACAAGACCTTTTTATATTGTCTAAAAGCATATTGACTCTCCAATGGCATTATTACCTAAAATAGCTATTAATGATTCTAGTAAGATGGGAAACATTTGGTTTTTGTTTAAAAATAAAACTCTAGGCAGAATCCTCAACAAGGTTTGAATATACACTTGGGAACCAGTATTTAGCTACAGACAACTTTTTAATAATTTTTTTTCTCTTGCTAGGATATTGCAAAATGTAAGAATCAAAATAATTGGAAAGAAAGTTTTTTTTTTTTTTTTTTTTTTTTTTTTTTTTGTCTTAATTTTGTTGCCTTATATGAAATTTGTAAAAAATTAATGATAATCTTATTTTATTTTATTTTTTATCACGAATGTTTAGATATTCAGAAATGGATGATCCATATTTTAAAGTTGGAAATAATGATAATTCTTCTCTCTGTGTAAAACAGTGTGAATGATTTTGTACTCATTTCTAAATTATAAAGATGCAACATTGAATTTCTGTCTATCCTGCTTAAATGAGAAGTATGAAGGGTTTCAATAACATGTAGCTTCTAGCTTAATATTTGTTTTTAGTTAGGTTTGGAAAGACCCAAGTGGAAGCTTTCAATCAAATAGCATACTAATCAGGATAAATATTAGTGAAAAATATATCTCTATAAATGTACTGTCTGTATTTGTTTATTTTTTACCCTCATGAAGTGCATATAATATACACACACACACACACACACACACATATATATATATATATATGTTAGACAATGTGTTTTTGTCTACTGGCCTGCACACTCTCACTTGAGAAAATTTGATCAAGTAAATGTGCAGACTGGTAGATGAAATAAACACTTTAAAAAAATATTTCAGATTAAAAATAAAATCTATTAATCCTTTAGAAATATAATGTATAATGAAATGTCTGAAGTATGTAAGATGGAATATATAAAAACTAGTTGGATGATTAAATTTTTATTGTTGCCAACAATGTTTTGTTCAATAAGAAAAATCATCAGAACAGTTTATTTTATATATATATATATATATATATTCTGCTTGGACTGCTAGACTGTGCTGCTACCTCATAAATAATGGACTATTCTGTTTTGATAGTTTTGAAAGAACGAAAAAAGACATATCAGAGATGCTACTTGGTTTTGGTGAGAAAATGAAAGAATGAAGGGAAGATAAAAGTATTTGTAGATATAAAAGTATTTGTAGATATTTGTACACCCACTCAAATGTGGCACAATTTCAAGTTTCAAGTGGGAGCCAACATGTACATCGATGAAAAACAAAAATTGCTCAAGTCCTCTCAACACTTTTCCATTTTGGGGTGCACTTTGGATACCAGCTAATGATCCTGGCTCCTTCCTTACTAAGTATCTTGGGGCTTGGAAATAGTTAAAACTTAATGAAATATACTACTGTTTTTAATGGCATGGGTAAAAGTTATACAAAAGAAATAAAGTATTTAGTTTATTATTTTAGCGATAGCAGAAATCAATGAGATCTTATAGATGGGTAGGTTACTGATATTGTGATTCATTAATTTTGTGTCGGCAACATTCAGATTTGATACAAAACTAATTTTTATTCATTCTGTTTTGGAATAAGTTGTTTCTATCTTTAGTGAAATACATGCAGTGTTAATTTCAGTTGCAATTTTCAAACCTTATGCTAAAGTTCAAAAAGTCAGTCTATTTTCAGCCTTACTTGAATATTTGTTAAAAGTTGCATATTCCTCAAAACAACAGTTAGTGTTAATAATTTATGTTTTGTGAGAGAGAACAAGCGAGAGTGTACATTTTATTGATATGAAAATTAAAATTTGGTCATTAGGTAGGACTGATACTTATTTTTTTTTTTTTTTGACTATGTTTCTTTGTTTTTAGATTGGTCTGAATAACGTTAATTACAAATCGGTATTCAATTACTTGCATTAATAAAAATAGTCTTTTCAATAAAAATGAAATCATATTTATGCAATGATTTTAAAAAAAAAAAAAAATTTAAAAAGAAATTCCACTCCTGGTATAAACTTGAAAAATTGAAGATAGAAAAAAAAAAAATTTACAAGTTGTCTTATTTTTTTTTTGTTTTATTTGGAATAAATTAGCTTGTTCACAAAGTGATGTTATATTTTTAGAGGCTGAATAACAGGATCAATTGGAATAAAAATTAGATTAGTCAAAAATATAATTATCATTATGAGCAATGTCAAAATCTCAGTATAATTTTCTTTCTTTGCATGGGTGACGCCCCCTGCTCCCCACCAAATAGGTCTGTTTTTAAACTAAATCTTTGCTTTGATAAGGTCTTGATGAGTAGTTGATAGGAAATGTTTTCCTCTATTATGAACACTTAATACAATCAATCGTAGAAAGTAATTTTTATAGCATATAAATATTCTTTGATTTGGTCAGCAGGTAATATTCTTCAGAATGATAATAGCAATCCCAAAATTGCCACTCATGGTGTGTGTGTGTGTGTGTGTGTATATATATATATATATATATATATATATATATAAGCTTGTTCAGGAAGTGATGTTATATTTTTGGAGACTAAATAAAGACACGTTCCCAAAAACACATGGCCCAGTGGGTAAAAGGTTGAAGTAATCCAGTGACTTGAGTTGTGAGTTCAATAACTGGTCACAGCAGAGGTGAACAAATCTTGGAGAGTTCAGTTGCTAAGGAAATGACTGAAACTGAGATATTCAGTAAAGGCATGGCATGTGGAACTAGAACAATTTATCTCAGTGGACGAAATAAAAGGTTCGGTTTGAAATTCCAATATATATCACCTGAAGAAAGCTGGAGTGTACAATGACTGAAATGTCATGAATATGACAATAAAGATGAGGACAACAGTTTAAACAATGTCAAAAGTGTAAATAGTTACAATACCTAATCTCAGAAATATAGATAAGACAGGTTCAGTCTTCAGTTAGAAGAGTCATTATGTTGGAGCTGCTGTCTGTATTGTTTTAACTTAACTGGCTTAGGACCTTAAAATTTCCATTGAATCAGATTATTTGGATCCTTTCTTTGTAATAAAACCTTGGCAAACAAGGTTTGGTTGATTGATTTGATTTTTACAACCTTTTGTAAGTTATTTAAAACCAGAAAATATTCTTTTTTTAGATTTTAAGATTTAGAAATAAATTTTTGTGATAATTTACTAGTTCTACTAATTAACCTATAGTTGTGGGGAGAGAGAAGTGGTGGATTCATACCTTTCCCAAGGTTTTTTTTTTTTGTGTAGGTGAATATAATGCATCTGACTAGAAGTGGAACTTGGCTCTCCAATTTCCAGTTTTGAGCCATTATCCATTTCACCACCTGTACATCCAAGCTTACAGCACTTGATATTCCCAAGCAGTCATCCATCGTTTCAACATGATATGGCCATAAGCCTGGCAAACAAGGAAGAAATCGATTGAACATTTTATCAGGATTCTTTTCTTTGAGTATTCCAGATTGTTTAAGTAAGGAATGAAAGAATGAGTTAGTTGGCTTTTCTCATGTCTGGCAATGAAGATTTTGCTTCTGACAAATGGTTGTCACATTCACATTAAACATTTTTTTAATTGTCGTGAAAAAATGTTTTTGTTTTTTTCTTTCCTTTTTCTGTAATTGCATCACTGCAAAATATGGCATAGATCTCTTTGGTGAAACTGTGAAACATTAAAACGTTTTGCTATATAATTTCAGGGATGAACAAACCACATTGAAAAACTGGAAATAATGGTTTTTCTAATTGCAACTGTAGACCCAATTGATAGACAAGAAAATAACACAAAAATTCAGATGCGCAATTTTTCAGCCTGTCACTTTGACAAGCCTTGAAAATATATAGGTGGGGAGGTGACTCTCTGAATTCAATTTGCACCTCTTCCTTACCTCCAGATTGATATCAACAATTTTCAGATCCATCATATTGACTTGATGAATCATATTGGAGAGAATGTTGATTCGCACACCTCTGTTGATTTTTCAGATTGATAGGGATTCTGAAAATTAGGAGATTCCCTCTTGCATGCTTTGCTGTCAGGATAGATTTATTACAGTTTCCAGTTTTGTTTGCTTCTTTGTTTCTTGATGATTTTTCTCTTTATTTTTTGGAGTGCATATCCAGATAGCAGGACCCCAAACTATTTTTTTTTTCACTAGCATCCTGGAACTGTCCTGAAAAACAACTTTAATCCTCTCCAGAATAATTTTAAACTCTCCCCAAATTGAAATGTCTCAAATTAATTATCATTTATAGTAGTTAGTAGCATGATAAAAACATCATTAAAATGTTGAGGAATTGAATGTTTAAAATTGATTCATTCAATTCTGAAACTTGTCTCCACGCACTGCTACCATGACTCCAGCATATGCTCACTGCTTTTCCTAAACAGGAGAGCCATGAATGTAGTCAGTTGAACATTTCAGTTTAGTTTATGGTAACTAGAAAACATAATGTGTGTTTGTGTGTTCCATTTATTAAAAGATTGCCACTGTTGCTGAGAAGTCAGCATTTTTTTTTTTGATTCCGCTATCATCCCAAACTAATATTTTCTCATCCCCTGGACGATGGAAAGATGTTGAGCCCTGCCAAAGTATAATGGTAAAACATGATATCAATGTTTCATTGGATGTGCAGCTGGTGAAATGATAACGGCTTGGGAATGGAAATTGGAGAGCCAAGTTCCAATTCCAGTCGGGTTCATTATATTCACTTATGTGCAAATATCCTTGGGAAAGGTATGACTCCACCTCTTCTCCCCACAGTTATATTAAATCATTATCTTAAAAAAAATAATTTTACAATCTAAAAATATTTCCTGGCTTTAAATAACCTACAATGGGTTGATAAGCCATAGAAAACCAATCAATCAATAACCTATGTTGTATATGGCGTGTTAAGGGAGGAAATGGTCTGACTGTGCACTGAGCATGGTATAATATTTAATAGAATTTTGATACATAAATTTAAGTTGAAGCTCATCATTGGGCAAGTAGTATTTCAAAGACCCTTTTTATCATGATGGGGTTCCAACAATTCAAAACCTTGTACATTTGGAAAATTCTGAATTGGAGATTAAAAACAGTATTCACATTTGAAAATTTATTTAGCATTCCATGACTTGTATATAGGAGTCAGTGTGCCATAAAACCACATTGACAATTGGAAACAAAAACTTCTGTGTTTAATTACAAACTAGCAAGAAAGCAGAAAAATAATTTTAGATAACCAGTACGTAATAATTAAAGTACTTAAAAATTATGTTACTAATCAATTTGTCATCTAATATCTGATTTTCATAAATTAAAAAAAAAAAAAACACAAACAAAAATGGCTGCTTCCTCTCAAGTGAGTGATACTTGAATCCCAAAACATGCAATTGATGTTGGAGAAGGTTGAAGTTCTATCTGAGGAAGGCAGGTGGGTGGGGGGTGTCACTTTTCTTGATTTGGTGTCAAGATAATTGATAGTATTAAAAGTCCTGTTTCCTTTAACTCCTGCTGAACTCAAAAAGTAGTCATGGGTGACACACAGCTGACTGACTGAGTAGAACGGATACTTGACAAATGAACTGTGTTGATAAAAGCTTCTAATTTATACCTGTACTCAAGTGTATTAGAATTTGTAAGTTGCGATTTAATACTGGAGTCATTAGTCTTTTACTGCAAAACTTGGCAACATTCTCCATTCCACAAATATTAAAAAGAAATTAACAGTGGCAGTATTTAAAGGCATAACATTGCATGTTTTAAGTTTTGTATGTTTACATGAAATTTGAGCTTATGGCAATATCATGTTAAAACATTGGCTCCTGTATGATCACTGAAGTTAAGCAACATTGATCCTAGCCAGTAGTTAGATACCTAGAGAGTTCTACAAGCAATAAGTGCAATAGAAGAAACTGACAGCATAGAACTTATCGTTAGATGTAGCCATTTCAACTGTAAAATGATGAGACCTTGCTGCCAATCTAGTACTGAACTTAAATTCATTATTTTGTAAATTCCTTGGTATGCCAATTGCATGAATTTAAGCATATTACTAGGGCTAGTTGTTTTACTGTTTTGAAATAGCTAGTTGCAACCGTAAATTCTATTCTCTTTTTTTTTCTTGCCTGTGGAACTTGCTATCAGTTTTTTGCTTCCCTACTACTTAGAATCTTCAAAAAATTGAATGCAATTGCCATCTTCTGTCTTCTTGAAACCTGTTCTTTTATTGTCTTATGATCATGAGAAGTACAAAAAAAAAAAAAATTTCCCATGATTCCCTAGTAAAAAAGAAAAACTCCCTAGTGGCAAAAAATGTAGAATCTGGTGTCTTTTCAACCACCTTTCACCACGAGAGCATGTGAAAATGAACCTCCCCGGGAATGAAGGCTAAAGATAAGTTTTATTCAAATCTTACTTCCTCATATTGAATATGACTTTTTAATAATAAACTATAATAATTCACTCAGTCAACAAGACAACACAAATCTCAGAACATTTCACAGCCACATTAAGAGAAGTTTTATCTACTGAAACAACCAAACCTTTTCTTTCTATATTTATGTATAAATGTCTCACTTTGTTATGATGCATAACACCAGATTTTAAATTTTTCACCAGTAGGGTATTTTCCTTTTTTACTAGGGATTCATAGGAAATTAAGTTTTTTTTTTTTTTTTTTTTTTTTTATATATTTCTTATGATTGCGAGATCTCTACAGTCTTTTCTTCTCATTAAAGTTTTCTCATTCTCTTCCACTCCCAGAACTCCTTGAATCTTAGTGGCATTCACACTTGGAATGAAATGTTTTAAAAAATAAAAATAACAGTGCTTGATATAAAATATAAACAAAGCTAATATAAGAAATATAAAAACATGACACTCAAATATTTCTGGCAAAATATAGAATTGAGTATCTTGTACAACCATATAACAAAGTAGGAGTTCACATGAAACCAGCTTGTGGAAAGGCAATAATTGAATATTGTATTTTTTTTTAATATTTCTTATATACACAAAAGATCTTTTGAACTGGATTTTAATCTAGTTTCTAATGTAAAACAAGAAAAGAAAACAAACATGCATAAACTGAATGCTATTGAATAGAAAATGTAGTGTGTCTATACAGGTTGAGGCAAAAGTCTCACACCATAGGGGTTAATGGATTGGTCAAAGAGATCCTGTTGAGTTGCCACTGAGGTTACCAGACCTCACACCCTTGGATTTTGTTTTGTGGGGCCATTTGAAATCAATTGTTTATCAGATGCACCCAAGAAATATTGAGGAATTAAATATGAATGCAGTAAAATGACGGAGGAAACTCTCCAAAGTGTTAATGAATCATACAGACACAGAATTGAAATGTGTTTGGAAAAAGAAGGAAGCCATTTTGAACAGCACATATTACAATTAAATAACTAGTAAATAAATTTTTTATGTGTAATTATACTTTTAATAAATTATCCCTGTGGTGAGCAATTTTTTGTCTCACCCTGTATACTGGATAGGTGTTAACTCGATAAAACTTCCTACCAAAAGGAGAAGGATAGTGATCAGAAAAAATTCTCTGATTTTTAGATCAGAAAACATTGCATAGAGAGAGTATATTTCAAATATGAATTTGTTGCTATAAATATTTAGTCTGGCACAAGGCCACAATTTTGAGGCATTCAATAAAGAATGCATAATAGTAATGGCCTACTAGACACTCATTAACCAATACTCCAAATTAAGATGATTTCTTACTTTGACTTTGGCACAAAGCCACATAAGCCATAATCTGATAGAAGTTCTGACAACTGTGACTCTCTAATGAGCTTAGTCTGGCACAAGGCTGCAAGTGTAAGGCACCCAGTAGTGATCTTGTTCCAGTAGTAAATCTCTGGAAGCCAGTTTTGATAACCATGAACTAGGGCTGATGTGTTCTGAATCTGACTCTGTGTGTGCAAAGCTTCTTGGGAGCCCTGGACAGTGCTTTGTGACCCTCATTATCTTATCAACATTTCCTTTGTCCTGCTTACATTTATATATGTTACAAATTAAACTAAGCATAACCGATTATTAAATGATGAAAAATTTTTTGCGGATTCTGATATAATTCTTTTTTTTTTTTTTTTTTTCTTCTTCAAATCCAGAAATTGTTTTTCTCATGCTAAATCTTATAAAATTCACTATTTTTCATACATAATGTTGAATGTGCTAAATTTTTTTGATTTTTTTTTTTTTTTTTAATAAGAAAAAACTCAAGTTGATTTTAAAAACTGGCACAAAACCTTGTTGATTTATTTAAAATGGAATGATCTATTATGACATGTCTCTAATTTGTATTTAGATGGATTTTGTTTTCAATTTTTCTAGTTGAATTCTTCACTAATATTGCATATGATCCATTATTGTATATAATTAGGTTACAATAAAATTTGTATTTCATATGAATACTACCTCATGAAAATTGACATGTAGTAGTATGGTGGGGCAGTATCATATATTTGGGCAGGGCCCACAAGACCCTTGCACCAGCCCTGCCATTACCTGATGGTGAGGAGCCATTTGATACTGCTTGGACAAGTTATTTACAGTAGAGACATTTGCCTAATTATATTATTACTTTGTTAGCCATTTGTGGGATGTCAGTAACAAGGAATTCTTTCAAGGTAATCTCTGGAGAGATTGCAAGGAGAAGAGGATTCATGCCTTCTCAAAGTGTGTAGCGAACACACACACACATACAAAAACCCATCAATAAATAGCTACTTTTGTACAAGAGGAAAAAGTGTATATGTAATAGGAGAAATCCATTTTTAATGAGAAAGATGAATAATAAAATGATAAGACTGTTTTTCAGCAGGACATAATTGCCATTGTATGATTTTTTTTTTTTTTTTTTTTTTTTATTGAGATGAGAGGCGCAATTTCATGTTCAGCATTTGCCTGCCATTTTGTGCTAATGCTCATGGGAAAAGCATAGACTTGAAGACTTGTATGTATATAATTATGCAGAGAACACATGAAATTGTCTGTTCCTGCTTCGGAAAGGCTTTGATAATAAGGGTCATTGAAGATGTTTATTAGCACGTTGTAGCCATAAATTCACAGAAACATTATGGATAACAATAATATATTGCCGACACAGTGCAGGTTAAAGTAATTTTTATAACCCCACTTTCCTCGTATTTCTACTGAAGACTGGTAAAAGTTGGAAAGTTCACTGATTGATGATACAGTTGAACCGAGAGCATTTAATGGGTAATTTACATTGATCAGAAACTTGTGCTTGTGAATGAGAATATACTTAACTTATTGTATCTCTCCATCTGCTATGTTCCTCTAGGACGTGGGTGGTTATGGTTCTTCCCTATGTTTTTTTTGTTGTTGTTATTTTGGACAATACTTGCTCCTTTATTACCCCCCCCACCACCACCACCACTTTTTGCATTCCTGAAACTTATTCCTCTACCCATCTGTTATTAAACTTTCTCCAAGATCACCAAGTTTAAGCAATGTTGCACACACAAGGTCAGTACTTATATGGGTGACTGCTTGGGAATACCAGGTGCTGTAATCTTGTATGCACATGGGGTGTAATGGATATCGGCTTGAAATTGAAAATGGTGTTAGGTTCTTCATATTTACCTACATGCAAATACCCTTGGGAAAGTTGTGAATCCACCTCTTCTTCCCCCCAACTATGGGTTAATTAGTGGTTTTTGTATCAGTAAATCATTATCTCCAAAAAGAGTTCCTACAATCTAAAAATATTTTTTGGCTTTAAATAACCTTCAAAAGGTTGATAAGCTGTAAAATACAAATCAATCTGTGTTTCTCTTTGACTTAATCTGTGAGTTTTAAATTCTCCAAGCCTTCATTTTCATAAAATATCAAATCATTATCAGTTTCTTGATATTCTTAAGGATTTCTCATTTGTCAGATACTCTCTTCATAGTATTCTCAACATCTGAAAGTATAGCCGTATCTCAGTTGCTTCAGTTATTCATCATCTGTAATAAAATTCCCTGGCTTTTACTGCTGTATGTGAGTGTAAAAACAAAATAAGAAGTGGGTTATATGTCTTAGATCAAGGCTGTCTTGAAATAATTTGCCTAAACAGGTTAACACAGAGTGAGGTCTTTTAAATTTTTGTGATTCTCAATTGCTGTAGGAATTAATTGGCTGTTCAGTTGAATTTGTATTATAATCTGCTTATTAGGGAGTAGATGTAGTATTTGGATTTTAAAACCTATACCTACTCTTCATGTATAGAAAATTGAGCCCATTTAGGGTAAATGCTGCCAAAAATGACATGTGAAAACATTGAAATTAAAATAGAATTTTCTTTTTCTTAGTATGATAAGATATTGTCACTGTCAGTAGAGCAAGTTTATTTTCAATAAAATTCAACTCTGACCCATACTTTCGATTTTAGTTCTTAGATACCTGTACTAAACGTAGAGAATCTCTCTCTCCTTTTCTTTTTTTCTTTTAATAGCAGTTTTATTGAACCACCTTTTTTTTTTGCTGCTTTCTTCCTCAGAATTTATAAAAGAACTGGTTCTCTGTCTTTCACACACTTGGTGTGTCACTCTGTATGTGCATATATATTGGAATGTCAAATCAAATTCCTTACTTAATCTGTATGTATTCTGTCTTGTTCCCAAACTGATTTAGCTGATTTATAGTTGTCTTATTCTGTTGCCAACTCTTAATTCCTGACCTTTGACAATCCTTTTTTTTTTTTTTTTTTTTTTTTAACACATTTCTGCAGCAAGCTTAGTATTGATGCATTTATATTATACCTTTTTTTTTTTTTTTTTTAATCTTTTCACTCCAAGCAAGGCAATAAAGCCACTAGGATGTAAGGTGATTACTGTGTGTGTGTGTGCATGGGTGACTTACATGTGCTTTTGCCATTTAATTTACACACAAGCATACACTGTTTGACCTAAGTTTGAGATAAGACATTGAAATAATATATTCTCATCTCACTAAGTCAGAACAACTTCTACCTATGCTCATCAATAAAATCAAAGTTAGAAGAAAAAAATAATTATTTTAAACCCTAAACAATCAGATAATTACATAACTTTATTGAACTTATTCAGTAGTAAATAACTTTTTAAAGCATTTAAAAAAAAACATTATAGAAATTATTTTAAGTCTGTCATTGAATTGTACGTGCACACATTTCCTTTTCTGTCTGGAAACTACACCTGAGTATCAGGAAAATAATAAGCTGGTTCTTTGAAATCATTTTTATGACTACTTTTTGTATTTAAAGTGAATGTATTTTCTAATAAGTACTGTATTTTAAATGGACAAACAATTTATATTTGAAATTTGATTGTGTTGCAAGTCGACAGGTTTATGAAAAAGGAGTAGTGGTATAAAACACCCTTAAAAAGTTTTTTTTTTTTTTTTTAACGATGGGGTTCACCCTGTACAAGGCCCAGAGGCCACTTGAGGTAGAGGGTTACAGTAAGAAGCAGTTAGGTTAGCCCTTGACTTTGACAGGTTAAGTTGTTGTGATCCGGAAAAATCCTCTTGGGAGTTGGTTCCACAGAGCAGTGGTTCACAGGAAGAAGCTGTTTGACTGGAACTTACTTCTCACTAATGGAATATGGAGGGAATGTGGGTGATTCGATACTATGTAAGTGACATGGTGGGTCCTGGTCATGAAGGTTAAAACAGACAGAACCCAAGGAATGCAGTTCATTTGATCACTTTCCATGGAAGTAAGCAATAGAGCAGTGAGAGTCTTGCCATATTCCACTCTCTGAGAGAGAGTTTGGAGGGTGGAAAATAATTTGTCACCTACAAGGACACTGTGATACTTTTGGACTCTATCGAGACTGGAAAGTTAGGACTGGGTAGTTCCTGTCCAAATATGGCAACAGTACTCCATTTTATACCTGATCTGGCTCTTGTAAAGGTAGGGTATAGCACAAGGATTCGAGTACTTACTGGAGTGGTACAGGGAACTGACCATTTTTCCTGCATCTTTAGCAATGGATCGTATATACAAGTTCCACTGGAGATCAGAGGTGAGTTGAAAGCCCAATAGTCTCTCAAGGCATGGAGCCTCCCCAACAGGGTATCCATTCATCATAACTGGTGATAGTTTTGGGTTCAGTTGGTGATGTAAATGCAAATTTCAATGGGGTATAAAAGTAGTGCTTTATGTTGCAGCAATGATGTTTTGTGAGAATTTCAGAGTGGTGGCATTTGTTATTGTAGATCATTTGGATAGTTTTCTTTTTTTAGTTATAGTATTTCAGCTGTTGTCACCCACTCAACATTCCATGAAAAAAAATAGCTTAAATTATATTGCTCTGTGAGAGAAGTTTGTTAGCCATGGGGTAGCTTCCTCAAAACTGACTGTTCAGAGAAGTTTGGTTGTTATTGCTTAGATAATTAAAATAGTTTGTCCCAATACACAATCTCTTTCACTCCTATTATAGCATGCTAGTGGTAAGGCATTCTGCCAGGAGATTTTGAAATCTGTTATGGCAGTGATCAACCATATGGAGAAAGACATTCTAATGCAAAATAAGCATTGGTGAATAATTTGTTTGACTGAAACAGTATATTTCATGTTCAATTAACCTGATCATTAGTCTGAGCATAAAAATCGAGACCCAATGAGAGCCATGAATTAGGAAAGAACAGTTAGATTAAGGTTGTGAGCAATGAGTGACCTGATTGATAATGCCCATTTGGCTCTATGAATGTCATGAAGTCAAATCCTAAGTCAAACTGTGCAGAGATAGAGCAGAAAGATGAATTGAAAAGTTCTGAAACATTTTCAAGGAATGATGGCAGAGGTGACAAGTTTAGGAACAAGACAGAATACATACAGATTAAGTAAGGAATTTGATTTGACATTCCAAGAAGATTACCAAATGCAGCTGACAACCAAGGAAGCTTTGGAAAGTACATCAACTGAAAGAGTGTTAGAAAGCTGGTCCGAATGAATTGTTGTGTTATAATAGCATTAATATTTGAAGAAATCTCATTTAAAAAATAAGTGAAACTTCTTGTCCACTTAATAAAGGTGTAATGTACTTATATTATTTTAATTATTGAGACTATCATTTTATCTATAAACAAGTAAAGCAAAACCACTTTTAATCTAAAAAAAATAACCCCCAAAACACCATATTGGGATGTGTTTTAAGAGAGGTAATTTAATTCCAAACTAGATTAAATGTTTGATCAAATAATATTTATATGTAGGTACTGAGATCAAGCACTTAGTCATTTGAGATGAATCAGTATAAAATTAGTGAGTAGGTTAAAGTGGTTGAAGAAATGGGTAGATAACTTTACAAAGAGAAAGCAAAAATTTGAACCTCTTTCATATTTTCTCTTGGTTTTCTCCCTATTTTTTCTTGTCTTTCTTTATTTATCATCTTTCTTTCTCTCTCTTTCTCCCCTTCTCTCACCTTTCATCTTTTTTTCTCATCTTTCCTTTTTCTAATCTTTCTTTTTTCTTGTCTTTCTTTTAAATGAAAAAGAAAGTTATCAAGGAATAAATCTTTCTACTTTAAACCCTTTTTTAATTTAAAAGTGAAGATATTCTAATTAGCAGCTGATTTATAGTTGTTTTATTCTGTTGCCAATTCTTAATTGAATTCCTGACCTTTGACAATCCTTTTTTTTTTTTTTTTTTTGTAACACATTTCCACAGCAGACTTAGTATTGATGCATTTATATTATACCTTTTTTTTTTAATCTTTTCACTCCAAGTAAGGCAATAAAGCCACTAGGATGCAAGGTGGTTACTGTGTGTTAGAGAATATAGGAAAAACTATTAAGGAGAGAGGACAATAAAAGAATAAGAATTAAGGAGACAGAAGATAACGATTGACATTGTTTTTAAAGTTTTGAAGATCAAACTTGACTGAAGAGTTCCTCAACTGAGAAGTGTGATAGAAGCATAGAACTTATGGTTACATTTAGCCATTTCAACTGTGAAATAAATGATGAGACCTCATGGATTGTGAGTAACACTTTCATGAATTCCAAACTACAGAAAATGTCTGATTTTTCCTGGCATTAGCATGCAGCTGAAGTGGTGAATATTATTAAACAGAAATTGTAAAATTAAATGTTGACTCATTAAAATTTCTCTTGTGTATGAATTATTTAGTTTGTTAAAGCAGAAAATGACTCCTATTAAGGGGAGAAGATATACATTAGTGGTAAAGTCAGTAGGTAGGGATAAGGCTTAAAGTGTGTCTCTAGACACGAAACTTAAATACAGCTAATGCTAAAATAGAACTGTTATTATTTCACCCCCACATCTTTGTTTCTTCCTCTTTACTGACAAAGTGCTTTTTGTGATATTATTTTTCATATATATATATATATATATATATATATATATACTAGCAGTAGAGCCCGGCATTGCCCGGGGATGTAACAGTAAGAGATAGATCAAGTATCGACCATCATAAAGACTGAAAAATAAAATTGACAAAGATTATTGTTTAAGGTTGATGGACACGCATGTCTTAATTAGTTTTTTTTTTTTTTTTTTTTTTACAAATTGGTCAAACCCAAGCCCAAACTCAAACAAAAAATTGTTTTCAATCGTTATGAGTCTATCGATTGAATAGAATTTTATTTTAAACAATTGTCTTGTAAATGGAATTTTTAAAGCATTCTGAATGTAAAAATAAAGAATAAAGTGTGCAAGTAATAAGAAACACTACTTGCCAAAAAAAAGTGAAGTTGAAATCAGTTGAAAAATGTAGGAAATCCAATCCCATATATAAATGAACACACACACACAACCTGGGTTTTTATAATAAGTATAACTCGATATGAGTTGTCCCCCTTTCATTCTGGCGACAGGATCGTGTTTTATCGTGTTTTCAAATTGATTTCATGCAAAAACAATTGTGTTTTTCCAATTTTTGGCACTGTCAGAATCACCGCAAGGTAATTTTACGTAGTCCTGTGAAGTTTTGTTGAAATCGGTTGAAAAATGTAGGAAATCCGATCCAATATATAAACGTACACACACACACAATCTGCGTTTTATAATAAGTAAGATACACACACACACACACATAGGGTAAAATAACTCTGACATCTCATTTTAACAGATATATTTACTAAAATTACACCAAAATATCTTGAAATACTAAAGAGTAAATTTATTCAATAAAATTGCCACTGGCTTCAACCATGGTCTCCCGACAACTTTGGAATCTCCTGCAACTCTTATGGACAGTCTCCTTGTTTAATGTTGCCATAATCCTTGCCTTCAGTTTATCTTTGGTGTAACAAGGATCCCTTGCTTAACTGCACCCCACATATAATAGTCAAGGGGCTTGTAATCTGGGGAGTTAGGTGGCCATATGTAAGGGGAGGGTGATGCGGTTACAGAATGACAGCCATGATTTGGTTCTCCTGCTTCTGTGGCATGGTGCAGTGTCCTGTTGTCAGGCATAGGGTCTTTCAGTAGCTACCCACTTGAGCCAGGGCAGCACAACCTCATCAAGGCACTTGATGTAGGCCACCATGTTCCCTGTGGGAAGCTGAATGGAGGCATAATGTTGCCATCACTAGTGATCACTCCAAACACCTTCATAATTATCATTAGACTCATCCAACTCTTTCTAAATCCTTTGCACTGTTCCAGATTGACACTCAAACACTCTGAAATGTCCATATTAGGGCTTCCAGTGTGAATGCCATGCAGTATGTCATTTCCAAATTTCTGACAGAGTGAATTGCATCATTTGTCACAGATGGTGCCCAACTGACCCTACTATACCGTGCAGTTGACAAAAACAAACAACATACATGAACACAATTCTAAAAATATATTTTTAGAATTGTGTGCATGTATGTTGTTTGTTTTTGTCAACTCGACGATATATACAGTGTGCAAAGGATAAATTGTCGCCATTTTATAAATAACTCGTCGAGTTCACAGTCCTCCCTAGTCTTTTGAACAGGAGTACAGGTTTATCCTGTGTTCCTGTTTAGGATTTGGTTTCCAGTTCCTTCTAAAGTTTTTTCATTCTCTTTTATTTCTTAGTGATCTATCTATCTATCTATCTATCTATCTATCTATATATATATATAGTTTCATTAAAAACAACTGACAAGGTACTGAGGTTGAGTTTTTTTTATTTAAATTTTCTCGTGTTTTTATAATTTTCTTCTTTTCTGGACATAAATTATGTAGAAATTCTCCAAATGTTCTGTATATTTGAGCGCTTCTGGCTATACTTTTGCCATTATCAAAGATGATTTTATTTTTACTTTTAACTGAATGTATGGATTATTTTATGTATATATCTAGATTTAAAGGAATATTTTATTTTACAAACATATTTTCAATAACATCAACTATGAACACGGCCACAATATGTTGACTGTGTTATATATATATATATATATATATATATATATATATATATCAACTTCATCTGAACTGAGCAAATGTTTTTTTACCTTTTTATTTCTAAACATCTACAAAGTCTGTCTATATTTCTGAGATGAGATATTGTAATTATTTATAGTATTTAATATTGTTTGGAGTGTTGTCCTCCTCTTTGTTGCCATATTCACAACATTTTGGCTGTTGTATGCTCCACCCTTCTTCAGGTGATTGGAAGAGGCATGACACGTGGAACTAGAACAATATACTCCAGTGGATGAAATAAAGTGTTTAGTTTGCACTTCCAATCACTCTGAAAAAGGCCAGAGTGTACAATGGCCGAAATGTTGTGAATATAGCAACAAATATGAGGGCAACAATGTAAATAGTGTAAATAATTTTTTATTTCCAATCTTATTTTTTGCTCCGATTTTAGCATTGAGTACTTGACTACTGTATTATTTCAAATTTTCAATTTTATGTCTGTGTGTAAGATCTTGTGAGGGTGAATGGAAATTGTGATGTATTGGTTCAATAAAAGTTACCCCCTCATATCAGGGGTTAAGTAGGCAACTAGGTTATAAAAGAATGTGGTTTGTAAAGTTTTTGAATAACTTGTAAGGAAGGGTCATCACAGACATTTTAGACAATCAAGCAGTGATTATTATGGCTGTTAACCTGTGAGCTACACTGTGCCACTTATATGTAAAGATATTTTTGCTTAATGTCTTTGAAATAGATGTGTGAACCAAAGTTGTGCAACCTGGGAAGATTCTGAAATAGAATGGCAAATTTTGTAAGAAAGTGCTGATTCTGTCTGCAGGATGTGCATTTTTGGAAATGTAGGATGTATGTGGCTTGTATTTGAGAATAAATGATTTATGATGCAGAGATTTGGCCAATGTGAGTGAAATTGGACTGTATATTGAGGAGAGAAGAGATTAGAATGGCAAGAGGGATGAATGGTGCCAATTTGATAGATTGTAAAAGTAGTTTGGAGTTGAGAAGTTGGAGACATGATATTGATTGAAGTCTTAGAGAAAGCAAAGTTTGAGTTGGTCTGGACTCTTGACAGAAAGGAATCTATAAGAATAAAAGTAGGAATAGCTTGTCTGAGGAAAATAAAACAAAAAAACAAAGTTTGCTAACTTTAGGGTCATGGTTTCAATCAGGACCAGTGCAAGGGTCTTGTAGTTCCTCTTGAATATGATACTGGCCCCCCCACTCTACAATACCTCAATTTTCATATTCATATAAAATACAAATTTTATTGTAACCTAATTATGTACAATGATGGATTATATGCAATAAAGGTGAACACTTCAACTAGAAAAATAGAAAATAAATGCAGCCTGTCAGTTACGTGCCATGCGTGATACACGCTTAGGCGATCATGTATCTTTCGATACATGACTGACAAGGCAGATTTTTTTCCTGCAGTAGGTTGCCATTTGTTATCTAAGGCTGTAGAATCCAGTCTGTCCTGCTATTTACCTATAACTGGGGGGAGAAGAGGAGGATTCATACCTTTCTCAAGGGTAATAGTACATAAGTGAATGTAATGGATTCGACTGGTATTCGAACTTGGCTCTCTGATTCCTCAACCTGAGCCACTATCCGTTACTACATTGTGCCTTTGTAAATGCAGTGTATCTAAATACTAATTAGAGACATGTCATAATAGATCATTTTCAACAATGTTTTGTGGCAATTTTTAACATCAACTTGAGATTTTTCTTGTTAAAAAGTTGAATAATTTGAAAACGTTCAAAATTATGGATAAAAAATGGTAAATTTTATAGTTTTTTTTTTTTTTTTTTTTTTTTAAGATTTACCCTGTGCAAAACAAATTCATGGATTTGGATATAAAAAAAAAAAACATCTCAGAATGACGTCCAAATCCAAAGATTTTTCATCCTTCAATAACAGTTGTACTTAATCTAAACTGGAACATATATAAATGTAGGTAGAAAAAAAGCAAATGTTGATAAGGTAGTAAGAGTCCAAAACCACTGCCTGGGGCCTCAAATCAGGCCCATCCCTGCTGCTTGTTGAGGGTGAGTGAGGGCGTCTGTGTGTAGTATGCACTGGGCCTGGCTTCAATCACATTACTTTCAATTTCCCAACTTTGTAACACCTGATAAAAAGACCAGAGATACACTTACCTGTGAAATACCTCAAGTCTGTAATTACTTTGTATTGGCATAGTTCCAGATCACTTTTGGACAGATGTAGCACGTTTTCAATATTTCTTTGGATATGCAAGGAGATTTCAATTTAAACTCTTTAGAGACATTTCTTTTGTAAAAACAGTGCTACCCAACTGACCGTTATGTATTCTTTCTTCGATGTGGTTAATTCTGTAAGAATCTACCTGCGGATTGACTTTGAGATTAGAATCTTTTAGAATTTGTCTTGGATATTGAAGTAATAACTCTAATAAGGTTTGACCATAACTCTTACATACTTTTTGTAGCAGAAAACGATCACCTATTTATTGAGCTGAATATGGGACACATATGCAAGGGTGTGATTGGTTGGTTTTAAACTGATAAAAGTAGTAGCAGTCTGAGATTGCTTCACTAACAATGACTTTAAAGTGAACCATCAAGTTATTTTTTTTTTTTTTTATATGATCTCAGTGAAGATCATAGCCCACAACCCTACACCACAGTTAATTGTGAGCTTCATAATCTTTTCAATGACTACATACTGTTATTGAATTCAGTTGACTAGTTACCAGTCATGGCTAGAGAGTCTAGTCTACATTGCATTTTTAACTCATAGGTGGTGATGGTAGTAGGGGGGAGGGAAATAGATTTATACCTTTCCTAAGGGTAGTGGACCACGGGGCTACAAGTATGGGTTGTCCAGTGAAGATTGATCTCACAACAATAGTAACTTGTTAGTCGTTACTCCATTGTTTTTAGAAATCATGAAGACATATCTAAGATGAAGAATATGCAATAATTTTATGGCTGGAGCAAGAAAGAGATTGCAAATAAAATCCCATTTTAATTGCACAAATTATATACACTTCTAAATAGTAGGTTATTCATTGATGAATTTACAAGGGAAAGTAAAATATTATCCACACTCCTGTTATTTATTTATTTATTTTTTTTTTTTTTAATTTATTTCCATAAAAATAGGTGTTAAACAAGTATGTCATTTTTCTAGATAGTCTCCTTCCTTTTTGTTGCATTTGGTTCAGTGGTCCACAAGCTTGTGTATTTCCTCCAAGATGGTTTTTAGTTGTTTGTACAACCATTTATGCACTATTTCCTGCATTTCTTTATCCATAGGAAATGGACAACTTGGTAAAGCATCTTTGAGCTGTCCAAAGAGATGCTAGTCAGAAGACACAAGATCTGGTGCTGTAGGCAGGCCATATTTTGTTAAAAGCCTCTGATGAATTTCAGCCCCTGACACACCTTACAACCAGAAATCTGATCACTGTTCTTTGTTCCTCTTTTGTGCACACTGCTAGTGGAGCAGCCATGTTTACACTGTAACAGCAGCAAGAAAATTGGTACAGTCAAACTGAAACTTCAATCACATGACCATTATGGTACCAATTATAAGCACGCATGAGCAGAAAGCAGTGTGACGGACCTGAAGATATGTTATGGCAAAAGGGTTGATAATTTTTTAACTTAAAAATTTGTACGTACATTTAATTTTACAAAAAGTTTGATACATATAAACAAAAAAAAAGTTAATATTCCTCATATTTTGTCTTGTTCCCTTAAAATTTTACATTTACCCTTCAAAACACATACAAACAAAAATAATTTTAAAGATAAATACTGCTTGTTGCAAGTACTGTGAAATCTCAAGTTTAGAAAGCTTTTTTTGTCATTAAATAATGAACTGATTTTCCATTGTAATAAAATTAATAGATCTATGAGCAATAAAAAGGGGTGTTCAAGTCAATGTATTTTTCAGCAAATAGTGAACTTGTTTCCTTGATTATTTTATGTGACAAATGCTAGCTAAATATTGAAAATATTCAGCAGACTGTAGTTATGCTGGTAGGTTTGAACCATTAATAGATCCATAGGTTGTAGGGTAGCATATGACATTTAAACTAATGTGTTTTGGGAGAGTGATAAATTAGAGAAAGTGTTACTGCATCATAAATATGTATGAACACGTGTGTGTGTGTGTATATATATATATATATATATATATATATATATATATATATATAGTAAAATTTGTCACTTAGCTGATTGATGTTACCTTCAGCATTCTAACTCCAGAGTTTTGTGGGTGGATCTCTCTGTCCATTCTTCAGTAAATGTCAGCAATTTACTGCTTATATTTTTTTTTTTTTTTTTTTTAATGTTTGTGTTTATGTGTGCATTTGCTTGGGTGTGGTCATGCACCTATCTGTGCAGATGTGAATTTGGCTATTTGCATGAATGTGCATATGTGTAGGACATAGTAATTTTCTAAGGTAATGGATTTTATTTATCAATCTGATAGATTTTTATCACTTTAAATATTTTTTTTTTTTTAGTCGATACTCATATCTGAGTAGACGCTTCATTTATTCATTAAACAGTATATTTATTTTCATCTACCGTCCTGAATATTTGAGAAATCTCATATTTTTCTTTAATGAGATTCCTCACATATTCAGGACAGTAGACAAAAATGAAGCAATATACTGTTTAATAAATAAATGAAAAATAAATATACTGTTTAATAAAATGAAAAATAAATGTTTAAAGGAATAAAGATATTTCTAAAGAATTAATGGATTTTTATTTATAATCTGACATTTTTATTACTTCAGATGTAGTGGACACTTCTTATTTGAAATAGACGTCCCATTCTTATTTATAAACCTGTATGTAATATCTGTTAGCCTGTGCATTTAAGAGATTTAACTAAGTAAAATGTAACAATGTTTGTCTTATCCCTCTCACTTTTTCCTGACATCCATTTGCACAAGGCTCTTAGGTCAGTTTATTTGTTGTTTCCCTGTCTCTCTTGCTTTCACTATGTCCTGTGAATGTCTAATTCTCCAATACCTCTTTCCTCATTACATGTTCCAGAAATTACAATCATCTCTGTCTGATTCTAAGTATGTGTTTTTTTTTGTTTTTTTTTCATCTTCTTTAAAACT
Source organism: Acanthosepion pharaonis (assembly GCA_903632075.3). NCBI lineage: Eukaryota > Metazoa > Mollusca > Cephalopoda > Sepiida > Sepiidae > Acanthosepion > Acanthosepion pharaonis. Next base: position 612,764 of record CAHIKZ030005457.1, on the reverse strand, counting down.
TCCTTGTTGCTGACTTGTCAAGCCGATAGTATTCTCAGCATTCTTTTGTAGAACCACATCTCTGTGGTTTTAAATCTCCTCTTCATCTTTGAGGTAAATGTCCAGCATTCATTCATGGAGGATTGATATTAAATAGCAATTCATCACTTTTCTTTTGCTTCAAATGGAAATTTTCCTGTTTCTTAATACTTTGCTTAGTTTTTGGGATGCATCTTTTTCTATTCTGGTGAGTTTTCATATTTTTTGTCTAGTATTAAAACACTTCCAAGATGTTGAAATTTCTGTACTTGCTTGATTTAGACATCTCTGATTATTTAGCATTTTGCAATCCTAAGAGAATCCTTTATAATCCTCAATATTCAATTCCAAGACTTCAGGGGATGAGTGCATCAAATAGAGTTGATTAAGTGCACTGATAATCTTCATTCCAAGGCCTACCAAAATCTAACCATTAGTGTGTAAGACGCTGGAAGATTTTTGGAGTTTGTGTGTTTTTAAAAGTGTCTCTTAGTTGGTGAGATTAATGAAAAATTTCAAATCAGTTAAACTGTAAAAAAACAACAAAAAAACAAAAAAGAACAACTGAGCAATAAATAAGAATTCACATAATTTCATGTTATTGAATGTCTTTTAGAATACAAAGGTTAAAAGGTTTTACATTGTCAAATCTATATTTCAGTTTCTAATAAGCATCAAGTTGAGGTTAACCTGTTATAAGGCCACTGTTGATGGGTACTTAGTATCATGTTAATAGACTAGTTTGCTAACCATGGTTTCATAGTGAGGTGTTCTTTAAGTATTTAATAAGTTTATGTTAAAATAGCAGAATGTAACAAGTGCAGGATACCCATTGTGGATTGAAATCTTTACAGTAGTGATAGTGTTTCCAGCATCCTGTTGTTGTGATTGTTATCTCAATTTCTAAGAAGAGAAAGACAAATGTATATGTTTTTAACATCTGGAATACAAAAATAAAAATATTATTCATTGTAAAATCAGTGCTTTGGTTTTATTGAGTAAAAATAGAAAACTATTTAAAAAACTCATACTTAAGTATAATTTTATCTGGCATAGAGCCACAATAGTGGGGTGCTTATAAAGATAAGTCAAGGATTATATCTTGAAGCAAATTGGTATCTCAGCTTCAGTCATTTTATCCATTACTGCAATATAGTGTCCGTGTTTTGTTTTATTTAAATACTTTCATAGTAATTGTTCTGCTGAGCTTTCCTATTTGATACTTTGACTTTACAGATTTTGCACTGCTAGATTAGTCCCTAGATCTCATTGTTTTACTGTTGAATTAACTAGGTGTAACCATATCTTCTATGCTAACAGTTTCTTCTCTTGAACTTTTTGCTTGTGGAACTCTCTCCCAGTTTCTTGCGTTCATGTTAACCATGATCTTCAAAAATTTATGTACAGTGTCAATCGTTGTCATCTTTCAACTTGAATCCTGGTCTTTTAATGTCATCTATCTCCTGAACAAGTTCTCAATTTCTTTTCATTTTCAGAACCTTGGCTTTATTGCCTTGCTTGGGATGAAATGATGATAAAAATAAATCTGAAAAAGATTAAGTTTGTAATCATCATATCCTATTAGACATCTGTCTATATTTCCGAGATGAGGTATTTTAACTATTTACACTATTTAAAAATTCATACACTGATGTCCCCAAGAACACCATGAATAAAGGCGTTGATGGAATTAGGACAATCTAACCTTGTGGTAAATAAAGGGTTTGGTTCGAAAATTCCAACATGTATCACCTGAACATGGCTGAAGTGTACAATGGCCAAATGTTGTGAATATGGCAATAAAAATGTGGACAATAGTCCGAATAGTGTAAATAGTCTAATATGACTATTTACACTGCAATATATTTTAATGCTATTTAACACGTTACTGCAGAAATGAAACTATTACCTGTGGTAAAATCTATACTATAGTTTATATCATCATAAATTAGTAAAAAAAGAACCCTTTTAAGAAAGAAGTGTGGGGGGCGGAACTCTCAAGCAACTGTTATTTAATGATGTGTAGGATGCAACAATAAAAAAAAACTTGTAAAATCTATACTTTTGTTACTAGAGTTGTTAATTATTAAAAAAACAACCTCTTGCATTTGTGTTGTTTAATGTTTTCTCAATTGCAATGATTAAAAAACATTGTTTGTAAAATCTGTCATGTTTATCTACATTAATTACTAAGGTGGCTGCTGTGAAAAGAACTTTATGTCATGGCTATTAAAATTTTTTTGGATATGATTAAAAAGCTACATAGTAAAATCTGTTGTTGGTATCTTCATTAATTATGAGGGGCTTCTGAAGTTTTCTGTTTGACCAATTCATCTAACATCAGATTTTTAAAAATCCGCCTCCCCCTTTTTTTTTGTATGTCAAGAATTTTTCAACATCTATTTGTACTAATAGAAGAAGTCCACCAAGAAAAGAACTTTGTGTCAGTATTATTTAATGACCTTTCAAATGCATGATTATGATATTACACTTGTAAAATCTATGCTTCATTAATTATTTACAAGAAAGGAAACGTAAGTTGCCTGAGTAGATTTAGCGAGTTAATGTAAAAGATGAATACCAAAGCTCAAGTAACCGTTCATCAAAAAATCAACAACTCTTTTTCCAAAACTAATCATCAGATAGTGATATCTGAAATGTTAGAAATTTCCAAAGAATTCTCCTGCCTTTTCACAGGAAATGAATTGTTGGCTGTAGCCACAGGTGTCTCGGCTAATGACCAGTGGCCAAAAGTATACTATAAAAAGTTGGCAACATAAATTGTATTATAAATGCTAGGGACTTTCTGGATGACTTGGCTAAGGGATGTGGCAGGGGAATGGAGATGAAGGTCAAATTTGGGAGTACAACTTGAACAAAAATTGGGAGTTTTAACAAAGGGCTATCAGTTTTTGAGATTTACTAGAAATCTACAGGGATTCATAAAACTTGATTTGGGATGTATTGAACTTGAAATTTGATTCTTGAGTGACCTTAGTTTTAGTTACATAACCTAAGATGTCACTAGTAAGACTCTTTTTGAATGCATAGACATAAATGGACTGAATTTTTAAAGGATATAACCTTTAACTATTGTTATATATATACATGTGTGTGTGTGTGAGAAGAATTAATACAATTAAAAGGTTTGTCACTTAACTGATTGATGTTACTGTCAGCATTCTGACTCCTGAGTTTTATAGATGGACCCTCCAGAAATTACACTGTCCACTCATTAGCGGGTCTCAGAAGTTGAATGCTTATTCTTGATTTTTTTTTTTATTTTTTTTTTTAAATGCACTTTTCCTTGGTATAGGAAAATCTATGACAAAGTGAAAAGAGTTTTTCATGTGATGTGTTTTGTCCTTTAGGACTTCATTTTATTAAAGTGATTAATTTTAAGCTATTGTCATTACAGTGTAACATGATATCTAGGAAAGGTAAAGCATTGTTTTTTTTTGTTTTTTTTTTCTGTTTTGTAAGTAAATTCTGTCATGTTTGACTTTGTTTAATTTATCTACAAGGTCAGGAAAAGTAGATTTGTGGGAATATATTAATAGAGCATTTTATTATATATATATATATATATATATATATATATATATATATATATATATATATATATATATATATATATATAGTGGGTAGCAAAAGTATTTAACACATTTGTTTTTCTTACATATCTCAAAAAATAACAGATCAATTTCAACAAAACTTATAGGAAATATTTAAACAAACATTGTCAATCAAAACATAGAAGGAAAATTTAAAACCACTCTTTTGAGAAACATTTATTAACAATAAATAAAATAACCCATATGCAAAAGTATTTAACACCAATGCAAATATTATGCTAGAATAGACATGTCATCATGATTCCTACCCATATTGATATGATGTGATATGTCGACCAATGACAGCACTGCACGACACTCAACTGGCTATTAGATAACAGCTCTGAGACACTGCAGCTATTCTGTTGCCACTACTGCAAGAAAATGGTGAAAACGAGAATTGTCGAACGACATGTGCAAGAAGATCATATATATATATATATATATATATATATATATATAGATATTATATATATATAGATGTTGAATGGTATAGTGGTTAGAATATTAACATTCCAACTGCTGGGTGGGGCCTGGGTTTGAACCTCACTATGTGTAGTTTGTCAAAGAGTTGATTTTTTTTCATAATATTAGCATTATTTCAAATTGAAATCCCTTTGCATATCATAAGTATCAACAGCTTGCTAGATCTGTCCAAAAGTGACTTGGACTTATGCCAATGAAGTGCACTCATAAAATTGATCCCAATGTATAGCACTGCTGGGAAGTGTCTGTAAACCATACAATAAATTCACCCAAGCCTTTTGAGTGAAATTGGGTGGTTAAAACTGTTTGGAATCTGTTGATGGTTGTGATAGCATGAAGTTATAACTCATGTTGAGCATATTGGCCTTGTTCAGCTACTGATCACACCAGATTATGTGCCCTCTTCCAGAAATTGTAACTAAGGTCTGCTTAGCATAGTTATAAATCAAAGGTTGACTCTGCAGGTGTTAAAGGAAATTTAAATGACTTGGCAGGTGTCTGAAACCGGTATCAACTAGCCACTTGAGTAGATGAACATACTTTGAAATGAGCCATGATATATAATTATTCAGAAAGTAATGCCACATTTTCAGAAAAAGAACAAATGTAGCAAAAAAATAACTTGTCAAGAACATCATCATTGTAAGCCTGAACAAAAGACTATTATAAAACTTTATTCTATTTGAAATGATTGCTTTAGAACCACACGGCAGAACTGTTTATCTTCTGTCAAGGGCAGACCAGAACTCTTCCCAATCTTAAGCATGACTGTTAATATAGACCATTATCCAGATATAGCCTATTTACAGTTTTGTTGCCATTTGATCTCCAAAAATACATCTACTTCACATTTCTCTTTGGTTAAAGTGGATGTTGTTAAGAAGACTGGTTTATCAAACAAAGATTTATGATCACAATAAAACCACCTCTTCCTTTTCTATGTGGGTGTCCATAGCATCACACCTACAATTGTCCAACTGCTCAGAAAAACCTGAGAGGAGTGTTGATGAAGATTTTAAATCCAGCTTCCCAGACTTTCAAGGAAGAATAAAAATAATTAGTTTCAAAGTAGACATTTGTAAATGCTAACAATGCCTATATTAACTTTTATGTATGGATACAGATGAATTGTGCCAGATATGTTTTGATTAGGTTATTTGATGAAGGTGAATTTTATTTTGAATAAAATGGCGCACAGTAATGTCTGCTCTTAAAGAAACATTTCCAGCCAAATGGATTGGACAGATAGACATTATTGACTTGCCCTCATATTCATCTCATTTAATACCATTTGCTTTCTTTTGATGTATATATATTAATGGCAAAATTTATGCTATGAACTCTGCTATAATTGTACAATTATAGAGTGAGAATAATTGATGCACAATGAGAGGAAATAGTGGATGTTTGTATTATAGCCTCTTGATGAAATGAGTCCTTCTGGTTGTAGAAGGACATTCTGATGAATATTTAGTATCATTTAAATACAAATATATATTTCTGTGTGTAAGCTTTATAATTTTTCTTTATTATAAAAGTGTTCAATTTTTTGCGAGAACATATTAACAAAGTGTCTACTCTTTTTGAGGATGCCCTGTATTACACCCATGTATATTGACAATTGACATTTACTAAGCTTAGTATAGCACAAGATAATAAAAAATGTAGGTCACTCAGTGTGGCTCAAAATTAGCATACTTGTCATGATCTGAGAGATTGGTTTGCTGACCACTGCTGCTGTCATCATGTTCAACATTTTACTCTTCTGGTCATTCTTGGCAATAAATATCTGATGTTGTAGACAAAAGCTGCTATTGTCTGACTGCTCATGAACACTTGAATGGAGTTTCAATAAAGATTTTGAATCCAGAATCACAGATTCTTTCAAGAAGGAATGGAAAACTTTAGTTTCAAAGTTGGCATTTGTCAATAATGATTTTGTTCTTGACAAAGGTAACTTTTGGAAGGCGATGAATTGTGCCAGAGATGTTTTGGTTATTTAATGGAGATGAATTTTATTTTGGAAAAAAAACCCCAAAAAACAAGCTTTATTTTGGGCTCTAAAATGTTAAAAAAATAGATTTTTTTTTTTTTTTTTCCCTCAGAATCCCTTTTCTTGGAAATCAGACAAAAAAATACATGACCATGTCAAATATGATATTAAATTGATTTTGACATGTTAACTCTTGGATTAATCCAAGAGTTGACATTTCATAAAATCAATTTAATATTTGAAATTAAATAACACATGGGTTAAGAGGTCATAAAAATATGTATTTTTTTGTGGCATGCCAACTCTTGGATCAAACTCTGCACTCAACTCAATAGTAATGGTCAATCAAACTAACCTAATCATTTTCCCATGTGAAGGTGTTAACTTAGGTTGACATGTCACAAAATCAATCAACCTATGTCATTTGATCCATGCAAAAATCAAGTGGAAAGAAAAACTTAATTTGGCATAATCTTTGTATACACAAGTGATCTCAGTAGTTTGTTTACATTTACTTTGTGCACAATTTTTATTTTCTTTTAAAATCAACATTCTTTATGATCCCTTCATATAAAGTCACTCTTAAAGGACATTAGGGAACCTGAACTATGTAATATTTTGAATATGTCACAGTCCATGTGCTAGAAAAAGAAAAAAAGACACATGATCAATGTATCATTCCTTGCTTAAGTTTTAATTACAGTTTAATTAGACTATATCAATTGCAACAAAAAGCAAAATTAAAGTTAAACCTTTAATAAAAAATTGTTCTTTAAACCTTTCACTCTGTTCAATATTTAAATTAAACTTCAAATGAATTATTTATTCAATTTTTAATAGTGTGTAACTACAGTAGTTACTACCTGTTACTTCAGGTTGCTTATGATTTGATGAGATTGAAAAACGAACGGACAGGAACACATATACTGCACTTTATTTATATAGATGGTGTAAATCATTCTTGTTCTACTGTCCATGTCTTGGGATATTTGATCTTGTTCTTTTTTAAAAAAATTATTAGTACTTCTTGGTTATTACTAGTCCTCTTTCCACTGAATCTGTACTAATCTGGCCCAATACTTTCATCCTCAGTAATGAAAGCATTGGTTAATGAATTTTGTGGCATAGTAATTTTTAGTTGAATATTTGTATCAGTTAGTACTGACTTGGCCTCACTGGAAATAGGACAAGCAATAACTGAGCAGTACTAACAAAAAATAAGAAGATAAAATATCTCTAGACATTGACAGCAAAATAAGAACTATGCATAGATTAAATCAGTGTTTCTCAACTTTTTTTTTTTACTTCAGGAACACTTGTAGAATAACTAAAACTCTGGGATGCACCTTAAATTTTAATAACGAAAAATTAGTTATGAAATTTGAAAATAGGAAAATGATAAAGGACTCTCTTGAAATAAGCATTTGCATTTAAGACCTTACATTGTATATTTAAGCAGTACAGTTTCATTTAAAGGGATTTATGAAGAAAAAAGAGAGGCTGATAATGATTGATTGAAATCTCTTGAGGAAGGCAAAAGAGAAAGGATTATTCACTCCTTAAAGATTAGGGAATTTAACATCCAATTTAAAATATCAAGTAACAAAGATTTAGACATGGAAGCCATGTGCTTGGTGTCTCTAGCTTTTTAAAAATAAGGATTTTTTTATTTTTAAATATAAAAATAATTCATAAATTACTTTTCTGTTATCTTGGAGAACAGCTGAGTACACTGCAGGGAACATTAGTGTTCCTGGGAGCATTGGTTGAGAAACACAAGATTAAATAAAGGGATCAGTTAAAAATTTCCTGAAGTTTACTTGGATTGACAAACATGTGAAGAATGCTGGAGGGTACATGGCTGAAACATAGTAATTATAACAACAAAGTTGTGGACATTAGTTAGAATGTAAATAATGAGATCAGTGACTTGTTATTTAACCCTTAGTTGGGGGGGTCTAAAGTGTTAAGTGTTATTAAAGGTATAATTTGACTCAGCTTGTTTTGTATAGAAATGGATTATTATGGACAGATCCTGAAAAAAAAAGATGTAGTGAATGGTCTTTGATTTTAAACTTGGGCCAATCATATAATCAAAAGATAAAGTTATAATTATTTTCCAAGCTTAGTTTAATGTGTTACAAGGCTGTTGTAGTGAGGATCAAACTTGAATGAGCAAATGTTTCAAGATTAGCTTGTTCAGAAATCAATATAGCAGCTCAATTAAAAAACAAAATAAACAAATTCAAATTCAAAGACACAGGTGCAGGAAGAAATGTCAAAATCTCAAATCACAAGTTTAATGTCAAAGATCCCAATACATAGAAATGGTCAGAAATCCAGTGCACAAGGCAACAGTTACTCGCAAGCCGATGGATGCTGTAGAAAAATAAACTGCCTCACAGTTCAAGAACACCAACTGCTTTTATCGGCTGGACAATTTTTCATTGGTCAATGGTTGGATAGAACAAACAATATAAGTATATCTGGGATGCATTTATGGCAACAGCTGCTACTGACTTGTTTCTATTTTGTCTTCAGCATATCGTACAGAACACGTGGCCTTTTTCTCTGTAAGTGGCATTCTCTTTTGCTGCACTTGTTAATCATTACACTTAGGCAGAAAACTTATAAAAGACATGATTGTCTAATATTCTAGTAAAAGATACCTTAGCAACTATCTTGGATACTTCAATGATTTACCAAAGGAAAATTCCATTCCAAAAGCTGACCATCAATTTGTTTCTACTGTTGACATTTATCTTTTTAGCAATTTCTCATGTCTTCAAAAAATGTTTTATTTGTCGATATATTCTGTTAAAATTATTTATTGAATCGTGTTTTCTCATAGCACATATTATTGAGTGTTGACTTGACTAATTCTTTTTATGGGCTGTCCCTTCAGGATTTTGGTCTCAATTTCCTGCCCTTTGTAGCTTTTAATAAATTTTGTCTTTTTGCAATCTCTCCCAAACCACGCTCTATCATCCATTCATTCAAGCTCAACAGGTAGGTTATGCATTGTCTTCCTCCCTCCCTCTTGTCTTCAATCTGTCCTGTGAGTATCAAATTTTCCAATCCCATTTTCCTCATTATTTGCCCTTAGAAATGTCAACTGTCTCTTCCTGATATTGAATACGTGTCCTTTTGTTGATTGATTTCATTCTGCTAACCATGTCTAGGAATATCTCCTCTAGTTCTTATTTAAAACTGCTCAGTTATTACTTGCCCTGTTTCCACTGAGTCTGCCTGCATTACCTGGCCAAGAGATTGAACTCATAATTACTGTTATAAAATTCATGATCCAATGTTTTAATTGATTAGGCTATTGTCTTGTGGGACAATCCAGAGTGCAGAACTTTGACTTAAATTTAATCTGCCTGCTGCTGAAACTGCTGCTGCTTGTTAGACATGACCGTATTCACCAAGGCCTCTCTGTTCTTACTGCTGCTGTTGTCATTTCTCTTGATTTATAGGTAATGGTTATTAGCTTGGAATGAGAAATTGGAGAGCCAAGGTCAAATTCCTGTTGGGTCTGTTACACTTGATTATATGCAAAAATCCTTGGAAAAGGTAGGAATCCATCTCCTTCCCCACCAGCTATGGATTAAATTGTGAGACTTGTATCTGGAAAGAATTAATGCAATGTTCACTCAAAAAATTGTTAATGCAAAAAAGGGCACATGGCCCAGTGGCTAAAATACCTTTAGATTGGGTAACCCAGTCTGCTCAGATGGTCTTCAATGGAGTGTGTTTTGAAGTATCTTTTTTTTTTTTTTTTTTTTTAATGATAATGTTCAAAAGTAAATTGACAAAAAAAAATGATTGCATGATGTTATTGGGATGTACATAGTAGTTTAAATTTTCATTACTTTATGAATGTGTATATAAAGATACAATTTATGTAAAATTAAAATGAGTAAACAAATTGGGAATCCGAAAAGCTAAAGTTATGCTGTGGCTGTAAGGTTCAATAAAATCAGAAAAGAAGATTCAAAACAAAAGAAAAACCATGAATCCGTCTACTTCCCCACCAGCTATGGATTAAATTGTAGGATTTGTATCTGGAAGGTGTAATTCAATATTCACTCAAAAAATTGTTAATGCAAAAAAAAAATATTTTTACAGGCCAAAATATGTTCAGCTTTAAATAACCCACAAAGGGTTGATAAGCTGTAAAAAAAAAAAAAAAACAAAGCAAATCGGTCTTATTGATATAAATGTTAGATTTAGAGGGGATGTGTGTTATCTATTCACACATCCTGACATTCTTTTTATTAAACCAAAGTTATCATTGTGTAGAGTTGATGTTTAGAGTTCATTAACATTAATTGTATCTTCTCTTCACTTGATCATAGGGTAAAAAAATAAACCAACCCCCAAAACACTGAAGCAAATCTCTTTGCAGTAATTGGTTGTCTGATTGTCTTTGTTTTAAAAATATTTGTGCGTGTAGATTATTTGTTATACTTTGCTCTTTTCCACTCATCTTAATCTGCTTTTGACTAATGAAGCAGCTTATATGAATAAAACTCATTAACAAGATTTTTAATCAATTACTGACTGATTAACTTTGGTAGGAATACACTTTGTGAACCCGATGACATTTTATTCACTGATGGGTGGCTCTTCTTTGCGTTCAGTAATGGCCATCTTGGAATTACTTCAAACTGATGAGGTTCATTTTACAACCTGAGAAATGCTTTAACATTCTAATCAAACATAGGGTTTAACATATTAATATATTTTGGAAAATTAAAGTATTTAGATTTAACTCCAGCTGACTTGTACAATGAGTGGTTTTGGTGTTGGTGGTAGGGGTATAATTTGAAAAATCCTGAAATGTTGAGGGATTGGTGTATTGGCATTGCACATCAATTGACACCTGTAATAAATGGGATGCATTAATGGGGGAAACTCTATTTACTTAACAAGACATAAAATACATATGCAATGATGCAGGCTTTTTTTTTTTTTAACTTGGATAAAGGTTAGCAGGTGGAATTTGGGTAGAGGGTGTGTGTGTGTGTGTGTGTATGTATGCATGTAGGGTGAACTACAATGATAATAACCCCTCCACCCTAAAAAAGACTTGACCAGCACCTAAAATTTTTGTAATTTAATAAGATTATGAGCAATTTCCTAACTTTGTTAAATATTTTTTTATTTTTGACATTAGGTGGAAATAATTGTCTCATTTTAATTATGGCCTTTGCAAAAGTCTGGGATTCCTTCTGTCGTGTGACAAACATAATGTTGTCTTGTGTTCAATATTCAAGGCTCGAGACTAATACTGTCCTGTTATTCCAGGGACAACTTTTGTGTGTGTGTGTGTGCACATTTGGCGGGATGTATATTATAATGCCAGTCTAGTACAAAAATTTCAATGTTAAATTTTTCTAAAACTGTTTCTGAAAAAATTTAGGCTGGATCCCTGTCAACATTGCATCGGATAACATTTGGATCTCCTCTCAGATTATTTTAAGTGCATCCAGAAGTATTATCATAATGTGAATCTCTCTCTCTCTCTCTCTCTCTCTCTCTCTCAATTTATGAAAGCAAATATTATCTCAGATAAAGCAACTTCTGAGAGGAACATCTGCTAAGCTGCTTGCTGTCATGGTTAAAGTTATTCTGCTCCTCACATTGCCATTTTACTATGATCATAGCTCTCCACAACTTCCTGTTCTTTGCAGTTCTTATGAGCAATGTGTGATTTTTTTTTATTTTTTATTTTTTTTTTTACTACCCACTTCTTTATCTGATATCCATTTACACAAGCTTGTTGGGTTACTTGCTGTTTCCATCTTGCCCTCAAGAGGTGTGTCAAATTCTGTAATGCCTCCTTCCTTGTTACATGTCCCAGAAATTTAAACTCTTCCAGATTCTAAATATATGTCCTTTTTGTTTCTATATACCTTAAAACTTCCTTGTTGATTACATGCTCCATCCCTGGTACTCTCAGATTGTTATAAACACATGTATGGTAGCATGAGAAAACAAACGAAGCAAATATCACTGGTGAGGTGAAAAGAATTGTTAATATAAAATTCTTTGTATTGCCAATATAGAGGATCTGAGCAGAATGTCTTTGTGGGCAAGGGAAGCAACTTGAAAGAAGGGTAGAGTTGGGAGGGCCTGGAGTTGATGCCTGTGTCAGGTTGGTTGACCAAGATCACTAGTGGTGGATTTGTTGAAGCTTGTCTATTTGCTGTGATTCTGTTTCAGTTGTTATGAGTGATGTTCTTAAAAGCAAATGTGGTGGTTCATATACTTATCTTTTTTCTTTTCTGGCAATGTTCTTTTATTTGGCATTTTTTTGAGGGGAATTTGTTTTGTGAGCTAGATGTGATACTTGGAGCCCCTGTGTAGAGGGTGACATTTTTAGCTTTGGTTTTGTGTCCTTAGCTTTCACATTCCACTGTAAATTGGAAAAAGATCTAATTTGAAGCAAAGTATAACAGCATACTTCTGTAAAACCACATTCTGTTGCCTCCAGTTTCCACTTCTGTGAGGAAATTATCCAGCATTCATTGCCTTATAAGATAATTGATATTTCATACCAGCTCAGTTCTTTGTCTCTAATGGAATTTTCTTGGTTCATAATTATTTGTTGAGCTTTTGAAATAAATCTTTCGTTATTCCAATGACTTATGGAGTTATATTTTTCATTATCTGTCGGAATACTTCCAAGATGTTTAAACTTCTGTACTTGCTTGATTTTGACATTTCTAATTTTTAGCTTACATTTTGAGCTAAAAAGGATAATTGGTAGGTAGCAACAAAAGTGCAAATACTCTTGTTGGGATCTGTCTACCCAGGTTTTTATTTTTTTTATTTTTTTTATTTTTATTGATTCCAAACATTTAGCAACAATACATTTTTTTAAATGAAACATATAAAAGGTTATTTTGTTGAGGAGAATGTCAGTTGAAATAACATTTACACATTCTTTTCAAAAATAAAATGTTCAATTTTCCTTGCTGTGGAGTTTGTTTTATAAAATAACTAGCAGTAGAGCCTGGCGTTGCCCGGGGATGTAACAGTAAGAGATAGATCAAGTATCGACCATCATAAAGACTGAAAAATAAAATTGACAAAGATTATTGTTTAAGGTTGACAAGCATGCATGCCTTAATTTTTTTTTTTTTTTTTTTTTTTTACGAATTGGTCAAACTCAAACATTGTTTTCAATTGTTATGAGTCTACTGATTGAATAGAATTTTTCAATTTTATTATAAACAATTGTCTTGTAAATGGAATTTTTTAAGTATTCTGAATATAAAAATAAAGAAAAAAGTGTGCAAGACAATAAGAAACACTACTTGCCAAAAAAAAAAGTGAAGTTTTGTGGAAATCGGTTGAAAAATGTAGGAAATCCGATCCTATATATAAATGAACACACACACAAACAACCTGGGTTTTATAATAAGCATAACTCGATATGAGTTGTCCCCCTTTCATTCTTGAAACAGTGATGCCTCTTAATCATGTTTTCAAATTGATTTCGTGCAAAAACAATTGTTTTTTCAATTTTTGGTGCTGCCAGAACCACCACAAGTTAATTTTATGTAGTCCTGTGAAGTTTTGTTGAAATCGGTTGAAAAATGTAGGAAATCCGATCCAATATATAAACGAACACACACACACACAACCTGGGTTTTATAATAAGTATGATTAAGTGTTCTTAGAGCAGTATAAAATATGTGGACAGACTTACTTTGACTGTCAGCCTAATATGTTAGTGAGTTTGTAGACAAGGACTTAGTTGGTAGCTGCTGATTATTCCCTTATATTGTGTGCATGGACAAGGCCTTAGTTGGTGCCTGCTGTCTGTTATCTCTTCCATTTTTTTTTTTTTTTGTTTGTGTACACACACGTTTAGATCAAACTGGCCTCCGGAAATTGTTTTGGATCTCAAGAAACAGTAGGCTTCTATTTTTATATCCATAAGGGGGATTTGAAATCTAATTTCAGATAGAGGTGTGAACTTTTTGAATACAGGGTTTTCATTAGTTAGAAAATAATTTCACACTGGCTCATGAAAATCTTTTTCTTGAATTTGTGTGAGTGGTGAAGTGAGTTAGTCATTTTCTAAATGGTCCTAGATTACATGTGGTAGGTCTACATTTATGTCTGCAAGTATTTTGGCAGTGTTTGCCTTTGTAATGACTGTTTATCAAACAAACCTTCTGATGGGATTTTATTGGTTGAAAAATATGTATAGAATTTAATTTCTATATACTCTTACAAAATACTTTGTTTTCGTATTAGATATGTTGATTTTCATGTTGATTTTCAGTGAAAAAACAGATTTTATTTATTGTTCATGAAGATATAGCCATACATATTGCAAATGACCTGTTGATAATAATGGGGAAATTAATAGCAGTAACTATACTAAATTTAAAATTTATTGGTAATTTTTTAAATATTTCCTCAACAAGTGACTTAAGTAACACTATATAGCCAAAGTACCTAAAATTCAATAAACTATTAAAATATTTAATTTTTTAAAGATTACTGGGTAGTTTAAAAAATATCTACAAAATTTGTTTATTTTGTATTTGTCATGTAATTTTAATACATTTATTTCATCTGACATGAATCTCACAAAACATCAGGTTATTGATATGTAAACAACTCATAAAAACACTCATCCCAATGTTAAAAAAGTGCTTTTCTGCAATATTTTAAAAATATTTGTTTAAATTCAGATTAATTAAACTTTAAATCAGATAATCTTCTAGTTAATCAAATAAAATTTCAGAAAATATATTTTACTTTTCAAAGATTTTTTTTAATAAAGAAAATTATGTTGTGTTGACAGATCTGTCAATCTGGACGATAGTGTGTTTACTTTGAGTTTGAGAGAATATAATTTAAAAATGCGTTTATTAAAAAAAAAAAAAATTCTTGGTAGACATATCTTAAAAATTAAAATGCTAATGGAGCGAAATGGGGGACCGTTTCAGAAAAATCAGTGACTGTGTAGAGAGCGACCTCCTCCAATCCGAAATTTATTTCGGCTTTAAATAATTCACAAACGGTTGATAAGCCGTAGAAAAAGAATAAATCAATCAATTATCGATTAAAAACATTGCAACTAGAAATCTTAAATATAAGAAAATGTAAACTACTTTATCTTACTCGCATCTTGTGAAAGAAAACTGATTTTCTAAATCAGGGTACTTAAATCTGTTGACACGAGAATAATTTCTCTCCGAATGAAAGAAACCACAGTTACCTCCCTTGAACCCACTGAATATCACGTTTCTTTGACTACTTTCTTACCAGTTTTGTTAAGCGCTCACCTTCGTTATCCTTCCTAACCTATAACGAGAACACTGTCAAATAAATAGTTCTTCTTCTTACAGATAAATCGAAAGTTTCTCTATGTCAGCTATTAGTAAGGGTATTAAACAAATTGTTACGTAATTTAAATTTTTATATGTTCGGAAAAAATTATAACGTTTCTTTAGGAACAAATCAAAAGAAAAATGTTGTTATGAAATTTATTGTGGTTAAACTAAACAAGTAAGTAGTGAAGAAAGTTCAATCTTTGAGTTGTATTTGTTATACAGCACTTAAGATGTGAAAGGTTTATTCATAATAATTAGCTATACAGGACGTATGTAGCCAGTGTACAGTTTTTGTGTGAGGCTAGTCAATTTCCCTTTTAGTATTCTGTGTGTGTCCGGGTATATGTGAGAAAAGAGATGGAATATTTAAAATTAGTCTATGGTGACAGGTTTGTCAAATTCTACTTAACAGTGGTAGAAATTGATTGACAGTTGTCAGAATAAAAAAATAAAAAAAGAGGTTAAGTGAATCTGAGCAGAGAAATGCATGACTTTTAAAAGTTTTATTGTAATTGATTTGGGCTATTTATAAGAATTTTTATGGGAGAATTATTTCTTAATGAGATCTTTGATTGGATGAAAAATATTAATACTGCTATTCACATTTATATTTGACAAAACATCAAGTCAAGAATCTAGTTTTGATTCACTTTTAACATTTATACATTTGTTTGGATGGAAAGTTGAGCATTTTGTTACAAGTGTTCTTATTGGTTAGTAAATGTAAAAGGGGAGAATCAAATTTTCATCTGTTTATGAGCTTTTTCTACACTGTGGAGGTTGACACAGAAATTAGTTTTATAAATTCAAAATAAATGCTGACTGAACGTTGTTTTGGAAAGTTTATTTTCTTTTTTATGAATATGAATTGTATCCATCTCATGCGACTGTTCATAGTTTGCATTACATTATGAGAGACATACACACACATCTTCCTTTGTAGAAGGCAGTCATCCTGATTAGTTCTTTGGTGCTTACAGGATTGGATCAGCCTAAAAAGGTAGAGAAAACTGACCTTGAAGCCATCTTTTTCTGCCTTTATATTGTAGTTGGGGAGTGTGGTGAGTGATTGTAATGATGTCCTTTACTTTGGTACAGGATTTTTTATCTTTTTGTGTTGCTTATTCAAGTATCTGTTTTCAGAAGCAAAGTTAGCTGATTGGCCTATTCTTAAGAATGCTGGGATTAATGTTAATGGGGTGTTAAGGAGATAAGTGATACTTTTCAGTGGATTTAAGAAATATTTTGATTTATTAAATTTAACCTACTATTACTACACAAAAATGTAACTGAAATTATCATTATATTGATTGTCAAGAGTTAAATAAGTTTTCAGAATTTGAACCAGCATGTTCAAAATTTGTGTGGAGCAGAACAAAAGTCTTAAAAGTTCACCCTGTGATAAAATATTGCAAATGAACATTTTGCAAAAAAAAAAAAGAATTTTCTTTCATCTTTATTGCCCCCTCCTCCAAGTTTCAGACTGTCATTGTATATCTGTCTATATTTCTGAGATGGGATATTGTAACAATTTACATTGTTTGGACAGTTGTCCTCATCTTTATTGTCATATTTATGATGTTTCAGCTGTTGTATGCTCTGGCCATCTTCAGGTGATATATGTTGGAATTTTGAACTGAACCCTTTATTTCATTCACTGGGGTGGATTGTTCTAGTTCCACATGCCATGCCTTTTCTGGATATCTCAATTTCAGTTATTTCCCGGGCTCAGTGGATAAACATATTGGTTAAAGTAATCCAGTTACTTGACCAAAAGAGTTGTGAGTTCAATATCTGGCCATAGCAGAGGTGAACAAAACTTGGAGAATTGAGTTACTAAAGGGAAAATTTTGATTTTTTTTTTTTTTTTTTTTTTTTAAAATTCAGTTAAAAAAATAATTGTCAGAAATTAATAAGTAATACTGCTTCATTAATTCAACATAAGAATATAAAATAAAAATAGAAATGGCTAGATGTAACCATAAGTTCTATGCTAACGTTTTTTTTTATTGTATTTCTCACTTGTGGAACTCTCTTCTGTCTTCTTTGCTTTTGACTCAACTTTGTCCTCAAAAATTGAAATGCATTGTCAGTTATCTTCTGTCTTAATTCTTATTCTTTTATTGTCCTCTCTAATAGTTTATTTTTCTCATATTCTCTAACTCTGAGTAACCCTTTGCATCTTAGTGGCTTTATTGCCTTGCTCGAGGTGAAATGATTAAAAAAAAAACTTCTTTTGAATTTTTTTAAAAATTTTGTGTTAAAATAAAATGAATAATGTGCTCTTTTGAAAGAAACTTTTCAATACAGTTTGAAGTGTATTTGATCCCATTTTTTTGCCTCTTTCTAAATCCAGGCCTACCAAAAATGTGTTGTAATGCATACTTTGACCTTTTTCCTCTTTCTAAATCCAAGCCTACCAAAAAATGATGTGTAATTAATCACTTAGACAAATTTTCCTCCAAAATCGAGTGTAACTAAAATTTGAAATATTTTTAGGTTTGAAGAATTGATAATCACATATTTTGGGGATTTTGTTGTTTGATTTTCAAAGTTCTGTGATAGAATATAATAGTATTAATAGCAAATAAAGACTTAGATTGAAAGATAATTAAAAATAGTTTAAAAGAAATAAAAAGAAACAATACATCTACAAAAATAGCCAACTTTTTTTTTACTCTTCCCTCCCTCACAAAAAAATATTTTTTTATTTTTTTAAAGAACATCAACAAAATTACCTCTGGTCTGCGTGCATGGCTGTTGATTTTTGTGAACACTCATTATTTGTGTGTACTCTATATTAGTTCTGCTGATGTTAAGCATAACACAATGAGGGTGTCTCAATCATTTCAGTGTATATTTTTTTTTTTTTTTTAATAATAATTGATTGTGTTTTTATGGTTTAACAACCCTTTGTGATTTATTTAAAGCTGAAACATATTTTGAGATTATAAGTCTTTTTTTCTTTTTGCAAGTTGAATATAACATTAAAAACTTTTTGGAATAACAATGATTTTTTTTTTTTTTTGTTTAACCAATATCTGGGGGAGGGAGATGGATTTATAATTTTCCCAAGGGTATTTGTGTGTACCTAAATGTAATGAACCCAACTGAAATTTGAACTTGGCTTACCAATTTCTCATTTTGAGCTGCTAGCCATTACACAACCTGAACGTTTTTTTTTTTTTTTTTTTTTTTTTAATAAACTGCATTCAGTAAATGTTTTGAAGTTTATGTAATTTTCCAAATAGGATATCATTCGTTAATCCTTGCTCTCGAAGTTTTTAGGTACGGGTGATAAGATATTCCTTTACTTGAAATTTTAAAACCCTCATAATTTACAACTGAACTTGTCCACTCTTGGGTTTTATTGCAAAGGACGAGTCAGCACCATTATAATGATTAAACAGGTTTTGGCCAATACTATCAAATATCTTTTCCTTTTTGTACATTTCCTGAATTATGCACAGTGGGCTTGCCTAATAGAGCCAAGTGGACAGTTATAGTTTTTGAAACCCTCTGAATGATTTCCAGCTCAATTATGGAACTGTATTAATGTTATTTGTATTATTAAAATAATATTTTCACATTTCCTGAAAGGAGCTTAAATTTTGCATTTAACACATTAAAGTAAATTGAGAAATAATTTTATCTCTCCTTGAGAATTTAAGAAAACAAATATTGTTAACAAGGAGAGGGATAGGTCTGACAAAGATCAATTCTGAAATCCTGAGACTGTCTATATTCAGAGGAGCTATGATGCATGTCACTTAGGAAAATGTTCCCAAAATGCCAATTGTCTGCTTTTGAGCTCCCCAATAACAGCTGCAGCATCATTAACTCTAAGTTTAAAATAACATCTCAAAATTACCAGATTCTCAATACTTGTATCTACCATAATAACATTTGAGATAAAAAGATAGGCCTGAAAGGTTTTCATAATGAAATGATGATATATTAATCACAGCCTTCAGGTGTGTTCAAAAAATCATCTTGGGAGTAAAGGTCTGGCAAAAAAAAAATACACTAAAGTGAATGAAATTGTTCATATATTTATTAAATAAATCCTACTCATGAGCTCACAGGTTATATATGTAATCAATAGCAAAAAAAATATTTGCATTATTTACATCACTCTTGTCTTCGTCTTTATTGCCATGTTCATGACGTTTCAGCCATTATATGCGCTAACCTTCTTCAGGTGATATATGTTGGAATTTTGATCCAAACCCTTTTAGTCTTCATGGGGGTAGATTCTGATTCCATGTGCCATGCCTTTTTTGAATATCTTCATATCAGTTAATTTCCCAAGGGCACATGGCATTGGTTGAGTAATCCAAAAAAGGTGACTTGACCCAAAGAGTTATGAGTTCAATACCTGGCCACAGCAGAGGGAACAAATACTTGAAGTGTTGAATTACTAAAGTGGAATTGATTAACTGATACTGAGATATCCTAAAAAGGCATGGAACATTCAATTAGACCAATTTACCCCAGTGGACTAAATAAAGAGTTTGGATCAAAATTCCAACATATATCACCTGAAGAAGGTTGGAGCGTACAATGGCTGAAACATTGTGAATACGGCAATAAGGATGAGGACAATAGTCTGAATGATGTAAACAATTAAAACACCTCATGTCAGATAGCAAAAAAAAATATTTAACTTTATTTGACAAATATAACTTATTACCACATAATTTTAATTAATATTTTTTGGTTTTGTTTTGTCTCTATTGCATAATACATTTACTTAGCAGTAAGTGAGTCAAGATTTGTGTGTCTTAGAATAAAGTAATCAATATTTAATTAACATTTGAAATTCCTCATCTTTATAAAATATTGATTACAAATAAGCAATAATCCTCCAATTTGTGGTAGTATGTGCAAACATATGAAACTCTAAACTTATTCCCAATGACATAATCACAAAAGATAGAGGCACTTGATTCTTCAAGAATAATCCATTAGTATATTGTCAATATTTTATGCACAGTTTTTATTGCCTTTGCTCACTGTAGTATAATGACCTTTATCCTGAGTGTACTTCGATTGCTTGATAGATGATTTTTGTTGCTTCTATGAACGTAGGGTTGCTAGTCAGACCAAACACTTACTTTCCTGGTCTTATTTACTTTAACGTTGTTGCTAGCATCACTTTTGTTTGACTTGAGAAATTAAATACTCCTCTGCAAAAGATAAAAAAAAAAGGTAGAGCATAAACCTGGAGTTGAGTGGGTAACAAACAAATACACTTGCTAAATTATCATAACCAAAACAACAAAGATGACGATGCTGATCAGAAAGATTTTCATTGTAAGTTCTCTTTCAGGAAATTTAATAAAAAATTTTTTCTGCAATATGATCAAATTTAAACATTGACTCATGAGACAATCCACCAATCACAATAGCATCATATTTGGCATAAAAATCTTCTTTCTAATGAAATGAGAATCTTTCTTCCTGTGAGTCCTGGAATAAGAATATCTCATTTCAGAACTTGTGAAAATCTTTTGTAGTAAATTATGATAAAAACTGAGTCAGTGTTCAGTTTGTGTCACATTGCAGAAATGCAATTTTATACGACTAAATTGTGTTGTTGATCATGGCTAATCTTTCTTTTTTTTTTTTTTTTTTTTTCCATTTTCTGTTCATTAGCTGCTGATAATTTTATTCAGATTTGCATCAAATTTATTTGAAAGTCTATCCTGAAATATCAGTAAATTATATAATGAATTTATTCTGCATTATTACTTCAGGAAAATGTATTGTCATTATCATAGCCATGTTGTTTTTGTTGAGGCATAACAGGGATTAATCTTGCACAAGTGGGTCCTGCCTGACGGAGAATCTTTTGTCATAATAATTTCAGGCAAGGTTTTATTAGGCTGGATGCTGTTTTTGATGCCCAATTCAGACACTCATGGTAGTCCAAGTACATAAAGTGTTTTTATTGAGACACCATCTCTACTCAAGGCTTGAAATCCCATCCTAGCCTGTTTTTATATATATATATATATATATATATATATATATATATGTGTGTGTGTAAGCAAATATATGGATATAGATCCGACAGTATGAAGAAAAATATACAGAAAAAACAAACAAAAATCTTAATATGCAATTATGCTGTATTAATGTTAATATAAAGTCAACGTCGGATGTTTCGGTCTATTTTAGATCATCATCAGGACATATTCATAAAACATAATTAACATTAGAACATATAAAATTCAACATGAAAAAGACGATGGACATAAGAGTACAACTAATCCAAACAGATAACTGAAATTTTTTATATAAGATCAGCGTTCCGTTTAAATATGATCACATCGTCGTCACATGGGCGATGTTGTGAAAACGTATTCGAAGATGATTTCAAAATATTAAAATATTAAACAAGCTCGATTGAACTATTTTCTCATATAAATAGTTCATTAAGAAATCCTTTCCATTGATATACGCAGAGATCAATAGGTTCTTATATTTCCATACAAGCTTGAAGTCTTCCATGTTATAAAGTAAATCAAAAATGATTTCAAAATATTAAATAGGCACGATGGAACAATTTTAAACATTTCGATAAATCCTTTCCTTACTTACAGGAATAGGTGGAGATCAATAGATTCTTATTTTTTCGTACAAGCTTGAAGTCTTCCATGTTATAAAGTAAATTCAGGTTTGTATTTCCAGTAGAAATTTTAAAAGCATATATATCCAATTCATCAGACCTACAAATTCAAAAAACATATATATATATATAACAAAGTGGAAAAAGTTACACTTTGCCATTCATCTTTCCTCCAAAATTACTCTTGAATAATAAAAATTTATATATTTATTATTATCCCATATACATATTCACACACAAACATGTTGGCTCCTATAAGAAACTCATCTGCCTTTTTGACAGGCTTTATTTTTCATCCTGTGGGGTGACATGCTACACTGCTTACCAGCACAAAAGCTAGTGTGGGAGCTGGTTTAGATGCCAACCTCCCATCCGTGTTGCAGGTTGTACTGAGTTATGTGTTACCAGCAGTAGGCCTAAACCTGACCTGACCTATTGATGATGATGAAAATGTAACCCAAAGAACTATCAGCCTTTGTGTAAAAACAAAAATAAGTCTTTTCTTTGTCAGTCAGTAGATGTTAGTGTACTTTATCATCCATTGCCTTGTAGCGCAATGGTGGAAATCAAGATTTGGGGATAGATGTTAAGTCCTTACTTTCAAGACTCTCTTGGCCTTTCTTGCTTTAGGATGGGAAGGAAACAGTTTTTGTCAAGTAGCATAAATGACTGAAGTTGTTCTGAGAAATATGCCAACAAATATTTAAATAGAAACAGAAAATCATTTACTTTATCAACACACAAGAAAAAATGTTGTGGCAGATTTTGAGAAGTAGTTGTTGTCAACACAAGCTTATGTATATGTGTAATATATATATATATATATATATATATATATATATATATATATATATATATATATACACACAGAATTACAACATGCATGTTATAACATCATTATTAAAAATTGCAATTTTGTTTCAACACTATTGGTGTCTCACCAAGTGATGGTGTTGATTGCAAAATTATTTGATAAGACACTAGTTGTATTAGAACAAAATTGCAATTTTTGTAGTGATGCGAAAACATGCATATGTTATAATTCTGAATAAATATTATTTGATATACTGGGTATTGAGAATTTTAGGAATAGTGTTTTTTTGGTTATTGGAATTTTATTCCATCTGTACCAGCCCTGCACTAGTATGTATGTATGTGTGTGTGTATATATATATATATATATATACACACACACACACACAATCTTCATTTTTAATTTAGTTATTCAGACCATTCAGTAAAATAGTAAATTTGATTCTCACTGGGTGTCCAAATACTATTGACTTATTGACTTGATAGACAAAATTTCAAAGGGTGGTCAGTTTAGAGGCCAGATGAGGTTCAATGTGGCACTTCAATCAACCAACTCACTCACCAGATGAAATGTACTATGATTCTTCAATAAATATTGTGAGCTTTCCTTTTAATAATGTTATTAATTTCAAAAAAATATTTTATTTAGTTATTATAAGTTAGAATGAAAAATTTATATATAACTTCCATCTGTTTTGTGTGTTTTTTTTATATATCAAGAAAAATGATTGGGAACTTTAACAAAAAGAATCTAAATGCAGTTGGATAGATTTTTTAAATAAGTTTTTAAATCAATTTACCCCAGGCTAGGCAACAATGTCACGAAGATGCAAGGAGCTACTGGAAGTTAAAGAGAATGAAGAGATTTGAGAAGGAATTAGAAACTTGATCCTAAACATGGAATAAGTGATAACCCTATACTCCTGTTCAAAAGACTGAGGAGGAGTATAAACAGGGCGATAGACAAATCTAGCTACTCCTATTGCAGAGAAGAAAAAAATGTAAATATTAAATAAAATTTCAGAGTTCAAATGGTGATGTTAGAAGCATAGATTTGAAGTAAACTTTAAAAGAAACTGGGAACCCAGTACTAAATAGGAAACAAGTGGTAAACCGGGAAGACTACAGAAAAAAAAAAAGAAAATTTTTTTTACTGTGTCATTCATGCGCATGTATCAAAATAAATTTAGTCCGATGAAGTTCGAAAAGGACGAAATGCGTCACACGAAAAATCTTTTCCATGTTGTTATACTTCTTTCTCTTAAAATATATAATAAAAAACTTAATACATGCATGATTCTGTTTGCCTTGTTGGCATAACTACTAATATTTGAAATATATATCCAGTTGCTATCGTTTTACGAGCACACCAATCTTTCTTTAATTTTCAGTCATTGAATATCTGCGGCGAGTATTGTTGAGTTATCTCCCTTAGACTCGTAACTTTGTTTCGTTATTTGAGTCGTCTTTTACAGGAAATTTAAAAATGTTTAATCTCCTTTTTGTTTTGTATATCTACACAATTGCAAAATGTCGCCCATGGTAATTTTCTTACATGGAATTGTTTCAGAAATCTAGAATCCCCACCCCCAAATCAGCTGCACATGTCAGAGCTTGCTCTTTGTGAAATGGTGAAAGTGCTGTCTGGGCAAGATGATTACTTTTAATTTTTGTTTGCTTTAATACACAATGCTATTTTAAAAGTAACAAAGAGGACCTTGTATTTTTCGAATATTTTTTAAATGCAAATAATGTTATAATCTTAGTCGATAATACAACACCATTTTTTTTTTTTTTTTTTTTTTTTTTAATTTTTCTATAATGTAACTTTCTGTACTAATTTATGATGGTAAACTGTTTCAAGATATTTATGAAGCCAGGAGATGAAAAGTATTTTGAAAGGGAGTGAGTTTTGAGCAGATAATTATATACTTGTATTTAAAATTGACACGAATCAAATGCTATCATAATTATTATAATATTCTATAAGGTAGCAGATTAATTTTGTTTGTTGGTGTGACATGTCTGATCTGGTACTTCTGCAATGTATCTAGAGATTCTTGATAAAATCCAAAGAAGAATCTGTAATTTTATTGGCCTTGACCTCAGTTTTAGTCACTTTACCACATCTTGAGTAGAAACTGTCCAAGGTTTATACTGAGCCAAATGGTTGAATTTATTTTGACAAGCAGGATGGACAAAACTCTTGCTGCTTACTGAGTTGGAGGAGGGGAACTTACTCAGGGTGTCTTCTGCAATTTTTTCATCCCAACTTTATCCTGTATTGGATGTAGGATAAAGCATTAGTCAATGTAGTGATAGTTGTTGTATAGCTGTCCACTCGTATTCGACGATACCCGTCTACTAGGGCAGCTAACCAATCCCTACTGCAGCTGCTTGCTCAGGTACATCTGTATTTATTCAACACCCACAAAAGCCCACCTGTGGTTTATACTGCAACTATACTGAGCAGACCTTAGTTACAGTTTCTCGAGAAAAGCGTGTTATCTAGCATGATAAACAATTTGAACAAGGCCAACATGCTCAAACCCTTGGTCACGATGACTTGTGACTTTGTGCTAGCACAGCTATCAATCGCAAACAAGGGTTCCATCCACCCAGTTTCACTCATGGTTTTCAGACACTTTCCAAAGGTTCCGCACACTGGGATCGATCCCTCCAGTATGATAACATCAGGAAGTCTCCTTCCTGACAAATCGACTATGGTGAGATTCGAACTCGGGTCTCATGGTCAGAATACGAACATTCTAATTACTCAGCCACATACCCATATAGTTAGTGATAGTACAGGATGATTGAATATTCAGTAATACTTGAATAATAGCGATATTGGAAACTTTGAGAGCAATAACATAAAATTTTTATTTTTTGTTGAGTTGCTTTCAATTGCATTATTTGTTGTAGCAAAATGTCATGCTGTTGACTTGTATATGAGGCTGTACTGAAAAGTTCATAAGCGGACTATGAAGGACTGATGCTAGAACTGTGAAATCTTGCATGCATTAATTTCAACCCTTCTCATTAATAACTGCATTGTTTCATTCCAGGTAAACTGACATCTGACTGTTCAAAGAAGACTTCAAATGTAACTAGTAATGACTTCTTGAAAATGGACAACATTTGCCATCATGGTGTTATCATATACCTGCATAAAAAAGGGTTTAACCCCCAAAGGACATTCATGATGACATGTTTGCTCCATTAAGGGGATGACACTCTTCAGGATATGGGTGATCATGGCTCTTCACAATTTCTTGTTCTTTGTAGTCCTTAGTGAAGTTTGTCTTTTTGCTATATCGCCTAATCTCTGTTCAGCCAACTATTTACACATGCTTGTTAGGTAGGTTATATGTTGCTTTCCTCTACCTGTCTTGCTTTCACTATATCTTGTGTGTGTTAATTTTTCCAAGCCTTCTTTCCTCATTATGTCCTCTAGAGATTTCAACTCTTTATTTACTTTTTTTTTCTGGATGGCTCCTTGGTTGGGCTTTTAAAAATGGCAATAAAAACAAAGATAAAAAAAGAAAGAAAAATACTGAAAACCACAGCTACTGTAGTTGGGATGAAAATAGGAACACAAGAAAAAAAGAATTGGAATGAGCTAACTGATTTTGCACTTTGCATTGTCATTAACATTTTTTTTTTTTTTTTTTTTTTTTTAAAACTTGTCACCATTTTTTTGTCTTTTTTCAATAAGTCTGCTTACAGCCATATCACATTGAAATACCAGTTCTTATATGATCACTGAAGTTAAACAACATTGAGCCTGATCAGTATCTAGATGAGTGAAACACTTGGGAATACAATGTGTAGCTGGTGTAATAGATAACGGCCTGGAATTGGAAATCATAGCGGTCACTTCTAATTCCATTCAGGATGGTTATATTCATTTATGTGCAAATATGCTTGGGAAAGGTATGATTCCACCTCATCTCCCCCTGCTATGGGTTAATTAGTAGGACTTGTATCATTAAATCATTATCTTCAAAAAATTGTTACAATCTAAAAATACTTTCTGGCTTTAAAATAAGCTGCAAAAGGCTGATAAACCATAAAAAAAAAAAACAAATCAATCAGCAGATCATATTAAGAACACACAATCACAATTATTCAATAAAACTCAAAAAATAATTTTTTTGAGAATTCATGCTTGCACAATTTAATAAAACCTGTTATTTTTATTTATGTCTGGACAGAAATAATTAAAAAAAAAAAAACAAAAAAAACTTATAATTTTTCAGTGCTATTTTGAAATTCATCCTGTTGCTCTTTGTCATAAGTTTTTTTTATTCAGAAAATCTAAAATTGAATGTCATTTTCGAGTGTGAACCATATTTTTGTTTTTTTTTGTTTTTTAATAAATTTATTTTATTCTTTCCTTTTAGCAAATGTTAGATTATTTCTGGTATGGCTGTATAAAAACATAATTACAACACTGTCAGTCATTGTAACATTCTGGCCTTTTTAATTTTAGCTGTTCGAAATTGATTTTTTTTTTTTTTTTTTTTTTTTTTTTTGAGGATGTTAGTTAAACAATATTTGCTTATGTTAAATTTGATCTTGAATAAGTTCGTCCAATTTAATTATTAAGAGATAATTTAAGAATAAAATATGTAATAGAAAGTTAGAATTTGCCAATATATACCTCTATGCATTCAAAACGTATAGATGTGAAAGTTTTAAAATCGATTCCCGTATGAGCGAGAAGCGAAATCTGACAGTGATGTTGAGAAGTGTACGGAGAATATCCAGATGTTATTTCCCTTGAATTATCATTAAAGGGGAATAACTCGAAGTTTTTTTTTTAAAGCGACTTTAGTAATTTCTAATGGATTTTTTTTTATTCATGACGACAGATTTTATCACTTCAAAGTTCAAACGTTATTTTTAGTGGATACTCATATTTGAGTAGACGCTCCGTTTATTTATTAAACAGTATATCTCCCGGCCTGAATATTCGAGAAATCTTAAAGGAAAACATGCACTCTTCGGCAGGATCTGAACTTGCCTTACCCGAGGTAGAGGGAACCGTTGTTAAATGACGTGCCTTCTTAACCGAATGGCTACAAAGACACTATTGAGCCTTTTTTAATTGGAAAAGTTCTTATATATGATATTATATAAAAAGATTACTTATCTTTAAATATCAATTTTTTTTTTGTTTTCCCCAACTTAGAAGTTTCTTGGTAATGTTTATTCTTCAAGGGGTTCTGTTTTTTAAAACATCTGTTATTCGGAGTATTGTCCTTATCTTTGTCTCCAGTTGAATGAAAATCTTATTCATGCTTCCAAGGAGACACTTGTCTCTCAGAATGAAGTAATTTGGAGTAATGTTGGAGTTCAGATTTAGTCTTTTCATAATCTATTATGTTAGTTGTGTAATCCTCTTTTTATAATAAAAGAATTCTTTAGAAAATATTTTCATTTGTATCAAATCTAATATAATTTGTTTGTTCAAATCAGTCACATAAAATTTATCAGATAGGGTTTTTCTTGTTTTCATTTTTATTTGTGGAATCTTCCACAACACAACCAGCTTTACCTTTGTAAGAAATGCACTCTTCCTATCTGGTAAGCCAAATTCTACTTTCATACAATATAACAAGTATTCATTGGTCAATCACCTCCAATCTGGCTTGCTGATTGGTCAGTTCCGACCAATCAAACCGCCTGCACGCGACCAATCTGTTTTCCCGCTTTCTCCGTGTGATCCTCTCACGTGGTACACGGCCAATATATAAACCGAATACGTGTTGAACTTTTTTTTAGTTACCAAGCGGCAAGATGTAACCTTCACCGACTCCTGTCTCAGTCATTGCTGACCAGACGTTAAAGATAATTGCCAACATTCACGAACTCTGAAATCACTCCTGAACTTTTACCAACTTAGCAAACTCACAATTCCAAACTTTATTCTTCTAAATTACAAGTTCAACATTACAGTAAAAAAAAGGTAAATAAAATTACTTCTTCTTAATATGAACTCTGGTACAAATATTCCAAGTTAAAGGGACACGACTCTGTCCTACCTTTTCAGTTCACATTAATGTAATCAACATTAATAAATCTATTGTTATGTTATAAAACAATTCAGTTGAATTTCGTATTTTATTTTGATGTTAGTGGAAATAGTTAATTGACACGCAACCTATTCTCAACAATTAACCCATCCACTACATATTTTTTGTAGGTCATGAAAACACATTTTGTGATGATAGCAAATTCTTGTGTTTTTAAAGCCATCATAAAAAGGTTATTTTCCATTTATCACAATAAAATAATTGAAATAATTTAATTTTTTTCTTTGTTGATAGCTGTTTAAGTAGGTAGAAGTATTTATTGCATTTCATTTTGAGGTACTCAGAAGTCAAAAAAAAAAAAAAACTTTGTTCTTGCAGATTTTGTTTTTAGATATAAACTAAAATATTATTTCAGAACATTATTCTTATTTTTAAACTTGATAAAAATAAATGCAGTGAAATCTTTAAAAAAATGTTAATTTTTAAAAGAACATTTTATAATATGAATTTATAAAAAATATCTGGAACTGACAATAGGCAGACATGTTTTTTTTACTTTTTAAGAAAATCATATCATATATGAAAACAACAAAAAAAAAAAACTAATTCTAAAAAACACGGCAAATAATATCTTTGTGATAGAGAAAAGAAGCCATTTACATGGTCAGTATTTTTATAGTCATTAGATCTGGATCAACTGAACTGCCTTATTTCCTATAGAATGACATACCAAAAAGTCAGCATGGAATATTTATATAAAAAAAAGCCCCCCCCCGACATAAAACAAAAAACTACTACTCAAATGACAATTTACCATGTATATTTAAGCAGCATCACTTTATTCAAGTATATTTCATTGAATATAGATATATTATGTCTATCTTTATAATAATAATTTTTAATATAATTTTATAATCCTTTTTAGTTCTCTATTATTTTGATGTTAAGTGGAAATTCACCATCCTAGATTGTGAAGGGTTAATTCATTAATAAATATAAATATATAAAGAAATATAACGATCCAGCAAGGACCTATATTTCTATGTTCAAAAACACATGCGAATACACACAATAACATATACATGTATATACATACACATAGGCGTGTACCCACATACCCATGTACACACATAAAAATATATTCACATATCCACGCATACACATATTCATCTATATCCATATACACACACTTTTCACATACATATACATACGTACATGCACACACACACACACACACACACACACATACATATATATATATATATATATATACACATCGTTATATTTATCTTTATATATTTATATTTGATTTGTAACCTGTAGTCGATATTAAATTTGTCAAATTGTCAATTACAAAGCGGCCCTTTAAGTAAACGCAATTTTACTTTCCTTCGTCCTATCTCTCTCTCTCCCACCTCGTCTTTCCCTCCCTCTTATTCTAACATTAGATTGTCTATGGTGTGTGTATGTCACCACGAAAGGTATCTTTTATGCATTAGACATCCGACAACATTCATTTTTCTCTTAAACCTCTTCCACCTATCTCTCCTAAAATTCTCTCTGTTAAGGTTTAATCTCCCTCCTCCTCATACTAACACTCTCTCTAAATTCTGTTTTTGTTTCTGGAGTTGTTTTTTCTGTTTTCTTTTTGAATTTTTAGGTCTGATGAATTGGATCGTATTTACGATTCCAATGGAATAAATTATGACCATGGATTATTAGTGTTTAAGCCTTTTTATTATATCCTTACTCTGTCCTGGACATTTGAGTTCTACCTGGATTCTTCCTCTTGGAATTTTTATTCTGAAAATATACATGTATGGGTATTTATATATTTTGCATATGTATGTATATTTTTCACTATATATATATATATATATATCAACATTTTGATTTTTTTTTTTTAATTTATTTATTAATGAAGCAACTCTTCACAATCTAGGTGGTCATAGTTCTCTGTGTGTGTGTGTGTGTATATATATATATATATATATATACACACACACACACACACTTTCTTACTTTGATCTAATTTGTTTTTCCCGGTTAGTTGGTTATTCAAATGACTGTGGAGTTAAAAAAATTGTCTTAATTTAAATTATTTAATTCGTAAACGGTTTGGATGCAGTGATGAACCTACTGGGGAAGGAGTTATCTTTTAATTATTCTTCTTATGAGCCTTCAAATTTGGAGACTCGTATCTTTGCTCACGGTTTGGATTTTTGTGTTCCATTTTTAATGCCTGACCGCGAGAAAAATTTTTTTCTGAGTTTGAGGTTTTATATGCACAGGTTTGTAGACTTGTCCCTCACTCTGCTGAGTCTCTGAGTGATTTTAAGGCCAAACTCAATAGTTATGCCCATTCCTATGCTGGCTCCTCTGTTTTTCATCAGTTAAAATGGGGAGAACAACACCGCCGGGTAATTAAAAATTTAAAAAATAATTATAACCTGGTTATAACTAAACCTGATAAAGTTGTTGGTGTTGTTCTACTGGACTATTCGGATTATGTTTCTAAGATGGACAATATACTTGGTGATACATCAAAGTTCTTAAAATTAGGTCCAGTCGAGACCCATGATCATACTGCCACTATTGAAACTAAATTTCAAAGGCAACTATTAAAGTGGGTCAAGAGTGGTTTACTCTCCTGAAATTTCAGAGTTAATTAGACCCACTGGGTCCATTCGTCCTCGTTTATATGGGTTACCTAAAAAAATCCATAAGGACGGTGTTCCTTTACGAGTACGACCCATTCTGTCTATGATTGGGTCTTCCCAGCATAAAGTCGCTCTAGTTGGTTCTCGAATGTGCTACAACCAATTTTGTCGCACTTCAGTACATATTGTATTAAAGATTCCTTCTCCTTTGTGGAAATTATACGTAGTTCTTCTACTTATGGTGAGTTCATGTGTTCGTTTGATATCTGCTCCCTGTTTACATTTGTTCCCCTCTCTGAGACTATTGAGATGTGTTGCGATATATTGCATCGTACCTCTTTGTCTCCCCCGGATTTTTCTGAGGGTATATTTGTTGAGCTTATGATGTTCGCCACTGCGTCTGTCGAATTTAGTTTTAATAATATATCGACAGATCGACGGGGTAGCTATGGATTCGCCTTTGGGTCCAGCGTTGGCGAATATTTTTGTCGGTTTTCACGAGGCTTCCTTATTTACTTGTATTGGTCGTCCTCTTATGTATCATCGTTATGTGGATGATACCTTTTGCGGCTTTGCCTCTTTAATAATGAGGCTGAAGCCGACAAATTTCTCACCAAATTAAAAAACTCTGTCCATCTTGCTCTTAAGTTCACCGTAGAGAAGGAGTCTAATTCTTGTCTTTCCTTTTTGGGTGTTTTTGTCCATAAGATTGCTGACAAGTTTGAGACTTCTGTATTTAGGAAGGGCACTTTTTCGGGATTTTACACGCGTTGGGACTCTTTTTGTCCCAGACAACGTAAGATTAATTTAATTAAGTCCTTAATTCATAGGGCACTTAAGTTATGTTCTGAGGGTTTTCTCTGCGGGGAAATTGACTTTGTTTGAATGTCAGTATCAAAAAACGGATATCCGTTGGATGTTTTAGACTCCATTATTCAAGATGTCATCAGTAAATTCCATAGGGTGAAGGAAGCCGCAATTTGCTGATAAATGCCCAGTTTATTTGCGTCTTCCCTATATTGGTACAGAGGGTTAGGGTTTATCGAAACGTATTTCACGTTTAATCAACAGTTGTTATTTTTCGGCAAATGTTAGGGTAATATTTGGTACCCGTCCTGCTTTCTCTTCCATTCGTAAGGATGTCCCCCCCCCATCATGTTAATTCAGTGATTTACCAATACAAGTGTAGTTGTGGACACGACTACATAGGTAGGACGTCCCAGCGTTTGGATTCGAGAATAAAACAGCATTTACCCTCTAGGATTTTGAATCCGTCTTCTAGGAATAGCCAACTGACTAACAGTTCTGGTTTTGACTTTTGCTATTGCTGAACATTTAATAAATAGAAGGGAATGTGTGGAAAATTTTAGTGGTGACCGATTTATTATTTTATCTAGGTCCCACTCCACATTTCACCTCAAGGTCCTGGAGTCCTTGTATATCAGATCTCGTGAGCCTTCCCTTTGTAAACAGAGGGAATGCTTGCTGGGTCTGAATATTATTGGACTCTCTCTAGTCTCTTGAAATTCATAATTTTTTTTTCTCTCTCCCCATTTAATTACATTCGTTAATTAAAATTAATTTACACGCTTTTAAATTCCCAGAATAAATAATTTGATAAGTCCTGGGACGAAACCGGTAGTTTTATTTTGGCTTTTGCTTTTAAAAATGCCTTATTAAGTAAGTATGTCCACTCTTTTCGCGGGAAAAGCATAGCGTAAATGAAAAATGCCACAAACTTAAAGAAAATAAAGTATTATCGTCAAATCAAAATGCTTATGAAAGAAAAAAGTATTTTTTAATTATTTTTTGAAATTTTTTAATATTTTCTAACACGTTCGAAATTTTTGTTAAAGTCGTCTTTGTTTACGTCATCGCGGCGACGTTTAAAATAAGTTTTTTTTTTTTTTTTTTTTTTTTTTTTTCCCGTTGAAAACATTGATTTGGAAATTCTTGTAAAAATAAAATAATTGTCCGATCTTAAGGAAATTTTCAGGACTTATTCACAAATGAATGAAATTATTTTTGAAATATTTTGTTTTAGAAAATTTTGTTAAAAATTTTTTTTTTAAATATGTTACCCCCCACTTAGTTAATTTCATGAAATTTCGCCCAAAACCTTTTTGGCTCCTCAATTTTATTTTTTTGTTAAAAGAAGGAGTCTTTGGAGATGGTAAATAACCTACTTTTTTCTTTTTTTTTTTTTTCAAATTTGAGCTACTAACTTAACTGAAAATTTTGTCTGAATTGAAAAATAATGAATCCAATAAAACTATGATATTACTTAATTAGAAAAGCTTTTAATTGCTTTTGTAAATAAATAATATTAAGGACATTATTGTCTGAAGAATTTTTTTTTCTGATGAATAATTAATTTTTACAAGAATCTTTTTCGTTTTTTAAGAAATTTTAATTAACTGTTAATTAAAATTTCTTACAGAGCTTTACACGATGTTTAACATCGTGTAAAGCTCTGTATTAGGAGGGCTCCTCAATATTATGTAGTAATTAAGTAGAAAAAAAATTTACGAGTCCAAAATTGCTAAGTTTAATAAATTTAGTTGCGCTACTTTTTTTAAAAATAATTTTTTATGTTGTATTTTTTTTTTTGTTACTTTATTTCCATGTATGATATACAGAAATTGCCATTATTATAACAAGGTCACGTGATCTAAGGGTTTTGTCCCTTTACGTGGCCTTTTCAAAACATTTCGTTTCTTAACAGATTGTATTTTCCATTCAGCTTTAAAAGTGTAAATTTTAAATTATTTTTTCTTTCATTTACTATTTCACTAAATAATTTTATTTTATGTATTGTATTTCCATTAGTGTGTGTCATACTCAAATAGAATAATTTTTTTAAAAACTCAGACTTAAAAAATTATGTCACTTATGGTCATCAGTAGTAGCTGTCATCGGCTCGTCATAGAACACTCCATCAATTGATCGATCAGATGAACAGGACCGCTCGTTAATAATTGGTTGTATATTATTTTTTATGCTATAAGTAACAAAGGTTTCTTTGAAATCAGATTACTTTAACTTTAAATTTTTAATTTTACTAAAATAACGTGTCAGAATTTTTTAAATATTTTAAAAATCGATAAATTTGTTTGTTTACAAATTTCTTAAAATTAAGAAAATGGCCGTTTTAAGAAAATTTAAAAATTTGAAATTAAATTTGACAATCAAATGTATATAGTTTCTATCTGAAATACACCAGAATTGTTTAAATCGTAAATTTAATTATTAAACTTTCAATTAAAGCTAAAATGAAATCTTCAAGAATGTTTTTTCGTTGTAAAAAATTCATTTTAAACTTCAATATAGAAAATTTATGCCGAAATAGTGGAGGTACTTATATCTTTTCCTATCTATTATTAAATTCTGTACCACGAAAAACTTATTTAAATATATATATTTCTTTTTAAGTATATAGTTTTTCACTCATTTTTTTAGATACTAAGGAAGTACCTGGAAAATGAATTTACTTACATAGATCAGCATTTGTGCTTTGGTTGTGTGCTTTTTTTGTGAAAAAAAAAAGTTACTTAGAAAAAAATTGTTACACATTGAGATGTACGTGTGTCTCAAACTATTATATCCACATGTCTGCTCAGTTCATGTAAATTTACATTTAATCGTTTTCGATTTTTTGCCGTACAACTGTTTAATTCTCTGCAGAGTTTTATGAGCAAGCGTTGTTCACAGCCTCTTGTAAATTTTTTTAAAATTTAGCCCCATGGGAGATAACTCGTATTTTAAATAACAAGAGTTCTTGTTCGTAGAGGCCGTCGTCTTAAACTCGAGTGACAGATAGCATTATTTCTGTCTGCCAGGGTGACTTCTTATTTTCAGCTGAAAACGTAACCAGAGTTCTTATTCTGATATTTCTACTTCGTTTTTAAATGCTGTGAACTTTATAAAAATTTTATCTTTTATAGAAATTGTGAAAGAATGAAATTTTGGCAAAGATGAATAATAATAAAAAAAATAGAAAAGCTAAAAAAATCAAAATGACAGTTTTTATTCTTGACATCGCTATTACTTTCTACCCTCTTGGCAGTTTTTATCATTTTAAAAAGCTATTTTTAGAACTGTAAAAAACTCAAAAACATGAAACTGGATTTATACATTTTTTTTTTTTCTTGAGAATTGACGACAAAAAAATATTAAACAATATTATTTTTATTACATTGTTTATGTACAAGTTTATAAAAATATGTGAGCTAACTACAGTGCAATATTTATCATTTACCAGATTATAAAGAAATAATGATGAAAATAATTTTTTTTTATTATTATTCATGAATTTATAAAAATGTTGGCGACTATAGAATAAAAATTTAAATACATAAATGATAATGTCAGTGATGAGTAACTAATTTTAGATTCTTTAAACCTGTATTTTCCGTGCATTTCTTTCATTTGGTCACGTCACAAATTTACTAAAAATAAGTTGCGAACATTTGGGTTTAATTTTCTTTTTCATTTTTTTTTTTTTTCTCCTTCAGCATTGACAACAAAAATGTTAAACTGGTTTTATTTAAATTTATTAGATGGTTTACTTAGAAGAATAGCATCTTAATAAATTTGTTGTCAATTCTCGAGGAAAAATAATGTATAAATCTGGTTTTTATATTTCAGTTTCAAAATTTTAAAAATATTTTTTTTAAAAATGATAAAAATTGGTGAGGGTATATATGTTTATAGCATTGACAAGGGGGGAAAACGTTTTATGGGTACGAATGTTGAACTTTACAGAGAAATCACACAGATTTTGAAAATTTTTATTTACATAGATATTATCTGCTGATATCAATTTCAATATAGTTTAATTCTGGAAAATATCTGTCAACATGACTCAATGCTCACAAATGTATCCAAGAAATGTCCACTGTAATATATATATATATATATATATATATATATATATATATATATTACAGTTCTTTTTACTTCTCCAGAAAGTACACAATACTTCCTGTCATACTGATGATAGACTACATCTGGTAGCAAGCCCTCGGATTGAGAGGTTTTGAGGAGTTTGGTAGCACCTGTTAAGGTGCCAGCTATGGGAAAATAGTGCCCCTATCAACAAAAATCAGTGCATTTTTATAGTAAATTTACCAACAGTACATTTTATGATCTATAAAATATATATATCTAAAAAACATACCTTTAACCTGAAAGTATAAAATTATGTCCAAAATATTTAGATCCTGACATTAAATAACCCATAGAGATGTTGATATAATGCAAACCAAACATGAAATAGCTCTTTCATAACATTAATCCATATAATACACTACAATTCAACTGTATTCTAAAATATAACTTCAACAAAACTACAACATAAAACATACATATCACTGCCTCTAGTAATCATGTCCCCCACAAACATGTATATCCATAAAAGCTGAGTATCATCTACCATGTATTCAATTGTGAAAGAAGAATAACTTATCATTTTTATTACTTCAAATCTTCTAAGAAAATTAAATTTTGGTATTAAATAACCTGTAATGAGTTGATGCGCTGTTAAACAAATCAATCAATCTTACCATGCTCGTACCAAAAATGGAGTATTGCTACCATATCCGTTGTTGATGCTAGCCAATCCTCACTTTCCAGCTTTGACAGAGTTCAAAAGTATTTATGCAGCCTTGTGAGTGATGAATTTCTACCATACAACTGCTTCCCTACAGATGAAATGTTGGTAGCCTGTTGTTACTCTTTCACTATTTTCATAGCAAATGTTTGAGCAAACTACACATTAATTTCACCAGCCAGGACCTGCCATACTATGTACGTCATGTTGACTCCTCTTCATTCCTTTCATATTCCATTGGTAAGAAGGAAGTTCCTCTTGGACAGCTTCTTCCCTAGAACTGTTACTTTGTGAAACAGAAAAGGATGCATTCTGGATCACTACAATCTTAACTTCTTCAAAAGCCTAGGATCAACCATTATCTATCCTCATAATATGCACCTCTTAATAAACCTGGATACTGCCAATGTTAACAAGCTGATGTCTATTGAGACCTCATGCTACAGGCAGTCACTGCACACCAGCTGAACAAACCACAAAGCAAACAAGTTTGTCCTGGAGAAGATGGGAACACAGAGGCAGTTGGTCATGACTATAAAGAAGCAAATTCTGGAGTGACACAACAATGGCAGGAGACTAAGAAGAAAACCAAGATGACACTGGACTTGATGGTATTAGAGATTGCTCATGGTGAGGCAGAGGAGAGTATTGCTGCATTGTCCCTGGCATGGTTCCTGACCCTCAGCAATGAGGATAGAAAGATGCAAGCCAGCTACTCCCTACTTGTATGCCCTTACAGCAACCTCATTCAGTAAGCCTCCACCTTGAGTGGCTCTCTAGTCTGTTGAGTGAGCTGTAGTATATAATATTTATTTTTTTTTTTTTTTTTTAAGGGTTTTTTTGGCCAGGCTGATTTCAATATTTATTGAAGAAAAAAAATATATATATATATATATATATATATATATATATATATATATATATAATTTTTAAATATTGCCTTATATACAGACAAATAAGAATTTTACAAAATAAGTATTTCTCATGGCCAATTTCTGTTATTAAGTATTTTTTTTTTTTTTTTTTTTTTTTTTTTTAAATTTTTCTTTTAATCATTTCACCCCAAGCAAGGCAATAAAGCCACAAGGATGCAAGGGATTACCAAGTGTTAGAGAATATGACCAAAAAATCTATTAAGGAGAGTGGGCAATAAAAAAAAAAAATAGAAGATTGAAATTGCATTCAAACTTTTGAAGATTGAAGTTGACTGGGAAGCGAGAAGGTGAAGAGAGTTCCACAAGCGAGAAGTGTGATAGAAGAAACAGTTAGCATAGAACTTATGGTTGCCACCAATCTAGTATTGTGCTTAAATTCATAAAGTCTATGTACCATAGCGAGAAGTTCCTCAGAACAATTAACATGAAAGTATTTGTAGAAAAGGCACAGGAGGGCTATATTACAGCGGTGGGAAAGGGACTGAAGCTGAGATGCCGGGTCAAGACCAATAACATTGCAGATTCTTCTTTGGATTTTATTAAAAATCTCTAAATATATAGCAGAAGCACCAGACCAGATACAGAAGCAATATTCAAAGAAAGGACAAATGGTAGACTTATAAATATATCAGATTCTATCAAGAAAAATCGTCTAGCATGACATGGTGATACCATTTTCTTAGTTGCAGACTTAGCAATCGATTCAATATACTCTTTCCACTTTATGTCAGTGGAAAACGTTGTGGCAAGTATGTTATTAAATATGTCCCTATGTTAGATGTCTTTAGTTTTTCTTTAGCAATAGAATTATTAATAGATTAACGAGTAATAATATATTTTTTATGTGATTTCAGGGAAATAAAATTATTTACATTGCAGATATAACTAAATATTAATATATAGAAGGATTTAATATCTTTATTATCTATCATAAAAAAATACTTTTCATATCCCGAGATATTAAGCTGTTCAAAACCATACTTTATATTATTACCATCTGAATTTCTGGGATGAAGTTATTTACATTCAGACAAATATCCTGATCTTTCTTATCACAATGTTTCGGCCGTTGTACCCTCTGGCCTTCTTCAGATGTTGATATGGGTAACTTTCAGAGAGAGAAAAAAGACAGGTAAAGGAGGTCAGGTGTAACAGCAAGACACAAAGATGATTAAGGTTAAGACTTGCTGTTCAAGATTTAGAATTGCTCCATGGAATTGAATTCAGTCCCTGGACTGGATGATACAGACTTAGACTCCATGCAAACAGGGCAAGCTGTACTAAAATAATGAACAAGATTAGATATACCAAGACATAGCAGAATGGGAACAATCTAAGTTTGCAGATTAAAGGATCCAGTTTGAAATTCCTTGAAGGTTATCTGGACTGACAAATACCTGAAGACGGTTGGAGAGCCCAATGGCTG
This sequence comes from Acanthosepion pharaonis, assembly GCA_903632075.3. Taxonomy (NCBI): domain Eukaryota; kingdom Metazoa; phylum Mollusca; class Cephalopoda; order Sepiida; family Sepiidae; genus Acanthosepion; species Acanthosepion pharaonis. The sequence goes on along the minus strand of CAHIKZ030005457.1, from coordinate 573,171 downwards.
AAATGTTGTGATAACAAATCTGAGGACATTCTTCTAAATGAAAATATTGTTTGCATTAGTTTATTTTATCAAAATATTTACAAGTCTAAAAGTTAAGTCAGTAACTTGTAAGTGAAAAGCTTGTTAATAATGAATCATTTTGAAGTATTCTTCCTGTTTACTGCATTTTTTTTCTTCAGAGGTAGCTTTCATAATTTATACTTGATTGCAATTAATTTAATTACATTAAATTAATTTGCCATTGCCAAAAACTCATCAAAGTTTGCACCTGTTTCAATTTAATAGGATTTTATGATCATTCAATCTATGAAAAGCTTCATAATCTTATCACCTTTCTAAAACACTTCAGGAATAATACAAGTATAGTTTGACAAATTTGAACAATCTAAATATACATTTTTTTAAAAATATCTGGTTGAAATTTAGCCCAGTATGTTGAGTTAAATTTTAATCATTACTAAGATTTCCAGTTGTGAGATTGTTGATGACTTTGACAAAAGAAACAACAAAAATAAAAAAAACAAAAAAAAAACAAATCAGAAATGTTCATATTTGTGTATTTTTAGAAAATTGTACAGGATTAGTTTCAAAGGTTTAAGAGCATGTTGTATTCATTCAGTTCAGTTGCAGTGTTTTAGGATCTCTGATTTGTTGGTTCATTAAAGATGTATGCTTATACTGTGTGTGTAAAACAGAACTACAGGAGATCAAAAAAGGTGTCCAAAATAAAGACTGACTTAAAAAAAAATAGGATTGAAATCAGAACTTAAATGTATCTCCAGCAGAAAGCATGCATTAATCTTTTCTCTTGTGATTATCAATATATATATATATATATATATATATATATATATATATATATATATATGAAAGAAAGTAATGAATAGTGGGTCAGATTGAGGAACTGGAGAGCTGAGCTCAAATTGCAGTCGAGTTCATTGCATTCATTTATGTGCTTAATGCCCTTGGGAAAGGTATGGATCCATCTTTCCTCCAGCTATGTGTAAATGGCAGGAGAGACTGGGCTCTAATAGCTGAAGTTGGCAACCACTCTAGGAGAACAAAAACTTAGAATTCAAAACCACCTGCTGCTTTATAGGTCTTGCCTCTTTAACTTTTGAGAGGAGGGACAGGGTAACCTCAACATCCCTGGTGCAAAAGGAACTGGAAAGCCAAGCACTGTTCTGTCTTGAATATCACCATGAACCACATTTGTGGAGTGGTGACCACAACGACACAAAATGCGCTAAGCAAATAAATAAATAAATGAATGGTGAGATATATATGATAAAAATATAGTTTTACGGTATGCTATGTTCATGGGTAAAAGTACTTAATATCAGAGATAGTATGTAAATATAAAAGTGGACACGGGGATTAACATCAAGTGGTGACAGTCTTTCATGTTTAGATGTAATCTTCAGGCTGTGTGTTGTGTTTTGGCTTGATTATTTATATATACTGGTCAATGATGCATTATGGGTAATGTCTATTGTATTACAAACAATTTAGAGCAGAAACTCTTTTTAAAATGTAAACATGCATACACCGCTGAGTGGGTGCTGAAGTTATTGGTTTGACCAAGAAGCCCTTCCAAATAATATTGTTTGTTTGGATTTTGGGAACTGGATCAGCACCCCCTCATATACCAGTGACCCAAATAGTTTATACAATTTTTGGTTTTTATTACATTTTATTTCTTTATTATTTTACTCATTTCATCCCCAGCAAGGTGATAATGCCACTAAGATGCAAGATCTTATTTGGAATAGAAGACAATGAGGAGACTTCAGTGAGGAGAAAGGACAATAAAAGAACAGATATCAGGAAGACAGAAGATTGTGATGGACGTTGTATTTAAATTTTTATTGTAGGTGGCAGGGAAGTAAGAAATTGGAAGAGAGTTCCAGAGGTGAGAAGTGTGAGAAAAGAAACTATTAGAATAGAACTTTGTTACAACTAGCTATTTTGATAGTGAAGTGATGAGGCCTAGTTGCTAATCTAGTGGTACTGCTTAAATTTATGCAGTTGCGGTACCAAGGAGGAAAATTCATTAGGATAATTGCCATAAAATATTTATAGAAAAGACAGAAATAACATAGGTCCAAGGATGATAGATCCCTGGCGGACCTCCACATAATTGTGAAATGATCTAGAAGCATGGGAGTTCAATACAACCTTCATTACATGATTTGTTCAGAATGATTTTATTTATGCAGCCAGAGACACTCAAAACTTTTGAGGTGATGGATTCTCTTTATTTGTTTAGTTTTATTTTTGTTTATTTTTATTCCCATTTATTTTTTTTTTTATTTCCATTTATTTATTTTTGTTTTTTATTCTTTATTTTAGTTTTATTTTTGGTTTTTATGTTGTTTTTTTTTGTTTGTTTTTTTTGTTTTTGTTTGTTTTTTTTGTTTGTTTTTTTTGTTTTTGTTTGTTTTTGTTTTTTTTTTGTTTTTGTTTGTTTTGTTTTTTTTTGTCTTATGATTTTTTTTTTTTTTTTTTTTTTTTTTAAGTTGTTTTTTGTTTTTTTTCTTATTTCTGCTTTTTATTTTTTATTTTTATAAAGAGTTTAAAAAACCCAGAACTGCAACCCATTTGAACACCACCAGTTCAAGGATCATTTCCTACCAGTGTGAACCAAAAGGTTGATGGTGAATGTAGAAGAGAAATTTAAAATTGGAAAAAACTAAAGAGTACAGAATTTGATGAAAGTAATGTTAGTAGTGCTTGATATTGATTCAACAGGTTTTTGTTCCTAAATTTATTAAAGATGTGGCTGATGAGCAATGATGATGAACTGAGAGCTGTGCTGAATGTGATACAAGCATGTGTCTTCCTTTAGGTGGGCCAGATTTCTGCATGGGGCCGACATTTGCATGGTGCACGTGTCTGTTTTTAGGTGGAGATCTGCATGGAGCACACGTCTGTCTTTAGACAGGTTAAATGTCTGCATGGAGCATGTCTTGACTTGTGGCTCCTGGTTAACCTATTTAACACCAGCTTCAATGCCAGGACCATACACAATCAACTCTCCCATCTTTCAGATTGTTTCCCTCACTCACAAGAGACTCTACACTTTTATCCATTATATTGACAGTACAGATAATTTTTATTTTAACATATCTTGTCTCTTTTGCTGTTCACATCTCTGACAATACTTTGGTAAGCATTTCTGGTACATGACATAGGTATTGAAGTTTTGTGGTCTATTGGCAAATAGGGATAAAATTGTTATTGAAATCATTGACCTTTTTTTTTTTTTTTTTTTTAATTTTAATCATTTTGTTCCAAGCAAGGCAGTAAAAGCTACCAAGGGTTAGCGATAATAAATTTTTTGCCTTTCTGCTATTTCTGCTAACCCTTGTTCCGCCATTCATTTACTCAAGCTCATTTCATTGTTTTCTTCTGTCCTGCTTGTTTTTAATCTGTCCTGTGAGCATTAGATTTTCCAATCCCTCTTTCCTCATTATATCCCCTAGAAATTAAATTCCTGAAGTTGAAGTACCAAAGAGGAGAGTTCCCCTTAAAAAGTTTCCATGAAAAATATTTGCAGAATAGGCACAGTTAGGTAATGTTATGGCAATAGGAAAGTGACTGAAGCTGAGATGCCAGAAAATATTTTCAAATCCTAACACTCTGCAATTCTTGGAATGCAGCTAATATCTTATAAGACACTGGAAATATTATATTAAGATTTATAGCATTCATTAATATAACAATAGCAATATTTATAATGGAACAATAAAGAATAAGATAATGAAAAAAAAAAAAGCATTTAACGGTTGTGCGAAGAATTGAAGAACTAACTTAGTGCATCTTGAAGATAATTAGTGCAATGAGATTTTACAATCTTTTGCTTTTGCCATCCACTGTTAAAACATTCCCTAGATATTTAAATTTTTGCACTTGTTTAATTTTGATACCTCCAATTTGTATGTTGGGCTGTTCCTTGCATTTTACCTTTTTAAAGTTGATGTTTAGTCCTTTCTTCTTGCTTTACTTTTCTACCTTGTGTAGGAGTTCCTGTAGTTACCTTTCTGTATCTACCATCAACCTTGTCATCTGTATGTATATATTATGATGCAAAGAATGTGTCTATCAATAATTGAATCCTTGTAGGATTTCTAATTCTCTCAGTATCACTTCATGGTAAACTTTGAATAAGTCTGGTGAGAAGACACATTCTTGTCTTATGTTCCTTTGTATTTTTATGTATCTAGCGAATTCATTTTTTTATCCTTGTGCAGGCAGTTGACTCGGAGTATAAATTCTGTATTATTCTAATATCCTTCTCAAATAAATTCAGTGCTTATAATATCAACAAATAAAGGCAAACGTGCAGTTTTAGCTGGTTAACTTGAAATACAGTGAGTATTCTAACTACTCAACTCTGTGAAAGAAACTTAATTGGAAATTAAAAAAAAAGAAATCTTATGGTAGCCACTGAAGAATTAGTTTTAAATAAAAATAATTTCGTCATTGCTAGCATTGAACAAAAAAAGTCTTATCTATCTATCTATCTATATATATATATATATATATATATATATATATATATATATATATATATATATATATATATATATATATTCTATGACTTCTGTTAGTTTGTCTGTCACACCCTCTAAACTAGCTGTAGATTGACCAATCAAAACCAGTTTTGGGGAGAAGTGCGAACAGGTAAGAGGGAACAAAGGTATATATGGGCATGTGGCTGAGTGGTTAGAACATTCGTATTCTAACCACAAGACCCCGTGTTTGAATCTCACCATGGTCATTCTGTCAGGAAGGTGACTTCCTGATGTTATCAGTCTGGAGAGACAATCTCAGCATGCAGCGCCCTTGGAAAGTGCCTGAAAACCATACCATGGGTTGACCCAAGCCTTGTGAGTGAAATTAGGTAGACAGTACCCTTTGTGAGCTGTCAATGGTTGTGTTAGCATGAAGTCATTGTGACCGAGAGTTGGCCTTGTTCAGAATGTTGATCATGCTAGATAAAATGCTCTCTCCTAGAAACTGTATCTAAAGTCTGCTTCGCATAGTTGCAGTATAAACCACAGGTGGGATCTATGGGTGCTGAACAAACACAAATGTGCTGGTGCAGGTGTCTGCAACAGGGATTCAAAAATACTATGACAGCTTATGGCCATATCATGTTGAAATGCCAGTTCTCATACAATCACCAAAGTTAAGCAATGTTGAGCCTGTTCAGTACCTAGATAGGTGATTACTTCAGAATACCAGATGCTGTAAGTTTGGATGTGTGAGTGATGTAATGGATAACAGCTTAAAATTGGAAATCAGAAAGTTAAGTTCCAATTCTTGTTGGGTTCATTATATTCACCTACATACAAATACCCTTGGGAATGGTATAAACCCACCTCTTCTCTCCACAGCAGTAGTAGTAGTAGTAGTAGTAGTAGGACTTGTATCAGTAATTTATCATCATCAAAATATTCTTACAATCTAAATATTTTCTTGCTTCACCTATAAAAAAAAAAAAAGAAAATATAATCAATCTACACCTACTTTGATATTTTTTCTGTCTTATGAACTCTTTCTTTATTATTTAAAGCTGAAACATATATTGAATTGTAAGGATTTTTTTTTTATTTAGATAAAACTGATTTTTCCAGATAAGATATAACAAAAATTTATTTGGAAGGAGGAGAGGGATTTATACCTATCCTAAGGGTATTTATGTAGAAGTGAATGCAACAAATTCTACTGAAATTCACTCTACCCTCTGAATTTTTATTCCAAACCACTATTCATTACACCACCCGCACATCATTCTACAATACAAACAACAATACCATTGCCATTTCAGTAATGGTATCCAGAAGTGAACCAAATAACCCAAGTAACTTTTATTCAGCATCAGAACCTCACAGGTTTTGTGAACAGACATTGTTTGTAAAGTATTGCGTCTGCTTAACTGAATAAGTTTGTGTGTGTTCAGAATTTCTATTTGCTTGGGCTGAGAACTTATTAGCACCCCCTCCTCATGTGTATCACATACACACATGCACACACATCCATGCTTGTACACACTTGTATTAACAGAAAACAAAAGCTCAAGTTGGCTCTGAGGATTCTTTTGAGCCTCTTTATAAACCCAACTTGAAATAAATGAATATTCGTAAACTTTGTGAATCAACATTTCACACTAATCAACAACAAAGGCTTCAATTGCAATTGGTTCATTTCCCTTAAAAATAAGAACTAACAAAAGAACTCGCATTGATGGAGCGGGAAAAAATCCTTTGTGCTGCACTGGAGAGTGATGAATATTACGATTTCTTTACCATTACAATCATTAAGTATTATTTGCCTTGCATTGTGAACCCTGATTGTTGTTCATTGTACAGCTATTCACATTAGCGTACGTGCGGGGATATTAACCTGTATTTTCGCCTGATTTAATTTGGTCTGGCTTTTATTGATTTGCCATATTTACCATGCTCGGTCTGTTTAATATCAGAGAGGCTTTTCAATACAATTAGGTTTGTTTAATGAACCCTATGCACATTTTGACATTCACCTCAGGTCAAAGATTGTAGAGGATTTTTTTTTTTTTAATACTTTCTTTTCCTTGTGTACTTGTGTGCAATAGTTTGGTGTGTGTGCTTATTTTTTGCTCAATCTAATGCTCCCATAGTGAACAAGTGGAATAATCAGATGATAAATTAAGATCTGGAAAGTCAGTTATACAGTACATCGTTGATGGGATTTTAAATTCATTGATACAAAGAAAACAGTACTGAATGGCTACATAATATCTGTCCTCCTATATGTCGGTGAAGGCCGGACAGTCTCCTCAAAGATGAAGAGATTGAAGTAACAGAAATGTAGTTCTACAGAAAGATGCTGAGGATAACATGAACTGAACAAGTGAGCAATAATGAGATTTTGGAGGAAATGGAAACAAAAGGAAACTTATACTTAACATCAGGAAGAGGCAGTTGAAATTTCTGGGGCACATAATGAGGAAGGAGGGCTTGGAAGACCTGATACTCACAGGACAGATTGAGAGGAAATCAATATGTAAAATACTTGATAAGCTTAAGTAAATGGATGGTAGAACAGAGTTTTGGAGAAATAACAAAAAGACAAAACTTAAGAGCTACAAGGGACAGGAAGATGTGGAGGGCCATGATCGCCTGAAGGGACACTGGACATAAAAGATGTGTTTTTAGCTGTCGTGTCCCTTCAGGGTTCGGGCGGTTATGGCCCTCCAAAACTTCCAATCCTTCATAGCTCTAAGCGGTGTTTGTCTTTTTACTATCTACCTTAGTCTTTGTTCTGTCATTGATGTAAACTTGTTAGGTAAGTTACTTGCTGTTTCCTGCTTCCCATCATTATATCCTGTGAGTGTCAAATTCTCCAAGTGTTTTTTCTCATTGTGTCCATGATTGAAATAGAGGCTTTAAAATGTATTCATAATGTGTAGTAGTTTGATTTGAGATTGGATCCTGGTTAGAATGTGTTTTTGTTTTTTTAATCATTTAAAGTAAATCAATGAAACCACTAAGACAAAGGTCATATTCTGAGTGTGAAAGAATGAGAAAAAGAAGAAAACATTAAAGAGAGATGACGGCAAAAGAACAAGAATTAAGATAAAAGATAATGACTGACATTGTATTTAAATTTTTGAAAATCAAAGTTGATTGGAAAGCAAGTAGCCAGAAGAGCGTTCCACAAGTGAGAAGTGCATAAAAAGATGTTGGCACAGAACTCCAGTTAAATTTAGCAATTTCAATTGTAAAATGAGACCTAACTGACAATCTAGCACTGTGCTTAAATTTGTAATGTTGTAGATATCAAAGATGAAAGCTTATCAGAACAATTACCATGAAAATATTTGTAGGAAAGGCACAGGGAAGCTACATTACAGCAGTGAGAAAGTGACTGAAGCCAAGATGCCATGACAAGACCAATAACATTACCAGTTCTTATTTGGATTTTATCAAGAATCTCTAAATACATAATAGATACACCTGACCAGATTTGATAGAAATATTCAATACATGGATGGATGAATGGTAGACTTAGAAATAAGTAAGATAGATTGTCTAGCACAACACAGTGAACCATATTCCTTATCAGCAGAGCTAGCAATTGATTCAAGATAACATTTATGTTTCATGCCTCAGAAAGAGGAATGAGTTACTTTCCGAGAGGTCAGCATCAGCCATGTTGATGGGAGGGGGAGCAAAATTGTTCTCTAAGACGATTAAAGGAGTGCAGTTATTTCTTTGAAATTTTGAATTGGTTATGTAATGTGGTTTTGTGTAAATCCTTGTTTACTTTTGTAAGTATTTACTAAGCTGAGTCTGGCATAAGAAAAAAAAAAATTGGGTACCCAGTTAGAATCATAGACTACAGAATTCTGATCAACTGCTCAATGGGGATGTATGTATTGTTATTTAATTAGCTTAGTGCGATCTGGCAGAAAACTAGAGCAGTGGAGCACTTAGTAAGGATCTTAGTAACAGTCTATAAGATTAGCTTGTTAACCACTGATTTTCAGCAAGTTCAGTATAGAACAAAGATACAAGTGTAGGGCATCTAATGATGTGTGAGATGTCATTGCTATTGGCTTCTCCATTTAATTAATTTATAAAGTTCATGATTTAATTTTTATGAGTAATTATTGAAATGCAACTTTAAAAAAGTGTCTGTAACCTGTAATATTTTGCTTTGACATTGGACCATAGTCAGAATGGTAAATAAATTGAGAGAGATAGATTTTCTTTGACATGGACAGCAAAATGAGAACAATTACCCCCACTCTCTCTCTCTCATATATATATATATATATATATATATATATATATATATATATATATATATATATTGAAGATTACCTAGATCAACACACAACTGAACAGCCAAAATGTTGATAACAACAAAGATGAGGACATTAGTCTGACTGTAAATGATAGCTTATTCTATGATTTCAGACAGGTGTAAATTGAAGTATCAAATTTATACTGTTTTTTTTTTACATGTGGTGGCACTTGGTGAGGAACAAACTCAATACAGTACTAATTTTGCCATAAAGATGAGCTTGTTAAACAAGAGGTGATTACAAGATGCCTAATTGCTCATTTTTAGAATTTGTAATTTAGTATGTGTACAATAACACACACACTAGATATATATATTTATTTATTTATTTTGTTCATAAACTATTTTGAAAAGTTCCACAGCTGTGGAAAAGCTGTAAGTGGAATAAATATCAAAGCAACTTAATTATCTTAAAAAGCACATCTGGTTAAAAGAAATTGTTTTTTGTCCATGACTGGATGGACCCCTGGAAATTTTACAGTCCATTCTTGCAGCGCAAAAAGAGAAGAAAAAGTAATTAGCATATTATCATAATACGGTAATGAAGGTAATTTGATTAACACTTAGACATCTACGTAGTAATTTAGAAACACCTGAAAAATAAAAATAAAATTTTCAATTTTCAAGTATTTAAGACAATTTTTTTGTAAAGGAAAAAAAGAACAAAAAAAGGTCCATTTATTCCTTCGAGTACTATTTGACTCAAATAATTAACCTTTCATATTTTCCATTTTCATGGTTTTAGTAATAACCAAAGGAGAAAAAAAAGAAAAAGTTCAACTTGTCTCGTGCTCTTCTATTGTGACTTATTCTTGTTCTTTTCACTCCCAGTAACCCCTTGCATCATAGTGGCATTATTGCCTTGCTTGGTGTGAAATGAGTATGTTTTGTTTGTAGAAATATCACATGTCTACATACACACTAAAAATTTGATTGTTTGTTACAGGGCTGATGTGCACCCCAGCCTCCCCTTCCCCTGAACCACCTGGCCAGGGAGTGGAGAGCTAATTGTGGGCTCCAGGCAATGCTTTGTGACCCTCATTATCTTATCAACATTTTCTTTTCTCTACCTATATTTATATATGTTACAATTTAAACTAAGCATAACTATTAAAGGTTGAAAAGTTTTCAAGGATTTTGGTGTCATACTGTATTTTTTTTTTTTTATTTATTTTACATCAAAATCCGTGAATTCTTTTGTTCATGCTAAATCTTGAGAAAAAAAAAACACTGTATAAAATTTACTATTTTTTTTTTTTTTATACATAATGTCAAATATGTTAAAATTCTTCAATTTTTTAACAATATCTCTAATGTAAAAAATTGCCACAAAACATTGTTGATTTATTTTATTTAAGACTAGCAGTAGAGTCCTGCGTTGTCCGGGGATGTAACAGTAAGAGATAGATCAAGTATCGACTATCATAAAGACTGAAAAATAAAATTGACAAAGATTAATGTTTAAGGTTGACGGACACGCATGTCTTAATTAGTTTTTTTTTTTTTTTTACGAATTGGTCAAACTCCAACAAAAACATTGTTTTCACTCATTATGAGTCTATCGATTGAATAGAATTTTATTATAAACAAAAGTCTTGTAAATGGAATTTTTAAAGCATTCTGAATGTAAAAATAAAGAAAAAAGTGTGCAAGACAATAAGAAACACTACCTGTCAAAAAAAAAAAAGTGAAGTTTTGTTGGAATCGGTTGAAAAATGTAGGAAATCTGATCCCATATATAAATGAACACACACACACAACCTGGGTTTTATAATAAGTATAACTCGATATGAGTTGTCCCCTCTTTCATTCTCATGAGGATGCCTCTTAATAGTGTTTTCAAATTGATTTCATGCAAAAACAATTGTTTTTCCAATTTTTGGTGCTGTTAGAACCACCGCAAGGTAATTTTACGTAGTTCTGTGAAGTTTTGTTGAAATAGGTTGAAAAATGTAGGAAATCCGATCCAATATATAAACGTACATACACACACACAATCTGCATTTTATAAGCAAGATGAAATGATCTATCATGACATTTCTAATTTGCATTTAAATACATTGTATTTATTTTCAATTTTTCTAGTTGAATTCTTCACCAATATTTGCATATGATCTACTATTGTACATGCTTATATTTACAATAGAATTTGTTTTATCTGAATACTACCTTATGAAAATTGAGATGTAGTAGCGTGGGTTTCCTACCTCCCCCCCCTCATAGATTCAAAGGTTGAGCATGAGCACCTTGCATCAGTTTGTTGTAACAATGGAATCTGCCTTGCTCTATGGAACAAAGATGTAGAATATGTACAAATCTCTGAGGAAACAGCTAGATGGGTGGTACACGAATATACTCCAGTGGGAGGCACTTAATGTGTCTTGGAGAAGTCAGACATCAAATGCTGAACTATATGGTGAGCAACAATAGGTAGCATAATATCAAAGTTGCTGTGAAGAAGGATGTCTAGCAGGATATTGTATCAGACATGATGATGCATTTGCCAGCAAATTATTTCTCTGGCAGTCAAATGAGGGAAGAACAAGAAGAAGAAGAAAACTCACATTTGCAGACACACTGCTAGAGAACTCAAGGATAGAGCTGACACAAGAGCTTGTTGTGGGAATGGAAAATATAATTTTATGCTTCCTAGTCTATTTGTCCCACAAAAAATATTTGGACACACGTGAGTCTGGGTAAAGGGCACAAAACTTAAAATTCAAACAGGCAACAATTAATAAATGTATTAACAAAAGTATAAAGAAAGAAACTGATATATCCAAAGGCATGGTATATGGAATAGGAACAATCTACCCCTAAATAAAGGGTTTGGTTCCAATAAATATCGCCTGAAGAAGACCAGAACATACAAAGGTTGAAATGTTGTGAATTGAAACCTTTGGACGGACAGTGTTTATTTGGATTCAATGGAAACAATAACTGTGCAGTATGAAAAAAAGAACTAAATGAGACATCTCTAGACATGGGCAGTGGAAAGAACAGTTCAGTACAATCTTCAGTCTGTGTCTCTTAAAGTGCCTTATATCTATCAGATCAAAAGGAAATGTTTGTTGTCACTCTGAAATCAAAAAGAAAAATCAGAAGAGCCTTTTAAATATCACATCACCTGTGATTGTCATCAGAGGGCAGTAATCCAACAAGCTAAAGACCATCATGATAGACTGTGCTGAATGGAAGAAGCATGTGGATGCTATGGGTTATTCCAACAGACAACCTGGCCAAGTTTTAAATGCTGGTTCTAGCCAGCATATTTTAAGTTTGGGTAATAGTGGTAGTAGATCAGTGTTAGTGTGGGCATGTTGTAAGCAGATATAAACAAAGTGTATCCTTCAAGAAAATAGCTTAATCTTGCCATGAAGACTTTCACCTATCTTTTAAATTAAAATGGAGATATCTTGCAATTGACTTGTCCTAGAACTGCACCATTTCACTTTGCCCCCACTGCTACAAATATGCGCATGCCTTATCAGGTGTTAATTAAAGATAATAAAAATGTAGTTAATCTTGCATGATGCTAATTTGGTTGGTGAAGGAAATTTACAAATTGGATTAATGACTGTAAATTTACTTGAAAATCTTATTTGGCAGTGCATAATCATTGCACACTAGTAAATGCACCATAAAATGATATTTAGTGTTGCAAGTTGAAACAATTTGACTAAAGAGTGCTTTAAATTACCAATCATTAAATTTACAAGATGAACTATTCTCAATCAACTTGGTTTATTAAGCTGTTCAAATTTCTGAGATGAGGCATTGTTTCTTACCTCATGTACCATAATCCTTTGTGTATAAATGGCAGTTAAAAAAGCAGAGAAATTCCAAGGGGAAAAAAAAGAAGCCTATTTTTGTGTATAAAACGCACCTGGCTTTTAGAGCAAAGAAAATGACCAAATTGCTGTATATGATTAGCCAATTAGTAATAAGCATGTTAGACATGTGTCAGTGGGTTAAAAGTAAATCTCGGAAAAATCTAGTATTTAATTTTCTCAACATGTCAGTACCTACTTGTGTTTCTCAAACTTATAACATTACAAAAGATTTATTTCCGTTTGTTGCAATACAACATTAGATGGATATTCTCTCTTAATAAACATATTAATTCAGTTTGACCCAAGTTTTGTCAGTGGAAAAAATGGGATTGAGTTTTGAACTAAAGTATAAGACATAGCAGACTTGTGGACATGATTTTGGATGAAAAAAACAAAAAACCAAAAAACCTGCATCTTATACACAGGATTATCTCTATCTATAAAAGGCAGAATATGTGTGTGTGTAATGAATGCAGGGCTGCAATTTGACGGATTTGCACCAAAATTTACATGCACATACTCCAAGTTAGCGGGAAGGCCAAGACTGATGTTGCATTTCCCAACTCCTATCGATAGTGGAAATAATTGATTTTTTTCATGCTTCTACGGCAATTTTCATGTAGTTTGCGGCCATTTTCTACTGGCCAGAGTGTGAGCCTATAGCTGGCTACCACGAATAGGCAGGAAGATTCTATTGGCCAGCGTGAGAGCCAACAGCTGACTGACACGAATGTTAACTAGCATGCTAGTATGCAAAAAAAAACAAATCAATAGCTGCATTCATCACAAGTGGGGAAAAATTTAAATCTGCATGGCACTTTACTCCAATTGGCTCATTAAACACTTAAACTCAACGTTTATTCTGATTCCATAGAACTGGGTTGGGTGTGAAAAAAGTATTTGTTAACATTCTTTTTTCATTCGGTTTTTCCAGTTAGGAGTTCTTTTTTAAAGCTGATCATTTTGTGTTCATTTTGTTTAGTTCTTTTTTCGTAACAGATTTAATGTTTAGTATGGAGTTTAGAAAAAATTCGCAGTGTGAGATGGGCAAGAAGTAAGGCATGTAGCAATATCAGCACGGCAAAGGGCACTCCTTTAAAGGCAAGGAAGGGCAAAAATATTTTAAGCCAAGTGATAGCAATTGCTGTATGATTTTTGAATAAAGCACGGGCCATGCTGCTAGTGGTATATAAATCTCTGTATTTATATTTTCCCTGTTTGACATCTTAAAAAGGAATGATAAAGTTGATTATCTGTGCATGTGTACAAACATTAAGCAAAACAGTAAAGTCAAATAAATGTTGTTTCTGCTGTATCTAACAGCATATGTCTTCTATCTTGTCCAACTTGCTTAATGGAACTAGCTAATTTACATATTCAACTTTGAAAATAAAATTTGTAAAAATAATTTTTGTTATTGCCAATCTGATCTTTTTGTGTTCTTTACAATTAAGCAATTGCTTTGTTAATGGCTTTTATAATTAAATTGCTTATGTACTTCAATAGTCATATGGTAACCACCAGAGCATTTAGATCACTGCTTGGGAGTAAAGGGAAGTAAGCAATGTAATATATTTAGAAAATCTCCTCCTCCATGGAATCCATTGAGGACACACCTCTCAACATGTTGGTCAAAAATTGGTAAAAGCTATGAATCTAAATTTCGGTGTCGGTACTTATCATATCAAACTACGTCTTTAAATTGAGTGCAATGTTGATTTTTCTAAAAGAAAGTGAAAATCAGCCTACCCTATTGCACATAGAAGTACTAGAAGACTTAACAATCTTATTTTCTTCAATGATATATTAGTATTGTTGGGTTCTGACTATTTTTTCTTTTTAACTTTAATTGTAATGACGGTCATTTTACAATCTGCAAAATAAAAGAAAAAAATTAAATCCCGAGATTTTTATTAGCATTGATTCAATTAAACTAGTATCTTCACCTTCTTTTTTTTTTTTCATGACAGATTTTTGGCTGCTATAACCTCTAGTCTTCATGGAAAGAATCTATTTTAGATTCAAATTTCCAAAAATCATTGTCTTAGGCAATATAGCTTTGTGGCCAAAGCTCATTGGATTGTGCATTCAATTCCTCCCTGAATCAGGTAATGCAGAAATGGCCACTGGCTCAATGGAAAAAGCATAAGTAAGATTTGACCGTTTGGAAATTTCTGAAAAAAAGGAGGACAAATTCGTTATTGTAATAATGGCATTCTACTTTGAACCAAATAAAGATTTCACCTGATATTCCTAGGTTACCAAATATAACAGATACTTGAAAAAGATTACACTGGTCAAAATGTCAAGAGAGAAACAAGAAAACTTGCTGGAATGGATCAATGTATAACAACTTCAAATAAAGTCCTGCTTCTAGAAGAAAAACTGACTGAGTGTTTATACTGATATTAACTTTTCAGATGACAGCACTAAAAAGTGACCAAAGTTTTTGGTATGTGGGGAAACAATCTGCTTGTATGAGCATTGTTCTTGTTTTAGAGCCAAAATTCTTGTCTAAGATATAGCATATTAAAAGAAAAAAAAAGTTGGAAATTTCACTCATTAATTCAGAAAGCATTGCCAGCAAGTGGTCTCATTTGAGTCAACCAAGAAAATCTGGCTTTACTGGGAAGAGATTCAATTTGGTAATTAGTTTGTTTCATTTCAAGTTTAATAGATTTAGTCTTGTTTGAAATTTTATGTTTAATCTATTAAAAAAAATGTGTATTTCAAATATTAACAAATATAAGGTAACCAAAAATATCCATACCGTTTTTTTTATATTGTGTGGGAAGAAATGATCACTCGAAGTAAATGGGTTTCTCACGTTGGAAAGAGGGGAAAGACTATTGTTCTTGCTCAATGCGGGTGCATTGCATGCATACACATCAGTCATAGCCTGAGAAACAACAAGGAAACATAACTGTGTTGAAGCAGGTTGATTGTCTGCTTTATGACTTTCAGGTGGGCTTGTCTGCAGTCACATAAAGTTGCTGAATACATCAAGCTTTTGGGGATAATGTTGTGAGTTCACTCCCAGGCATTGGTTCTGGAAGTATGATGAGGCCCTGAAGGCAGCCATAGCAGATGGTAACAGCCAAACCTACGGTCAGCTTGCTAAACACTTCCAGATTTCTGATGAACTTCACCAATACTCTATAGGGAAGGTGTACAAGTTGAGCAAGTGAGTACCCTACGTACTGCTGAAAGTCAACAAGCAATGATTAGTGATAGCCTATTTCTTGTTACTTTCTAGGCACTGCAGTGTACCTATATTTGATTGAGTGCCTACCAGTGATGAAAAGTTGGTCCTGTGATATTCTCAAGCATGCCAGATATTGGGTGTAGAGGCAGTCTTATGGTGTAAGGCACAAGGGGATCCTGTGCTTCATATTACAAAACCACCTCTATACAAATGCAAATCATGCACTGTATCTGATCTAGTTGACAAGTGATGCACTATGGCCTGCTACTAATGGACCAAACCGTCACTGTGGACCTGTACTTTGCAGCAGTTGAAGCATGCACAACAGGCACTTAAACAGGAGGAGCCAGCATTGGTTAATTGTAAAGATGTACTGTTTCTCCATGACAATGCCAGGCCTCTTGGCCAAGGATAGCATATGGCAACTTGCCTGGGAGATACTGTGCCATTCACATTAGCCTTCAGATCTTGTGGCAACAGATTACCACCTATTTTCTGGACAACCACCTTCAGTAGGTTGGGAAATCCTTTGCAAATGAGGCACACCTGCAGCAGGCATGCACAGATTTCTTTGCATCTAAGAAACCTGATTTTTACTGCCAGGGCATTGAGCAGCTGGGGGCACATTGCCAAAAAGTTGTGGAAGCCAATGGGAATTACTTTGAGGAAAATGGTGTCAAATTTTTTGTACCCCCCCTCCCCTAATAAATAAAAAAAATGGCAAGGACTTTTTTTTTTTTTTTTGGTTACCTTGTAATTTAAAAAGTGCGGCAATTTCAAAAGAAAACCTAGAAAGAGCAATAACAGTGACTGGACTTGAGAAACCTGTTTTCCTAAAAAAAAAAAGTGTTTTTAAGAGAAATTTTTTTATAAATTCTAGTCGAAGATACTACTACCTGCTCAGTCAATGATTGTCAAATGTTTTCTTATAGGGAAACAGCTTATATTACCATTAGAACAGATACTACATTTTGAACCCAGGCCAATGACCAGAGAGTGAAGAAAAACTTTAGCTCTAATAACATTGGCCACTCTGTCAATGAATGCCAAATATTTCCTTACAGGAAAATGGTTATTATTACTATTAGCATTTTGTTGCATTGATGTGAAAACAAAATTAGCAGATGTGGCATTTGATGGTTTCCAAAGCTTTCTGGGATTTATCATTTACATACAAATTCCCTTGGGAAAGTTAGGAGTCCATCTCTTCTCTCAGCTATGGGTTAAATAATATAACTTTTATCTGGAAAAATCATTGTGGTTTTTAATTATTCTTGCAATTCAAAATATGTTTTGGTGTAAAATAACCCACAAAAGGTTGATAAGGCATAGAAAAACAAACTGATCAGTTCTGAGATATAAAAATTGACATGTCTTGTATCAGTCTTTAGTGTCAGAATTAATGTAAAAAAAATTTTAAGAAAAAATAGAAAAAAAAACTGTAAGGTAGACTTGTTTTTTAGCTTTTGTCTAGAACATGTTATCTAAACAAAACAGTATGAAAAAATGTATTCAGCATAGAGCCCCAAAACTTATTGCCTTATTTATCTACACACTATTTGCCTCAATATTCCACCAAATATCAATGCTGTTGTAATAATAGTAAATATGAACAAAAATTTCTCCAAATACAATTGAATAGAATTATAAAAGGAGATTTCAAAAAGATGGAGAGAAAAAAGTATCCAGTGCCCAACATAAAACAGAATCAATTTAATACTTTTTGAAATAGCCTTTGTTTGCAATGACAGCCTCTAGTCACTGCCGATAAATTGCTGTTAGCTTTGCGTACTCTTCTGTTGATATTCTGGGCCAAACATCAGATATTATTCAGCTTACGAAACTGATGAGTATGGATGTTGATTTGCAATCATGTACAGGTCAGTAGACTAACTAGTCTGTTTCAAGTGAGTGATTTTATTTATTTATTTTCAAACTATTGTTTGGTTGCACCAGTGGGCTGTTTCAGATCATTACCCTGTTGAAACCCCCAGTTGTACATAATTTTTATGGCTTTGACTGATGTAAGGAAGTTCTTGTTTGATAGATATTGGTATATGGCTCCATTTATTATATATTAAATTAGGTGAAGTTGTCCTATATGACTTAATAAAAAAAAACAGACAGCTCCATACTATTACATTATCATCTATATGCTTTACAGTTGGAATAGTGTCCTCAGGCTTGAATTTTTTGCTCTTCCGAATTTGATTATCAGAAATCTTGAACTCACCAGATGAAAAAACAAAATCTTCTTTGCAAAATTTGGTCATTCCTCCACATGTGGTTTCTTTAAAACTGGAAAGACTTGTGTTCTATAAGATCATGTCATACCAGTAGAGGGTGTTGCAGCTTGAGGGTATAATGTTTGTCCCTGATGATGTTTGGGGCAATTTCTTATGAGTGACGTTTTGCTGCTGCTTTACTAAGCTTGTCATCCTGCTTGCAACCTTACTGGGAATCTTTTCAGGAAATCCAGGTCAAGGATTGTCGAGCTATTTTCTTTCCACTTGAAAACTGCTGAACCAGTGGTGCATGGACGAACTTGTAGACACTTACCAATGGATCACTCACTTTATTAAAATATATCTGTTAATAGAGAGAATAATGGAGATCTACTCAGAATGGGCTAATTTCAAATCCAACAGACGTTAAAAGAATATGCAGTTTTGTTCTTTCATTCCAACTAGATGTTAACTTAGCAAACAAACATTAACAGCTTTAATACAAAGGCACACAGTTTTGTTGTCTTTTCTGACCTGAAGACACATGGTGAAATGTGTTGTCATTAGGTTGGGTCCAGTCTTTTTTTGAATGATTATTTATTGCAATATAATTACAATTTTGGCACAAGGCTGAAGGTGAAATAGGATGAGGCTGGTAAATTCTGACTATCCTAAACCTAATCTGATTTGTGACCCATTCATTCATTACAATTTGCTCTATCACTCCAAGAACTCATCCATCACCATTCAATCCAACATATACCACAATACAGCATATTTACAGTGATCTACTAAAATACACATTCTAGACAAATTTGATAGGACAAATTTTTTTTCTTACAAAAAAATATAAAAATATATGGCATGAAATGAGGAGGTGGGGATGAACCCAATAACAAAGATAAAATACTGTGAAACATTCAAACTAAAAAAAATAAGATACGTTAGTAGGACCCAGCCAGCTCAAAAAAAAAAGTGGCCACTGTGTTCTGCTGTTAAACAGGATCAAGCAGCTCACATGCTCGTGACATGGTAGGGACAAAATAAATTATGGGATGGGAAGTAAAATGCTTTCTATTTCATATTTCTGTTCTTTCTTGTCTTGAAGTCAGATAGCTGCAATCACTTGTCTGTATACCTTTTGTGTGTTAGCACCATTCTTAGTGAACTTTTTACCTTATTACTGTTGCTTTGCCTACTTTTGTCTTGCATATATTGTTTGCTCGGTATTATTTTTTGCCCTGTTTTGTTTTGTTATTGTCTATTGGAAACATTGTCAATTCTGTTTATTGGGCATTTCTGCCAATTACATTTAACCAAGCACAATTACTCTACATATTCAGAAAGTATTTTCACTTTGTCTCATTTCTCCACTACAGTACCTCTGCAGTCTATTGAATGTTCCTTAGTTTTTTTGGCATTATGATTTCCATTGTAATGACAATGGTTATTTACTATGCCATCATACCATGACTACAAAAATGGTAACCAATTAGAATATTCTAGAACTGTTAGGGAGCAACCAGGTAGAATTTTACTTTCCAACAATATTTATTTAATCTTTTTTTTTTCTTTTTATGAATGAATGTTGAATACATTTTTGTTTCATCTCTTTTTTTTTTTTTTTTTTTTTTTTTTTTTAAATATCTCTTTCAACTTATTCATTAAGTTTTGCTAATATTTACTAGTGTATAGATGAAACCTATATGTGCTGTAATTTTGAAATGAATTCCATGTGTCTAGGTAAATAATGCAATAAAGTGTTTTTTTTTTTTTTTTTCTGGATGTTTTGAGGACTTACTTTGTCTTACAATTTTGAGTTTAATGTTCACGTCAATAGAATATCTATCAACCACAGGTATAATGAAATGATGATTTTCTATTGCATTTACTGTATTACAATTCTGAGCTTTCAAAATATTTCAATGTAAATAATTTGTAGCATTTTTTTTATCAATGAAAAATTTCTTTTTATTTGAAGCTAACTTTTTGAAAAGCCAAACCTTTTTCTGTACTGTTGAATAGATTATTTAGTTAAGAACTATTTATGAAATTTTGTTGAATTCATCAAAGAATTTGACATTAAGAAATTGCTTGTCATGATTTGTCAGCAGTTTCATTTTTGTTGACACTTACCAATGAAAGTTGTATATCTGTGTGCATACATACATATGCATACACACACACACACACACACACTACCATTTGTCAAAATATGTTGAACATTAATTAACAAGGTTGACGAGTTATCATCTTCTCAATCAGTGAAGCCCTTTTGTTGGACATGGGCCAATTACCCTATTGCGCTGACCTGATGCATGTTGGTATGGGTGGATATGATGCACAGGGATGATTGTCTCTTTTTCAGTTCATGATTGATTTGGCAGAAGAATTCCCACAATTGCCTTCTTCAGTAGATTGGTTGCTGACCAATTCTTTAGGAACCAATCTGTCTTGATATTTAACCCATAGTTGGAAGAAGAAAAAAATGGATTCATACCTTTCCCAAGAGTATTTTTGCATAAGTGAGTGTAACAGATGACTTGAATTTGAACTCAGCTCTGATTTCTCATTTCCAAGTCATTGTCCATCATACCACCTGCGCATCCAATGCTTGGTATTCCAAATGGTAAGCCATTTATGTACTGACTAGGCTTAATGTTGCTTAACTTGAGTGATCGGATGAGAATTGGTATTTCAACATATTGAAGCCATAGGAATTGACCAATTATGAAAACGAATAAATCAATAAAAGAAAAAAATTCTGATGCTGGATTAATTGGCAAATGCTGTTAGTTAATTGCGGCAACCCACCCTAATATTGACTTGTACAAATGTCGACACATTTCAGGATTCTGTGAGATATACTCAAATACTGCCCAAAGATTTTATCCACATCTAAAAAAAAAAAAAAATGTTAATACACAGTTGTGGATAGAATTATTCACCTCACTTCCATAAATACAAATAAAAGGGTAATACCTCAAATTTTCATAGAAACTTCATGTGCATTTTTTCACTAATGATGAAATAATGGATTTGAAAGAATGTGCAATGATGTTGATGATAAAAAACTTTTATTTTAATGTCAAATAATAATAATACAAAAAAACACCACAAAAACATTTAACACAGGGAAAAATTATTGGCCCACTTGCCTCGATAATCAATTGTGTAACCTTTGTCCTTGGTTATTGCCTTTTAATAATTTTTGACAGTTCCTTACAAGATCACTACCCATACCCATTTTGTTACATTCTTCCTTGGCAATAGCTTCTAGTTCCTTGAAATTGGAAGGATTCTTGATCTTACTTTTTTTCTTCAAATATGCCCATTATTTTCAATGGGGGTTAAGTCACTACTTTGTATGGGGTATACCAATACATTAATTTTGCTATCATCTATGTATTTTGTAACAATTTGGACTGTGTGTTTTGGGTTATTGTCATGTTGGGATGTCCAGCTTTTGTACACTTTGTTCTATATTATTATTTTTAAGAATAGCCATTTATTGCTCTTTATCCATGATACCCAGTACTCTCACTAGTTCTCCTGGTCCAGAAGCAGCAAAATATCCCCAGAATAGAATTCTCCCACCATCATGCTTAATTGTAGGGGAGGGTGTTATAGTGGAACACACCTATTCTATAGTTAATAGACTCTCCCACCTATAATAAGTAGGAGTAGTAGCAGCAGTTGCTCAGTGAGTTGGTCGGTCAGTCAGTCAGTTGATGTCGGATGACTGTTAGTCGGATATTAAAGTATCAGCCACTCCAACTAGATTACTGCATCATTACCTATTATATCAAGTTCCTAACGTTTTGTATGTCAAACCTATTTTAGGACCAATTTAGTACAAATACAAGCCTCCACTGTGAAACCACTACATAACAGGGTATTTTTGGTTTGTGAGCTTCATCGACTTTCCTCCATATATAACTGGAGTTCATGTGACCAAATCATTCTAGTTTGATTTCATCAGACCATACAATAGAGTTCCATGTTCTAGATGGCCTCTAGCATAAGCTAATCTACATTTTAGGTGTTTAGTCTTAAGCAAGGAAGATTTTCCTTGGATAACAAGCTTTAAGTCCTGTTTGATGAAAGCATCTCGCGACTATCTTTGTCGATACATCTAACCCTGATGTCGTTACATCATTGACAATGCTCTTTGTCATTCCTCAAGACATTTCTAACAATTTTCCCTTTCATTCTCTCAGAAATTAACCGTTTTCTGCCAGTCCTTAATTTATTCTCATCTCAATGAGTCTCATTGTACTTCTTGATAATGCTATAGATTATCGATCTAGGAACATTTAAACACATGGAAAGTGTTGTACATCCCTTACCTTGTTTGTATGCATCAATGATCTTGATTTGGAGTTTCTTGTCAAATTCAGCTGTCTTTGCCATAGTTGCAGAATAAATGAGTTATCGCGGTATGTGGCACTCATAATAAATACTATTTCATTTTCAAAGGGTGTTTGTATTAAATGTTAAATTAAGAAAAAAACAAAAAACATTACAATTGCCACAGAGCAATATTGTTTCATAATTTCCATAAGTTGGTGGGGAGGGGGGAGGTGAATAATTTTGGCCTGCATTCATTTTTAGATAAATCTATAACTATGAATATAAGAAATTGAAACTTCTAAAAATTTCACAAATTATTCAAAACTAAATACAGAATCAACTATTTATGGTAAATTTAGTAAGTACTTGTAAATATTTGCAATTCCTTAGAAAATATGCAAACATTCAGTGGATGGGATTAATTCTATCCACAACTATATATAACTGGTTTGTTTTTTATGACTTACCAATGTTTTTAAGGTTATTTAAAGCCAAAATATAATTTTGGATTGTAAGAATTTTTTGTGGGGGGGGTAATAAGGATTTTCTGATACAAGTCCACTATTTAACCCATAGCTCGAAGGAGAGGTGGATTCATACCTTTCCCAAGGATAGTTTGACATTAGTGGATATAACAAACCCAACTGGAATTCAAACTTTATTCTGCTATTTCTCTTTTCTGAGCCATTATTTATTATACCATCTGCACATCCAAGCTTACCACATCTGGTCTTCCCAAGTAGTCAACCCTGTAGTTACCGAACACGCTCAGTGTTGCTTAGCTTTGGCGATTGGACAAGAGCCAGTGTTTCAACATGATATGGTCATAAGTCCTGTTTATAGTTTTAAAGTATGCTATATTCATGGGTAAAAGTGCTCAATATCAGAGAGAGATAGAAAAAAAAAATTGTGTGTGTATGTGTATATATATATATATATATATATATATATATATATATATATATAATGAGTTTATTTTTCTTGTTTTCTAACAAGTGTTTGTAGTGATGGTTCAAGATAATGTATTTCTTGATGTTATTTCTTTAGTCACTGTGCCCAGCTTCAAAATTTAAAACTGTTCTCAGTACGAATAGGTATTTGCTATCTTTGGTGTCTTATGTTGGTGTCACAACAGTTTATAATTTTTTATGTCACATTGTGCATTTTTATTATCAGATGTTTAATAGTTTCATCATGGTAATGTTTAATGTTTTTTAAATATTAAAAACAATGTTTGTACCACTGTCACTAGGGGAGGCCACTAAATAGAGAAGGTAGTGAACTCTTTTGGTGAGGTAGAAATGTGAAAGTCATTCTTGAATTGCAGTTGGCATTTTAGATAAGACATTAAACATTTAAAATATATCCAAATGTATGTATATATTAATAATTACTTTATTATAATTTCTGTCTTAATATGAAGAGATAGTAGTGGGTCAATTGTTATTTTAATTTTAGCTTATTTTAATATTCAGCAAGTATTAAAGGAAAGTTGTTTAAATATATTATTTTCTTTTGATGGCATCTTTAAATTAACATTTAGATGACTGTTTTGGAATTTGGTTTTCAATTTAGTGGAATAATTCAGAAGTATTAATTGTGAACAAGAAAATACATAGCAAATTTTTTTTTTTTTTTTTTGTCAATATGATGTAAGTATAAAGCAATTGCAAAATTACAAAGAGGTGCTGAAAAATTGATTCACTTTACTAATCTGGTAAAATTACCTGATAGAGATTCCAATCATCTCCCTTCCTTTTTTGACCGAGATCTTTTCAGCACCCATTGTACTTAATTATTTTTTTTTTTTTTTTTTTTTTTTACATACAGTTTGAGAATCATTTATCTGAAATTCTTGGCGCCAGAAGTGCTTTGATTTTCAGACTTGGGGGGGGGTGGAATACAGGCTATTTAATTTGTATAAAGCATTTATAAAATGGGACAGCTTGGGGATAGAACCCAAACATAAACACAATATCTTTTTATATTTCATAACACAGCTTATACATCTACCCTGAAGATAATTTTGATATAAGTGGCATATGTTCACTCCAGCACTGACGAGTCCACTCCATCAATACACGATCATATTTTCTGTTTATAAGTTATTTTTATAGATACAATTATTTAAGTAAATGCTCTGTTTATAATAAACAGTATTAATTATATTTACCAGCCTGAATATAAAAATAACGTATAAACAAAAAATATATTAAAATAATTGTCAGACTTAATCTATTTTATGATATATGTTGTCATTTGTTTACGCTAAGATACACTTTGAACAGATATCGTTTGAGAAAGATTTTGGGAAATTTGTTTAAAAGTAATTTGGATTTTGCTAACCAGACGCTTCCTCTGTAGCTGAGTGGTATAGCACGTCAGTTCTGTGTAGGATACAGGTTCGATTCCTGTTGGAGGAAACCTATTTTCTACAAAATTTCTTGGACATTCAGGCTGATATTCCCCTTTAGGCAGTTCTTTGCTTCTAATCTGTCCTTTTTTTTTTTTTTTTTTTTAATGGCTTGGCAGCTGTTATGATTTCCAGTATTGGGCTTGTTAACACATCAATGTTGTGACTGCCAAAAGAGATTACATATATCAGCTATAGTAAATTAAGTATAGGAGAAAAAGAAATTGAACATTGAATAGGCTGTGCTAGAGATAGATTTACCCATCACTGCAAATTGCCATAAAACCAAAACATCAACCTGAAAACTAGTCATGTTCTTAACCTTGTCAAATGGAGACTTTCATAAGGATGTCATGCATGCCACCAAACCAAACCCATTTAGGAATATCTAAACTGTCAGCTGTATGCAATTGCTTCCTAAGATCAATGCCAAAAAAAAAATGAGTTCAGCCTGAGGGTCTTGGCAAAGATCATCCTTCTTTGAATAGTGTGGACTAGTGCTACAGAGTGGCAAAGAACTTAACCAAATAACAGAAATCACATCACTTGAAGACTATCAACAACTGTAGGAACAAATAAAATGGATAGCACAGAAAGGAGAGAAAATGATGATGCAATGTTGACATTCAACACGACATCGAATAAAGTGTTAGGAAGGAAACCTCTGTCAATACTAGAAAGAGTTATAACAGCTATTGGAGATTAAGAAAAATGTTGTCCTAAAAAAATTGTTTTCAGAGAAAGATTTTATAAATTTAAATTGAAGCCTAAAGGAGTCAACTTTGATGTTTTGGTTTCTCTAAATATTCAGTGTCTATGAACAAAAGGGTGCAATTTTATTCACAATGAGGAATTCAACAATATATTATTTTTTTTTTTTTTTTAATATATATATATAAAATAACAATTGGAATTGCAATGGCAACCATTAATTTTCTCAAATGAGGAGTTATAATTATTTACACGATTTACATTCAGACTATTGTCCTCATCTTTGTTGTTGATATCACTGAATTTCTGGGGATGAAGAGTTATCATTATTTACACTATTTACATTCAGACTATTGTCCTCATCTTTATTGTTGTTATCACTGAATTTCTGGGATGAGGAGTTATCATTATTTACACTATTTACATTCAGACTATTGTCCTCATCTTTGTTGTTGTTGTTATCACTGAATTTCTGGCATGAGGAGTTATCATTATTTACACTATTTACATTCAGACTATTGTCCTCATCTTTGTTGTTATCACTGAATTTCTGGCATGAGGAGTTATCATTATTTATACTATTTACATTCAGACTATTGTCCTCATCTTTGTTGTTGTTATCACTGAATTTCTGGGATGAGGAGTTATCATTATTTACACTATTTACATTCAGACTATTGTCCTCATCTTTGTTGTTGTTGATATCACTGAATTTCTGGGATGAGGAGTTATCATTATTTATACTATTTACATTCAGACTATTGTCCTCATCTTTGTTGTTGTTGATATCACTGAATTTCTGGGATGAGGAGTTATCATTATTTATACTATTTACATTCAGACTATTGTCCTCATCTTTGTTGTTGTTGATATCACTGAATTTCTGGGATGAGGAGTTATCATTATTTATACTATTTATTCAGACTATTGTCCTCATTTTGTTGTTTATTTCACTGAATTTCATGAGGAGTTATCTTATTTAGTCTATTTATTATTCAGACTATTGTCCTCATTTTTGTTGTTGTTGATATCACTGAATTTCTGGGATGAGGAGTTATCATTATTTATACTATTTACATTCAGACTATTGTCCTCATCTTTGTTGTTGTTGATATCACTGAATTTCTGGGATGAGGAGTTATCATTATTTATACTATTTACATTCAGACTATTGTCCTCATCTTTTGTTGTTGATATCACTGAATTTCTGGGATGAGGAGTTATCATTATTTAGACTATTTACATTCAGACTATTGTCCTCATCTTTGTTGTTATTATCACAACATTTCTCCTGTTGTGCCTTCTAGCCTTCATGTATATTGATCTGGGTAACCTACAGGGAGTTCTGAACTGAACCCTTTAATTAATCTATAGAGACAGACTGTTTTCATTCACTGCCCATGTCTAAGGATATCTTGTCCAGTTCTTACTGCTTAGTTATTGCGTGTCTTTCAACAGAGTCCAAGTACACTGCCTGGCCTTGGGATTAAACTCACAATTACTATGTCACCAAATTCATGAACCAACATTTTAGAAATACTTGAAGTTTTTCTTCATAGGTACTTTCATGTCAGTTGCCATTTTGCCAGACTGCTGCTCAGGTGCTGTCTATAACAAGGCCAAAGTAATAAGCATCATTGGCAGAAAGAATCAATTTTTACTTGCATGTTACTAACATCAGTGGCTGATGTTGTGGGCCAACATAATATAAGATGAATTACTTTTGAAGCAATCTGTGTGTGTGTGCGTACTTAAATTCTAACATGTGATTTATTATTCTGGTTATTTTTTTCTTGGAAATTTAACTCTTTTTACAGACAGTTGGGAGTGGATTGTTTGTAAACATGAACTTGAAATAAACTTATTCGTATTGATTGTTTTGCTTTGTAATTTTTTTTTTATGACTCTTATTGACCCTTTCTGAGTTATTTAAACCCAAAACACATTTGGGATTTTAAAACTAATTCTTTTGTTGTGAGTGAAATATTGCATTAACAATTTTTTGAGAACAAGAATGATTTTTCCAGATAATCCTATTATTTAACTCATAGCTAGGGGGAGAAGTGGTGGATTCCTACCTTATTATATAACTTATTTGCACATCAATGAATTTAATGAACCCAACTGGAATTCAAATCCTGCTTTTCAATTTCCAAGCAGCTACCCATCATGCCATCCACACTTCAGCAACTAATTTGCTTAAAGTTATTTTATTCTTAACCTGGCAAATGTTTAGCAGTTTTAATTAAAGTTCAAGAATTTGAAATGTGAGATTTGAAATCCCAATAGAATATGTTCTTTTCAGTAGTTTAAAGTTACTAATATTTTGCCACAGATGTCATGCAGATTCTGACAAATGCATAATATGATTTCTGGGTCAAGTATTGAATGAAGTGCTGTATCCAACAAAAGATCATTACATTCTGCTCAGTAAAACTAACTTCACTAACGTTTGTTGTGTGCCTCAAAAGGCTTGTTAGCAACAAAAGTCTATATTTCACATTCAGTGAATTGTTCTACTTCTCCATGGAAACCTCAGCAGTCAGCAGAAATGCATTTGCTCTCCATTAATGATTCTAAAAACCAGTGAAGTAAAAAAAACAAAACAAAAAAAAAACAACCAAAAAACTTCTTTTTAAAGTGTGGGGGTGGAGAAAAAAAAAAAGGAAAAAGAATGTAAGCCTGAAAAAGAAAACTTTAAAAATATACTACGAAAAGGGAAATCGAATGTGGGAGGAATGGGAAGACGTTACCAGATAATTCTTGGAAAGTGTCAAAAATATCACTCATGACACAAGTGTTATTAAAAAGAAAAACATCTCCAGATGAAGCATTGTCTTCTGAGTCACTTTCAGATGATAAACTACATCCAGCAGCTAAGCCTCCCATCGGAAGATTGTAAGTTTTGAGGAGTGTGGAACCAACTCTTAATTACTGTTGTTCCCAGATTCACCATGACCTGAGGTGGTAGCACCTGTTAGGGCCCCAGTTATGGGCAAATAGTGAGCCCCCAAGCAAAAAGAAAACACTATGAAAGTATAAAAATACATTTTTATAATATAAATACAAACAATACATTTTTATACAAAAAATTACCAATATTACATATTTATAGTAGAATTGGGTACCTCAGTGTGGTGTAATGGTTAGCAAGCTTGTTTAGATCAGTTACAAATGAATAGTGAGTTCAATCCTCACTGGGTGCCCCATACTTTTGGCCTTGTACCACATATTAGCTATGCTTAAAAAATCACCATATTTCTAGTCGAATGACCAACAGTACATTTTTATCTGCTGTTGAAGCTATAAAACAATGATGAAAATATTCAGGTTTCAGCATTAAATTACCTGTTGCAGTTGATATGCTTCGAAACAAAATCAACCAAAAAGCCAACAGGAAATAACTTTCATGGCATTAATCCATATAATATCCTACAATTTCTTAAAGAAATCAAAGAGTATTACAAAATATAACTTCAACAAAACTACAACATAAACACACATATCATTGCCTCGAGTAGTCATGTCCACACAAACACGGATATGCACAAATTCTGAGTATCATCTACCATGTATTCAACTGTGAAAGCAGAATAATATATATTCTATTTTTATTACTTCAAAGCTCCCAAGAAAATTAAATAAAACAGATTTCTGTTGTACTTGTGCAAGGAAGTTGAATAATGTTATAAAGGAGTCAAAAAAAGTAGCAGTGGTATGAGTTAAGTAAATAATTTGTATATTCTATAATTATCAGTTACCAAGTGTTTCAAGAAGTATAGGAGATATAGAAATGTAATAACGGATTCTAGCAGAATAGTTTAGATTCTTGTTTCTGATCACTTGTTATTTTACCTTATTTTTTTCCTCCCAAGGACAGAGTACAGATGATGAGTGGAAGGAGAGGACTCAGCTGATGAAATAGGTATTCAAAGTTGAAATAAGAATGATTTTAAAGCCCCCCAAATAAATCAACATTCTTTACCAGGTGTTTCTAAGTCGGAATTAGGATAAAACATTTCAAAACAGAAATTATGATCTGGAATTGAAATGAAAGCAAGTGATGGCATGTACTCTGAAGCGGTTGTAGAAATTCAGAACGTGGAATTAATAACACTTCAGGTATCTTGGTATATGGATCAGTTATTTAGTATAAGAGAAAAGGAATTTGAAAATAGAATAGGCTGCACCAGAGGTAGTTTTGCTCTACACCACAAATTGCTACAAAAACCAAAACATCATCCTGAAAACTTGAGTCATATTTTTAAATAGCCTCATCAGATGGAGACTTTCATCGGGATGTAATGCATGGTGCCAAACCCATTTGCAAATATCTAAACTATTAGCTGTATACCACCACTTTCTAATATCAATGCATGGATCAGTTACAAAAAATTAGTTATAATGAAATTAGACATTAAATAGACTGTGCTATAGACTGTTTTGACTAACACAGCAAGATGTTACAAAACCAAAATACTAGATTGGTCAGAAAGTCCTGACTCGCTTAAGAAGCAGAAAGAAAGCAACAAATCTTGATCTCTGTCTGGTGTAATTTCCAAGGAGTACTGCATTTCAGTCTTATTCCACATGGTTGCACCATCAACACTAAACTGTATTTCTGGCAACTAGACCGTGTATACAACAAACTAAAAGAGTATCTTGCTTTGGTCAATTGAGGTTGGGCTTTTTCCAGCAAAACAATGCAAGGCCACACATGGCGAGGTTGACTAAGGAGAAATTCAAACAGATGGACAGTGTTGAGATTCTTCTGCATCCACCATTCAGTCCTGATGCTGCTCTGAGTGACTGCCTTATTCCACTCGATGGCACACTTCTGCGACCAGAAATTCAACACTTTTGATGAAGTGAAGGAAGCTTGTTTAAAGTTTTTTGATTCAAAGCCAGCAGACTGGTATCTGTGACAGAACTGGATGCTGGCTGATTGCTGGCAGAAGATCATCGAGAATGATGGACTTTATTTTGAAGAATAAATGTTTGTGTTGCTCTATAAAATTTTTTTTTTTTTTTCTATTTCCACTTCTGGCCAACATAATATTAACCTAAAAACTCAAGTCATACTCCTAAATAGCCTCATCATATCTAGACTCTCATATGGATGTTATACAAAGGTTTTGTTATATTCCATGCTAATAGGAATATATACTTGACAAACACGGTAGATAAAATAAGTAAAGGTTTATTGTAAAACCAGTACAATAAGAAATAAGGGAACAGCTATGCGCACGATCATTGCAAGTCAATCCAGTAGTGAGAGTGCTACTACTGGAAGGTCAGTAGTTCTCGTGTCAGTCTGAGTTGTACTCAACAGATCCCAACAAGTCTCCGTAGTCTGTTGACTTACTGATACTTATAGGTAGTTACTACCTATAGTGTAGTTATTCATGGGGCTGCCAGGTTATTCCATTATATCAGGTTCCAATTCCTTCAAAAATGTCTAAACTATCATCTGAAACACTGTAGTTTTCTCAGATTTATAGTTTTAAGTGGATTACACCAGACTCTATACCAGTGGTTTGCAAACAGTGTGGCACACCACATAGGGGCAGCGTAAGAGGGTAGCAGGTGAGATGGATGATTGAAAGATAAAGATTTAGGAATTAGTTTAAAGAAAATTCATTTGCCGAAAATGAATATGATTTCAAAATTTAAAATATTATTATTACCTGTAATTGCATGCATGAGTCCCAGTATAAATAGTTATCAATAATTATTGACCAATGTTATCTTTGTGATATTATTGCATTGTAACAAATATCAAGAATATCATAAGGCTCCACAAATTGGAGGAGAGAATTATCAATGATAATGTTCTGACTTTAAATCTATGGTTGTCTCCCTTTAAAAGTCTCTCTCGTACTTTTTATCACATAAAATTTAGTGAGGCGTGAGCAAATTTACATTCCAAAAATGCAACCCAGAGAAAAAAAAATGAGATCCATTGCCCTATACACTATAAAATTGCATAAAAAAGAACTTTAGCAAATAAAAAAAAAAACAAAAAAAAAAACACAAACATCAACAAAAATGGACAGGATATGTAACTAGAAGGTGTTGGCGGGGTATAATGATATAATCAAGATGTTGGCTTTCCACACTATCTAAAACAAAAAATTTGGAAGGAAACTTCCATTAATACTAGAACAAGTGATAAACAGAGGAGGAAGTCTAATTTCCTGAAAAAAACGGTTTTATTAATTTTAACAGAAAATAATGCAGTTCATTTGGCAAATGTTGAATGTTTTTTTGTCTGGGGGAAAAAGCAAACTTCACCAAAATAAATTGCACTTACAAATCTTGAGTGTTTGTAACAGATGACAATTACTGCATCTATTGGGATGTTATGACAGTTGATGGAGACATCAACAACACCATACCTTTTAGCACAGTATTTAACCTATGTACATGTAAAAAAACAGCATCAAAAGGACATTTTTTCTCTTAATACTATTACTGTATACTTCTTCAGCAATGTTTGCTTAAAAAAAAAAAAAAAGCTATGTTTTAATAAAAAATATTACACACCGTTTAGTTGTTTGACTGTTTATTTACAAGATTATAAAAATATATGAATGTCAGATTGAACTATTCCAAAGAATATAATTCACTGGCTTTGCCAATTGTTTTGGTGAAAGGTGCTTAGTATCATTTCTTCATTTAAGAATTCTTCATCAGTCATTACTTGGCTGACAATAGGTAATCTATCTGTAGATTTATTAGGCATACTTCATACAAACTTTTAGAAAAATTAATTAATTTAAAAAAAAAAAAAAATTGAAAATCATGTTTTTCAAAAAAAGTGTAGGAAGGGGGTTAACTTATAATTGCTGGAGTTTCAGGCATTACCACTTTTATATTGATTAAGCATCCTTGATTTGAGATCATGATTGTAAAAAATAAGTGGGGGGAAAAAAACCAAAACAAAAAAGTAAGTATTCTGATATATAAAATAACTGAAGAAAATGCATAATGTTTGGAAAAATCATGTTTATTTAAATTTTATTGTTCTATAGTTCAGAGATGTTTTATAAATTTGTGAATAAAAAATATTTTCATAGTCAATTATTTAAAAAATGGTAAAAAATAGATATTGCATTGGAGTTGGTTTGCATTCTTATAATTTTGTAAATTTTTAAGAAAAATATTTTTCATATTTATTACTTTATAAAAAGGTAAATTTTTTATAATTTTGCAATAAAAAGATTTGTTTTCATATTTATTTCTTTATAAAATGGTCAACAATAATAAATATAAAAAGGTAACTCATAAATATTGCATTGTAATTGGTGTAATGACTAAAATACACAGGTGTAGGCTTTAAGAAAGCTTTATTAAACTGAGAATATAAGGTTTGTGTACAGTGTCCTTTTATAGTCCCAGTAAACGGCTCTCTCAAAGAGGAGAGTAACAAAATAAGGGGAAACCACTGTTGATTATTCATAATAGTTGGTTCACATATTTTTATAATTTTGTAAATGTAAAATTGACCTTGTAAATAATCTGACAACTAAATAGTGTGTAATATTTTTGTTAAAATTCTAACCAATGTTTTGAAACAAACATTGTCAAGAGAGTACACAGTAATAGTTGTGTCAAGAGAAAGACAAATCATTTTTTTTTGCATATACAAATGTTAAACTTTGCTAATTTCAGAATAATGTTGGAACAGTTTCCTAATTAATGGAAAGGAGTTCAAAAACTTATTGAATGTTCTGAAAGTTTGCATGGTTTATTATGTAAATAATAATATATTTTTATATTTCACTAAAAGAGTCTTTACCAGTTCTATCTTCCGCTGTCTTTCAGACAACTTCAGAATGCCATTCTTCCCGGATGTTTTCTCTTTCTCAACAAAGAATTGCCATAGGCATCTTTTTGAAGTTTCCAAGGAATTTAAATATTTTTTTTATAAAGAAAATGCTGTAAGGATTGAAATGCTAATGTAAAATCTCTTGAATACAGTAGATGAGCAAAACCATACCAAACAGTCACGAAAGAAACGGGCAGTTTTCTGTTATTCGAATAGGAATATTTTTTTCCCTGTCAAATCATTGCAAATATCTTTATGAATTGCTGCTTCCAGTTGGTCTCAGAAAGAGCAGAACTTACTGTAATCAACTATTTGGTTCTCTTGAAGGAAACCATAGCAGATAATCCAGTTCCAATTTAATCATATAACCTTGGGCACCTCAAGGTGGTGTAATGGTTAGCAAGCTTACCTTGCTAAAACAATTATGACTGACTAGTGAGTTCAATCCTCACTGGGTGCCCACTAATTTCAGCCTTGTGCTACATCTAAGCTACGCTTGGAAAATTACTATACATTGTATAACCTATGCAAAAATAGGCAACAGGATCTTTCACTTAGCTTTCTACTAGTTATGGGATGATACCAATATTTTTACTGATTCTGATAGTTTCTGATTGTGATACGATTCCCAATTCCTACAGTGATTTTAAATTCATTATTTTCAGGCTCTACAGTTCGTGTGGGAAAGATAACAAAGTACATTTATTAATAAAACATTTTGTAGAAAAATGAATAAAAAAAAGCTTTATGAAATTTATTTAAAAAATTGGGTAAGAGTTTAAAAAATAATAAAGAGGACAATTTCTTGACATAAATCACTTAAGTACCTAGTTACAGTTGACATGTTGCTTTATTTTGGAAGTTTTTTTTTTTTAAGATTTTTTTGCTGATTGGCATTGGATACACTTGCCATAATTGGGGTCTGAAAATAATAAACATTTGTTGAAATTAAGTTTTTCACTGTTAGACAAAGTTTTCTAATGTATATAATTTATAAAGTTGTATTTCTGCAGGACAGTGATTAAAAAAAATAAATGCAAATTTTTAATTTGCTTACAGATGTTTAATAAGAATTAAATATGAATTATAACAGCAACTTAATAAACAATAATAACAGTTCTTCAATCTTATCAATCTTATCAAAAAATTAACCACTAAGTTTTACTGCCTAAAATCAACTTTTCTCACAACTAAAAAATTTAATCATTTCTAAAAAGAATCAAAAAGTGTTTTATTTTTGTTAAAAGAAAGAGTGTAACAACACAGTAAAAACATATCCCTTAATTTTTTTTTTAAAAGATATTAGCAATTTTAGCAAACTTTACAATAAATTTAAAAAAACATTAGGAAGTTGAAAGCTAAATAACACTGATATCCAACTTGATCTTTTTATAAGGTATGAGATTTAAATTCAACTGTTACAAAGCATTAAAATAAAAATAGGATTAAAAATGATTAAAACTGTACATGTGTATTTTTTGCATGGGATTAATTTTTTTTTTAAAGTTATTTATTAGATTATTAGAAGATGAAAATTTAAACTCGTTTTATTTTAAGACTATTAAAAGAATTTGTTAAAAGTGGATAAAAACTATAGCTTAATCCCACCAGATAAAGATGGGATAAAAATACTCATTTTTAACATTTTTATCCACTTCTACTTATAAACTTTGCATCTTGTTTTACTCTGAGGAGGAATACATGAGAAAAAAAGTTCAAAAGATTTTAAATACCATAATAATTTAACTTAAGAAAGTTCAATTACACTAAAGAATAATATTAGTAAAATAAAATTAAATACAAATTTGATGGAAATTAAATATAAAAATTTTTTTCATACAGAAGTTTGTATTAAAAAAAAATACAAACTTCTGTATGAAAAAGCTTTTTTTCAGAAAATGTTTATTTTTTTAAGTAAATGAAGATGAAAATCCGTTTTGAAAGCTTTTATAGCTTTCAAAACGGATTTTAGGCAATACATGAATTTCATAGAAACAAATTTA
This sequence comes from Acanthosepion pharaonis, assembly GCA_903632075.3. Classification (NCBI taxonomy): domain Eukaryota; kingdom Metazoa; phylum Mollusca; class Cephalopoda; order Sepiida; family Sepiidae; genus Acanthosepion; species Acanthosepion pharaonis. The sequence continues at coordinate 537,738 of CAHIKZ030005457.1, read as the reverse complement.
AGTTTCATAAATAAAATGTTTACTTTTTTAAGTCTCTGTTATGGAAAAGAAGACTTATTTTTGTTTACAGAATTTTCTATATATAAAAAAAAATCTTTTTAATAACAGAAACTAAAAAATTATTTTATGGATTAAAACTTTTATAAAAACAAATTGTAATTTAACTGCCTCACCACAAGGACACTTTGTGACATAAGGTCAATTTTTTTTATGTGAAGAAATCAAATTCAACATTGGTGGGAATTCCATACATTAAATTTTTATCTTTTTTATAAATTAAAAAAAAAAAAATTATAATAAAAGTTGTATTAAAAGAGTCCAACAGAACAACAATGTGAATTCATTTTGTCTTCATATTACATAAATTTGTTTATAATTATTAAATTAATAATTTATAATATTAAACGTTTGTATAATAATTTATAACATTGAACGTTTATATAACATTGAACGTTTATATAATATTGAATGTTTATATAATAATTTAAAATATTAACAATGTTTAAAAAGAAATTAAAAATTTTATTTTGAACTAGAGAACTTTATGGAAAGTTTGAGAACTGAGTAGAAACTTGCACATTTCATTTTATTTTTATTGTATTTTTTTTTACATAAGTAAAATAAATCAATATAATGCTTAAGTGTTATTATAATCTATAGATTTTAGCTTTACTGATAGTTTAAAATCAATAAATATTTGTTTTTATCATTAGTATCAGGAAAAGAGAATTAAATTTTAAACAAAAAAAAAAAAAATCCATTGAATTGTTTTTGGAATTAGAAATTAGGTTAAAAATTCTCTGATGCTAATTCTGGTTCCCCAAAAAGTTATGAAATTCTCAATTTCGATTCCAACAACCAGCCAAGGATTACTCTATATTCCTTCCCTCTAGTGGCACTTTCATGTGGTGTAATGTTTAGCAAGCTCGTCTCACTAGATCAGTGACTGAGTAGTGAGTTTGATCCTCATGATGTGCTTCAGACTTTTGACCTTGTATCACATCTAATCACTATATTTGCCACTAACTAGCCAGTGATTGCTCTGTACTGCATTAAATTTTATTTTATTTATTTATTTTTTTGTAGAACTTTAGGGAGGATATCTGAGAACTGTAATTACTTTTAGAATTTGAAAAATAATATCAAAAAAAAATATTAAATTTTAAAAATAGTTTTAGGAATAAATACTTCAGGAATTTTATTTTACAGTTGAAATTACTAGATGTCACCAGGGGTCCTATGCTATAAAGTTTCTTCTCTTGTTCATCTTGCTTTTGGAACTCTCTTCCAGCTTCTTGCTTTCTGATTAACTTTGCATTTAAATTTTTTAAGATCAAAGTTAACTGGAAAGCAAGAAGCTGGAATAGTTCCCCAAATTATTTTTTATCATTTCATCCCAAGCAAAGTGATAAAGCCACTTAGATACAAGGGGTGACTGAGTGTAAAACAATATGAGAAAAAGTAACCATTCTGATATTGCATTTAAACAGTATGGTCAGTTCATGTTATAAAAAAAAAAAAAGCTTTCCCTTCTCCACTTGCAGGCAGATCAATTTTTGAGTTCTTAGCTAAACCAGCATGTGTCCATTGTCAGACTAATCCACAATTGTTACCAAAAGGAACATCTGTTACTAAGCTGCCACTAACCAATGTTACCAGTATGGTGACTATTCCACCAAAGCTTCCCTGCTAGATAGCTACAATTATGATACATTCCAGTTATTGTCAATAGCTCCTTGACAGGTGTCAAGGTCATGCAACTGAGGCAGTATTTTTGCAAAACATTGCCCGGTGGGGTGGGGGGGTTGAATCGACCTGGCTGCTTCTTTTGACCTGGACCCCTCCTCTTTGTCAAAGAAACAACTTTCTTAACACCTCATAAGCAAAAAAGTCTCGGGAAAATTGGAAACAAAATTGGATACCGTTATTTATTTTTTCTCTATTTTTTTGTTTTTGGGGGAAAGTTTGAGAACTGAGTAGAAACTTGCACATTTCATTTTATTTTTATTTTTTTTACATAAGTAAAATAAATTTACATCATGCCTAAGTGTTATGATCTACAGATTTTAGTTTTACTAAAAAAATTTTATATATATTAATGTTCACCCAATACAAGGCACAAGAGCCACTCAAGTTAGGTGTTTACTGTGTGTTAGTGTATGAGCATAAGAAAAGGCAAGAAGTGAAGTAAAGGTTATACAGAAAAGATAACAGTTGGCTCTAAACTTGAAGAGTTCAAGATTGTAGTAATCGGGGTAAACATACTGCTGGGAGTCTGTTCCACAGAGAAGCAGTTCTTGAAGAAGCTGTTCGAGATTTAGTCAAATTTAAATACAGTTACTTATAAATTTGTACACTGTAGGGAACTGGCCATCGCCACAAGGGCAACCTTGTCTTCACTTCAAGGACATCTGCAATAGGGACAATGGACATTGAGATGTGAAAAGATGTCACCAATGATTGCTCATGCTGGAGATGCGATTTACACCAAAGTCTGGAGCAAGGTGAGAAGAAATGAAGGCTTTTCACCAGGAAGAAGCATACTCAATGGAAAAAAAACAAAACAAAAAAAACAACAGGGTGACATTGTGAGAGAGTGTCGTCATGTGCATTTGTTGCAATCGAGACTGTCACTACTGTGTGGGCCTGTAAAGCCATAACACGTACTACACCGCCATTGGCAGCTGAAACAAAATTCTATGGGTGCAGATCCAAGGTTTCTTGAGAATCAACAGATGCCGCACACACACGCACACACACACACAAATATCTGCCAGAAATGAGCAGTGATTTATCCAAATCTACTCGGTGGAGGTAAAAATTTAAAACTAATTTTATTCTTCAAGAGTAGAAACTATATTTTTTTCCCTCCATAAATAGTTGTAATCTACATGGATTATAGACAGATTTATACAAATTTAAAGTCAGGTGTTCATATTGTAAGACTAGCCTTTAATGTCTTGCATTTAAATATGCAGATAGAGTATAGCAGGGAGAGTCAGATACTTATAGGAGTGGTATATTGAACTGACCCTTTTTCCAGCACTTCAGAATCATAGACTGCATTTTTAAATGAATGATGAAAATAAAAAAAATGAATTTATTTTACACAATGTATATTTTTCAATATATTTAACCTAAAACTTTTTCCATTCATTATATAGACAACAGACATCAAACATAGACAATTTCAGATTAAAAATTAGCTTATAACTGTATCAAATTGTATTTATTGATCTTTTAATTGAATAAAAAGCATATTGTTGTATCCTTAAAGAAGGTTACAGACAAAAATGGTACTCAAGTGAAAGGAACAGCAACATGGGTGTAGATGAAAAGAAAGAGAGGTTTATTATAAAAGAGAATACACTACTGAAAGACAGGGAATCAGTTAGCAAGTCCTGAAGCAAGTCTGCCAAGTATATCTTGTGCTTACTATATATATCTACTGATATAGTCAGTCCACATATGCAGTAGGAAGTGTAGGACATTCCATGACAACACATATATCCATCAAAATAAATGTAAATGTATTAAAACAGATTTTTAACAAATAAGTTATTCTTAGAAGGGTGCCTAAAAATGACATTAGTAAAAACAGGCTAAGCAGAGTAGATGGAGACATTTCAATGAATAACTTAGAAGTCGAGTTCTAGTGTCAAACAGAAGCTCATTTGAATGTTATAACAAACTGAATTTTCCTTTTGAAGTCTAACTGTTGATAGCCAATAGCAATTGGTATCAGTTCTGCTTTAAATAATCTATCTTATAATTATAGCCAACCAATCAGCTCAAAGGGGCAACACACTGGAAACCTGATTACAAAAAAATATATGACTGAAAAATCTCAGCTTCAAATTTCCCATCACTGTAATGTGGCTTTCCTTTGTTCCTTCTATAAATATTTTCATGGCAGTTGTTTGAATGAACTCTCCTCCTTCGTACCGTGACTGCATGAAATTTAAATGTACTACTGGATTGGATACTAGGTCTCGTTGTTTTACTGTTGACATAGTGAGATATAACTGTAATTTCTACTTTGATAGTTTCCTTTCTCACACTTCTCATCTGTTTTCATGCTTTCCTGTTACCTATTATCTTCAAAAAATTTAAATATAAAATCAATCATCATCTTCTGTTTTTCTGAATCCTGATCTTGTATTATCCTTTCTCTTCATGAAAGTCATCTGTGGGAAAAGAGTTGTAGACTGGAAAATATTACCAACATAAATATTCAACCTCCTAGTAACCCCCTTGTGTCTTGGTGGCTGTATTGCCTTGCTTGGGGCGAAATGATAGCCAAAAAAAAAAGAAAACATTGACTTGAATTAATTTCTTGGCACTGAAACTCTGGTATTCATTTTATTTATTTTTGAAATAATTTTATGAACTTGTAAACAATTTTGTGAAATGTAACTTAAATGATAACCAACATTTTTCCTGGATTCAACATGTTAGTATGTGTGAAAGAAAGGATATGTTACCTAAGTGTTTTGTTTCATTTGCTAAACATTAAAAGGTCCCACTTCCCTAAAGCCAAATCTTGGTAAAAGGACTGAAATTATTTATTTATTTTATTTTATTTATTTATTTTTTTTTTTTAAAGTATTTCACTCCAAGCAAAGAAGAACAGGGATCAATACATCACAAAATGATGATTGATGTTACATTTAAATTTTTGAAGATTATAGTCATCAGGGAAGCAAGTAAGAGGAACAGCATTCCAATGTCAGGAAGCGTGAGAGAAGAATCCGTTGGAGTAAAAATGGCAGTTACATTTAACTGTTTTGACAGTAAAAGGGTGGAACCTAGATGCTAACCTAGTAGCACCTTCAAATTCATGCAGTCGGGTCACCAGAGAAAATAGCTCGTCAGAGCAGTTGCCATAGAAATATTTGTAGAAAAGATAGAGGGAAGCCACATCATGTCTTTGGGGAAAGTGACTGGAATCAAGATGCCAAGTCAGGACCAATCACAATGCAGATGTCTTTGGAATTTAAGAACCTCAAGATGAACAGCAGGGGCACCAGACCATATTTGGCAACAGTATTCAATGCATGGATGAATGGTAGATTTGCAGATGTGTAGGATGGACTTGGATGAGAAAAAAACTTTCTGGCACAACACAGAGCACCAACTTTCCTTGCAGTAGATGCAGCTATTGATTCAATGTTGTTGTTGCACTGAGTAGTTTTTTTTATAATCCTTTCACCCCATACAAGACAGTAAAACGATTAAGAGACAAGGAGTAACTGAATATGAAAGAACAAGACAGAAAGAAAGAGAAACATTGGGGAATGAGAAGAATAATCAAGAAGACAGTAGTTAATGATTGACATTGCATTTAAATTTTTGAAGATCAAAGTTGGTTGGAAAACATGAATCTGGAAAAGTTCCACAAGCGAGAAGTGTGAGGAAAGAAACTGTTAGTGTAGAACTTTTGGTTACATCTAGCCAATTCAACTGTGAATTGTTGAGACCATGCCACCAATCTAGCCTTGTGCTTAAATTCATAAAGTCTAGGTACAATAGTAAAGACAATTATTTATTTGTACAAATACAAAATGTGGCATAAGGCCAAAATGTTGAATAAGGAAAAGGACAGTCTTCATACATCTTGATGTTAAAACTTAGCTAGCAGCAAACACAGGCCCAAAACCTACCACAATATTTCTTCCACCAAAATAACACATTCTGACTTATCTTGCTTACTACATCCACCATAATACCTCATTGTCTCTACGAAAGTCTTAACTAGTCCCCATATGTACAATTCATTGTCTGTAGGGGAGGGGAATATAATCTCAACCCTAATGAATATTTACAAAAATGAACAAAACTATATACAAGAAACTAAAGAAAATAATATTTGTAATATTCCCTCTCCCCCAAGACAATCCTTAAATGTGGTAGAAACATCAGTTAACTGGACAAAATCAATGTGGGACTTTAATAATAATACTGAAGAGTTCATCTGAACAATTATCATGGAGGTATTTATTGAAAAGTCACAGGAACTCACATTACAAAAGTGGGAAAGTGACAAATAAATTCAATGAAATATTTTGAATTGGAGAAACAATACAATATATTTCTATATGAATGCCACACACACGTGTTTTATATATGTGGATATTTTATTTTTTTTTTTTTTTTTTAATTTTCCAAGATTAGGCAAAAATAAATGAATAAATTGACCACCTAATTGATTGGAATCTTGTGCACAGCATAGTTAAATAGATTTCTTGAAATGAATTTTTTTTTCCCTTTTTAGTTTTGATATATGAAAATGTTTTAGACTTGTTTGTCCAGATGGGATAAAGGACCTTGTGGTTTTCATGACTAAACTGCTGTGTAGAGATAAATTTATCTGTGTTGAGTGGAGAAAGGAAAGTTGATTTTGTTGGTCTCTCAGTTTTGTACTTAAATGAAGAAATTTTGGTATTGTTTCTTTGGGAAAGAATATGTATTCCAAGATGGTTTTCTGCTGGTCCATTGTCACTTTGAAGAGATACTTTGATGACCTTTGAGTTTCTAATAAACTAGCTGGGATATTTACTTTTTTTTGAGTGGAGAAGCAGGGAGTTGGACATGCTTAGACTAATCACCTCTTATGAAATATAAAGGAAATTTCCTCCCTACCCCTAAATTTAGCATGTGAGTGTTCTATGTTAATGTTTTATTATGGAAAATCTCTATATAAAATTATGTGACTTCTGTTAGTCCATCACTCCCTCTCAAATAGCCATACATTGACTGATTGAAACCAAATCTTGCAGAAGTGCAGACAAGTAAGGGGGTACAAAGTACAGTTGGTTTTAATAAGGTGCATAGCATAAAACCTTTGCATTAATTTTTTTTTTTTTTTTTAAGAATTAAGTTTTATTATTTAACATACAAAATACTTCCATCATTTTAAAAACGTTTGTGAGAACTATAAACAAATCCTAAGGCCAAATGATTCAAAAAGTTGAAATTTGGCTCCAGAAAGAAATATTTATACATGGCCAGTTGCATGCTCAAGAGTAAGAAATTCTAAGAATTTATTCTTCACTGTTAAAAAGAAAAAATTAATTTTTCTTAAAAAAAATATTGTTTACTATGAAGTCCTATAAAATTAAATTAAAGAAATTATTAAACCATGCAATAAGATTTTTGTCAAAGTATTTTTCCAAACAAATCTACTTGTTCAAATTTCATCGATTGGTTTGTGAAATTGAATGAAATGAATAGTTTGTAAATCTTGACAAAAAAATGTTAGTGATAACTTCAATGATACTAAATACTGTTAAGATTTCAACATGTTAGTGTGTTACAAAAAAAAAAATTTTATTTAAAAAATACAAAAAATATTCCAACTACTCTTTTATTCCAATCCCTCTGTCTATTTAAAACTCATGTGTATTGGTTTTAATTTTGACTTGTCACTTTGTCATTTATTTGGGATGTGCAGCTGTTGTAATAGATAGCATCTTGGAATGGAAAATTGGAGAGCTGGTTTCAAATTCCAGTCAAGTTTGTTACATTCACTTAGGTGAAAATACCCTAGGGAAAGGTATGAAGCCCCTCTCCTCTCCTCCCAGCAATGGATTAAATAGTAAGACTTGTTTGTACATGGAAAAACTGTTATATCCTCCAAAAATTGTTAATGCAATATTAACTCACAAAAATGTGTTTTGGCCTTAAATAAGTCATAAATGGTTGATAAATCATAAAGAAAATGAAGCGGTTCACCAGCAAACAGAAATTGTTGATTTTACAAGCACTGGATTTGCAAGGTATATATTAGATGCCATAAGTAGCTTTATCTTCTCCCGGCTATCAACCACACAGACTTCGTGATCTTGAGATCAAAGTTCTTAACCTTGAGCTATATTAACTGGAGTTGCTCATTATAGAGGGAGTTAGCCGTTAATTAAAGTATGAAATATTTGTTCTTTTAATTGCACATTGTGTTAATCGCTTTTCTTTGCTGCTTGTTTTTAATTCATTTTCAAAGGTGTGGTTCTTATTGGTAAATGAGCAGAGAGGAAAAAAATACACCCTCTCAAAAAAAATAAAAGAAAAATTTAAACAAAATTCAAAATTAAAGCGAAATTTTAGATTTTCTGATGGCTTAAAAAAGATCATTTTTGTAGACTTCACGCATATAAGCATTAAACTTATTTTTCTTTGTCTGCTTTTGATTTTTTTATATCTTATATAATTGTGTATTTGGGCAGCAATCCCTCTTTTTTACAAGTTTCATTAAAAATGACTGACAAGGTACTGTGATTGAGCTTTATTTAATTTTTCTTGTGTTAATATGACTGTTCTCTTTTCTAGACATCATGTGTGTAAAAATTGTAGAAATGTTCTATATATCCAAGTGCTTTCAGTTATTCTGTTAGCCATTTTTCCTAGATTGATGGGAATGTTTTATTTTTCAAACTCAGGCAGCACATTGTGGCCGTGTTCATAGTTGATATTATTGTTGAGTGTTTACTTTTTTTTATTTTTACATATGGATGATGTTATTATACTTGTATTTTCTACAAGTATGTTGCAGATTTTTTTGGGTAGGTTTCTGTGTGTGTATTTAAATGAGCCCCAATTGAACTATGGCCAATTTTTTACACACTGTATGTCCAGAAAAGGAAACATGTATATGTACACAAGAAAAATTAAATAAAAAGCTTAATCACAATCCCTTTTCAGTAGTCTTTAATGAAACTTATATATTTGGGCAGTAACCCTTTTTTTTTTTTTTTTTTTTTTCAAACTTGTTTCACTGAATATGACATAGAAAATTTGAATTTTTTTATTTAGTTTTTCTAATATTCTTACATTTTTCTGTTTGATGGGGGAACGGGAGTGAAAAAAAAAAATGATCAGTAATGTTTATGGTTCCAAGCACTTTTGGTGCCATTTTCAAGGGGTTTATTGTTGAGTGTTGTTAATTTCTTATGCTTGTCCATTTAAGATGTAGTTTCATGATACCTATATAGTAGTAGCATTTATTCCAAGACCCCATGAAAGGATTGAAACGAGTTGGAGTCTTTCTATTTAAAAAAAAAAAAAAAAAAAAAAAAAAAATTTTAACACACGATTTCCACTGCTAAATAGCATGGGATTAATACTGGGTGCCAGATGTTTTTTTTATGTAGCAGGCTTCTCTGACAGTGAGATGTTTTTGGTTATAGTATTTATGAAGGATGATTGTTATCAACCATTATATATATATATATATATATATATATATATATATATATATATATATATATGTGAACAGTTTTAACTGTTCATTTTGGCTTACAGCCACATTATGTTGAAACACCAGTTCCTGTACAATTGCTGAAGTTAAGCAATGTTGAGATTGATCAGCACCTAGATGGGTGACCACCTTGGAATACCAGGTGCTGTAAGCTTGGATGTGCAGGTGGTGTAATGGATAAATGACTTGGAATTGTTAATATGACAGCAGAGTTCCAATTAAACTTGGGTTTGTTATATTCACTTACAAGTACCCTTGGGAAAGTTATGAATCCACCTCTTCTCCCCCACCACCTGTGGTTAATTAGTAAAAATTGTATCACTAAATCCTTATTATCTACAAAAATAAAATAAAATTGTGTATAAAATATTTTGATTTTGGCATCAAATAACCCATAGAGGTGTTGATATGTCACTAAACAAAAACAGCCAACCAACCAACCAACTATTCACTTTGGTTTACAGTTTATCTTCAACTTTTTGCTAGTGTTTGAAAATGAACTCCATCTATATTGATTTTTAAATTCCTGATGAAGGGGGAAGATAAAAACCATCTTCATCAGTCTCTGCTTTTTGATGGCAACCTATTGTTTGATAATGATCAACTTACAACCATTAAACAAACGACTAAAGATAAGCTGTTCCGATTTTAGTTTGCAATTACAGTTCTGTTTAAATCTTTCCCAAGTCATAAATGAGTGGTTTTTCTTCTTAGCTCTGTATAAGGACAGTTTTTTTTTTTTTTTTCTCTTTATCATCATTGTCAAAGGAAGAGAGAAAATGCCAAAAATATTCTCAAGTTAGAAAAAAAAATCTTGTTCTCTTTGTGTGAGTCATTAAGTCTTCATTGGCTACTTGGGTTGATAGTCTGGTAAATGGTCACAGTAATGAGACGACTTGTGAGAATCAAATGCAGGTTTATTCATAAGTATTGAGACTAGCTTTGGAACAATTGCTCTACTTCTACTCTCACTGTACATAAAAAAAGAATAAAATTTGTTAAAATTTTAAGATTTATTAAACAAATATATTAAAGATTTGCACCCCTCAAATGATTAATTGGATTCACAGGCATATTGCATTGAAACACCATTTCCCATCTGATCATCAAAGTTAAGCCATGTTGAGCCTGGTCAGTTGCTAGATGGGTAACTGCTTGGATGTGTGAGAGGTTTGGTTTATTTTGTTTTACAGTATATCAACCTCAATGGGTTATTTAATGCTGAAAACATTTTTTATTGCTGGTAATATTTTGTTTTGTCAAAAGTCTGTTTCTGGTAATATTTTCCCTTCAAAATTGTATTGCTGGTAATAATTTTTTCAAAAAAGTATTGCTGGTAATAGTTAACTATTTGCCCATAGCTGGGACCCTAATAGGTGCTACCACCCTGGGTCAGGGTGGACCTGGGAACATCAGCAATTAAGAGGTGGTTCCACGCTCCTCAAAACCTCCTGATCAGAGGCCTTACTGCTGGATGTAGTTTATCATCTTACCCAGGATGTGGATGTGTGAGAGATGCAATGGATAATGGCTCATGATTGGGAAATGGAGAGATGCGTTTGAATTCCACTCAGGTTTGTTATAGTCATTTATGTGCAAATACCCTTGGAAAAGGCATGAAACCATCACCCCCCGCCTCAGCTATAGTCAATTAGTAGCAAATATCAGTAAATAATTTCGAAAACTTTTACAATCTAAAACTGTTTTCTGGTTTTAAATAACCTGCAAAAGGTTGATAAGTCATGAAAAACAAATCAGTCAATCAATCTAATGATGAATGGTTGGTTACTCACTTCTGAGTGTACCCATCTGCTAGGGCAATTAACCAATCCTTGTTGCAGACACCTGCTCTGGCACATTTGTGTCTGTTTAACTCTCATGGAACTCACCTATGGATTATACTGAAAGTATACTGAGCTGACCATAGTTTAAGTTTCTGGGAGAGTGTGTGTTATTTGGCGTGACCAACAGTGTGAACAAAACCAGCATGGTCAAACTCTTGGTTACGGTGACTTATGACTTCATGCTAGTGCAACCATCGATGGCCTCTGAACAGTTTTATCGATCCAACTTCACTCACAAGGCTTAGGTCAATATTTTGAGATGTTTTTTTGGCACTTACCAAATGTGATGCATGCTCATATCCCCTCCCCAGGCTGATATCAAGAAATCATCTTCCTGACAAATTGACCATGGTGAGATTCAAGCCTTGGTCTTGTGGCCAGAAAGTGAACATTCCAACCATTTGGCATGTGTAGCACATATGCATTAAATTCTAATGGTAGGAAAGAAATAACACTAGTAGTTTCTTGATTTTTCTATGGCTTATCAACCCTTTGCGGTTATTTAAAGCAAAGAAATATTTTTAAATTGTAAAAAATTTTATTTCTATTTTCAATTAATAATGGTTTAGTGATACAAATCTTACTCATTAAGCCATATCTGGGGTAGGGAAGAAGAGGTGGATTCATACCTTTCCCAAGGGTATTTGGGTATAAATGAATATAATGAACCTAATGGGAATTGGAACTCTGCTCTCTGATTAACAATTCTGTTAATTATCCATTATACCACCTGCACATCCAAGATTACAGCAGTTAGCATTCTCAAGCAGTTACCCATCTAGGTTATTAACCATTCTCAATGTTGCTTAACTGAGGTGATTGTATGGGAACCAATGTTTCAGTGTGATGTGGCTGGAAGCCACTGGTATTTTAATGCAATTGCATTTTCACCTGAAGTATGTAGGTAAAATTTATTTTTCTGTTTTTATCACTGCCTACAAACTTAATAAGAGACACAGGAGTAATGGATAGTGGCTTGGACTTAGGAATCGGAGAACAGAGTTTGAATTCCAGTCAGATCCATTACATTCACTTATGTACTAATACCCTTGGAAAAAATATAAATCCTCTTCTTTCAGATATGGGTAAAAATAGTAGTACAGACTGGGTTCTATGGCCTTGGGTGGCAACCAGTCTAGGAGAAGAAAACTCTAAATTCAAAACTTGCCTCAAGAGGGTTGGGCTCTGTCAGGCTATTTTACCCAAGAAACACTACTTCTACTGCAGCTGCAGTATGTGTAGCACCCCTACGACTCTGATGGATCACAGGATTCATGATCATCAGATTTAATCATTACTTGCCTCAATTTCTTGCTTAGCTTAAGTCATTTTTAGCAATTTCAAAGTAATTCTGTTCAAGGGTAGGAAAAATTCAGATGAAACAGAAAATTTTTTCTTAAAAAATTTTTTTTTATTGCTTTGCTTATTGTCCAGTTCACACACCTCTTTGGTTTTTTGAATGGAAGTAGAGGTTTATCCCTTATTTTCTGTTCATAATTGGGTTTCTGGTTCCTTCTAAAGTTTTTTTTTTTTTTTTTTTTTTTTTTTTCATTCTCTTTCATTTCCAGTAGCCTCTTGACATTCTCACCTTGCTTGGGATAAATTAATTAAAAAAAAAAAAAAAAAAGTTAGAAAGGTGTATGGTGTGGATTCAAAATGAGGAAGGAAGGGATTATCAATGCCCTGGAATTAAGACAAGTGTTACAGATAGGATGTATTCTGAAATATAATTTGATGCTAACATAAGTTATCTATTTTGGGGGCTAATCAGATTTTTAGTTCATTTTTCATAAATTTTAATACCTGTTAATAGTAGATTTTTTTATGAAAAATGTGTCAATTTATCGGAACAGTTGAATAAAAATCAGTTTATTTCAAAGTTCTATAAATATACTTACTCAATCATACAGCATTTGACTGTTGCTGCTCGAACTGTTTATATGACCAAGAGAGTGCAGACACTTCCTGCTAATGCATTTTAGTTCGCAAATGCAACAAATTAAACTCGGAGGATCATATTTTATAACTTTTCAGATCAAACACTATTTATTGAGGCCCAGGAATGAATGTTAACAATGGTGACAAATAGGAATAAAATATTCAAATGTAAACCTTGAAACAGTCTTTGCTCTTGCTTGCCTGCATTTTTGACATGTGAAAGAAACTGACTAACCCAAGATGACTTGTTAGCTGTAATTAAAACTTGAGTAATACAATTAGATAAAATTGTTCTTAGGTCTTGATTCTTTGAGTCTGGCATCTTTTTTTTTTTTTTTTCCCCCCCTCTTGCTTTCTTGTTCAGGACTTTAATGCTTTCTTGGCAAAAAAAGATTTCTCTTTTTCCTTAATTATTAGTGAACACCTGCACGAGATGGAGATATTCTGTCATTATTTGAATCAGTAGGAGAATGTTATGTTTCGATATATTGTAGAGTGTGTAGTGCTTGATTGAACTGAAAATGCTAAAAGTCTGTAGGAAATCTTTTGGAAGAAATTTTCTGTTTTGTAGAATGAAAAATAAAACAAAAAATAAAACAAACCTGGAATTGCCAAGTTCTATTCTGGTTTCTTGTTTCCCTGCTGCCTACGATCTTCAAAAATTTAAATGAAACATCAATCTTCTTCATCTATCTTTCTGAATCCTGTTCTTTTATTGTCCTTTTGCTTCACTAAAGTTTTCTTGTTCTCTTTCACTTCCAGTAAAGCCTCTGCATCTTAGTGGCATCATGACTTTGCTTGGGGTGAAATGATTGAGAAAAAAAAAAAAAAAATTGACCTATCAATAGAAAAAATTGAAAATGAACTCACCCTTCAAAATAAAACTGAAATGTCTCCCATTTAAACAAATCATGGTATTAAATAACAATGGAGTTGAAATGCTGTTTAAAAAAAAAAAAAATGGAAGAAAATAAGAGGCACATGTGTTTTGCTTTCGGGAGGAGAAAAATTTGACATATTATCCAGAGGCACTATCTTCAGGTGATTCTGATATTTAGATTGTAAAACCGTGAAATATTAAATCAGAATTTGCATATATCTGTAGTTATAGAATATAAGACAACTTGGTTTGCATTAACTTTCCACATGATGTATTTAAAATTGACGTTCATTTTGATTGAGAGTTCATCTGTTTCTCTTCAGCCTTTCTCCGGGAAGGCCTAAAGGGTAGAAATGGACCATTACCCTATTGCACTGGCCCAATGCATGTGGGTAGGGGCAGATCTGACACGTTTTGGTGATCATGTCTTTTTCAATTCATCATCACCCAAGGGTATTCGCACGTAAGTGAATGTAACGAACCTGACTAGAATTCAAACTCCACTCTTCATTTTCTTATTCTGAGCCATTATCCATTACACTGCCTGCACATCCAAGCTTACAACACCTAGTATTCCCAAGCAGTCGACCGTCTATGTACTATCAATGCTTGACATTGCCTTACTTTACTAATCAGACAGGAACTAATGCTTCAATGCTTTATGGTTGTGATGCTATACAACCTGCACATCTATGCTTACAACATCTGGAATTCTCAAGTGATCACCCATCTATATACTGACCAGGCTCAATGTTGCTTAACTGTGATGATTGGTGAAGAACCAGTATTTCAGCATGATGTGGCCATAAGCCTGAGGATTGTTTAACTATGTGTAATTGTTTTGACCTCACCATCTCCTTTTATTATTGTAATGATTTATTTAAAAAGACTATAAGTATTTAAATTACCTGAGATATTTTGATGGCGTGTATATGTTTGATTAAAGGTAACTTTGAGTTGATTTATGGCTGCTCAATAATGTTTTGGCTTACATGAATGTTGTGATTTTATAACTTTGCTGTCAATCAGGCTGATGAGTTGACGGTTTGTTTGACGCTGTAAAACAATAAGAAAAACGGAAGAGTAATATTATTTAGTAAATAATGTCTTTTTTTCTATTCACTCTCGGTACAAAGATTTGACACTCGAGTCTTTGAAGTGTTCTTATTAAGGTGATGGCAAATTCTTCCCAAACTCAATCTTCACTGCCAAATGCAAAATAGAGGTGAAGAAATCCAGAAGAAGACATTAGCGGAAACGTGATAAAATCAGGGAAGTGAGAAATAAATGAAATTGATTTCTTTAATTTTCAGAGATGATGATTTTCATCTTGGAATTGAAATTAAGTTTCAGGTTGAGAACACGGAAGAATTTTCTCTTTACTTTTTCTTTTTTTTTTTTTTTTTTTTTCTTTTACTTTAACCTAATTAGTTTTTTTTTTTTTATACAAATGGGTACGCATAAAAAAAAAAATCCTGATGCAGTTTCACTAATTGACCCCTTAATTGGGACTTAGCTTGGATTATTCAAGGCAGTCTCTGATTGTTTTCAAATGATGATTAACACACACACACACACACACACATATATATATATATATATATATATATATATATATATGTTGAATGTTGACAGAAAAGATAGTGATGTTTTTTTAATTAAAAAAACAAAAACAAAAAAAAACACTAATTCTAATTTTACTGGAGATGAGGTCTGGAAAACTGGAACCTTGCTGCCAAGATAAATTTATAAGGTTCTCATTCAGGAATAATGGATGGTGACAGTGCCATTCTGAGGATGCAATTTTTTTTTATGCTTTGTTCCTTCTTGATGTAGGCAATCATGGCTTTCCACAGAATTCTTTTCTTTTCATTATCTGCAAATTGCTATCATTTCTTGGGTAAAGTAGTGGAGTTGTTTCCTATTGCCTTTGCAACAGGTTTAAATTCATTCTTCTCTTAAACTGGTTGTCACTCAAGGTTAGAGAGCCTAGTCTACCCTGTTATTTAATTACCAAGCTGAGGAGATAAGATTTTTTTTTTTTTTTTTTTTTTTATGGATATTAGTGAAAAAAATGAATGCAACTAAGCTTGCTAATTTTACTTTCCTATGCAATAACATCTATGCTACCAGCACATCCTCTGCATTATTGACAAATAAAACTTTATTTTAAAAGTAGAAAATGTCCAGGAAAGAATTTTACTGAAAGGTTTTTTTAACAAGTCATACACATCCAATTTTACATGCATAGAAAAAAGGTACTTGAGTTTCTTATTTCTTTATAAACAGAAGCATTAAAAAATTGCTGGATAGAGATAGTTGTAGCTTTCCTCATTTCAAGAACTGGTCTCTGTTAGGTAGTGTAGTGTAATTGTGGCAACCTTGGAACTAGGACAGTATTTAACTATCAGATGATGGAATAATTGTTAGGGCTAGTAAGGGTGCAGAATAGTCATGAGCAGGACTCATAGAGGAGTGTGGCTGGGCGATTCCCCCACCCCACGACAGCATGTCTCACTCTCCACTTGGATGGTTCTACGCAAGGAAGGCCGATTTGCATCAATGCTTTCCCAGGTGTCAGGATTGATTTTGGCCTGTTTCAGGGATGTTTTCATCTGATCCTTTTGTGTTGCTTTGGGTCTCTTGATGCTGGCAAGTTCTTCAAACAGGATGACATGTGGGTATAGAGTTGGAGGCATGGGGAGAGATGCCTGAGAGAGGACATTGTTGTTTGGGATGTGGTCCTTCCAACTGATGGATTCTTGCAGTATGAGCTGCTTTGATCTTCTTGTCAAGGTCTCTCTCACAGGTGACGTTATTTGAGATGATGCTGCCAAGCTAGGGAAATTCATCAATGATTTTTACCAGCTGTCTATCAATGTTAATGCTGACATCTGTTGTTGCTTGTCTGGGGGCCCGGCTGAATTAGGATTTTTGTCTTTTTGACATTGACCTGTATCCAGAAGCTTTTGTAGGCCTTATAATGATTTGCTGATCTCTGGAGGTTAATGACAAGGGATTGGGACAGGATTTACCTATCTGATGATGGAATAATTGTTAGGGCTAGTAAGTGCACCAAATACAGTCAGTGGTCAGCAACTGGAGTCGGGGAAATAATTCATGTCATTGGCCACGTTGAATCCAAACCAGAAGTTGATGCAAGAATTGCATTGGCAGCAGCTATGATGGCAGTGTTGAAACTGATCTGGAAAGACAAAAAGTCCACAATCAAAAATAAACTGAGATTGTTGCATCTTCTGTCAGTTCTGTATGTAGGTGAGTCATGGACTCTAATGGCAGGACTCCAAAGGTTGATCCAAGCTGTAGAGATGAGATGGATATCTACTTGGTATTTACTATACCAACCATGTCACAAATGAAGAGGTGCACAGATAAATGACTATAAAAATGTGCTGATTGCCATGAGGAAGCTGAAGTAGTATGGTCATGTAACCATATCACAAAGCCTCTCCAAAACCATCTTCCAAGGAATGGTACAAGGAGAAAGAAAGAGACACCAAAGAAAGAGATGATTGTAAAAAAACATTGCCTGGATAAGCGAAAGTTTTGTCCAGAGCCAGGCATTGGCCAGTGACCAGATCAAGTGGAGACTTCTTGTTGAGCAAGCCACTATGCAGCAACCGCTATGACCCTTGTGGGTAATCTATCTCTGGTAACTGTTTTAGACTTGGGCAAAAGCTGCAAGAGTTCAAACACTGAAGATACATGACAACTGCAAATAAAACTAACAATTTAGATCAGTGTTTTCCCAACCTATTTTTGGTCATGCCACACTTAAGCATCTCTAAAATTCTGATGCCCACCCACATTTGATTCTTATTATTTAAAATGTGAACTCCTATTTATGTAGAGGAAGCCTAAAAGGAGGCTATTAACTTAGAATTCCTTAAGACCTTGAGACTACATATATGCAACAGTATTATGATTTAATTTGAAAATTTTATATTTATAGAAATATTGTGTTAGTTTTTATATATATATATATATATATATATATATATGTACGTACATACATACACACGTTTTTATGCATGCATCCTGTATATGCACTATATATATAAACTCACATATCACTCATACTCACACAGACAAAAAATTCACTGTTAATAACTCATTCTTGAATTGCGCCTCTGTGGGATGTGCAGCCCACATTGGGAATCATGGGTCTAGATATTTTGGAATGACATCCATCTAAAAGATAATGATGATGATGATAGCCACTCAACAAAGGGAAACATTACATCAAACCACATACAAATTCAATGCTGGAGCCATGCAATCCATCAATCATGGTAGATTGTAGTCGACTGCATTTTATGTGGTTTCATTGCTGTCATGTTGCCTGGTCAGAGGCACCACATTTCCAAGAACTTGTGCTAAACAATTGTATTCATGGTAATATTAGCTGTTTCCTTATAAGGAAATATTTAGTAATCATTGATTGAGCAATCACTGTCAGTGTTGGTAGAAATTTATAAAATTTTCTCTTGAAACAATTTTACAGGAAAATGTGTTTCTCAAGTCCAGTAGCTGTTATTGCTCTTTCCAGTATTGATGGGTGTTTTCCTAACCTTTTGCTTGAAAAAGTGTGGAGTGTCAACATCTTGATTATGTGATTATTTTGTTTTCAAATTACATGTTCTATCCATTTAAGTAGATGGTGCTGTTGGTAGTGTCCTAGTGATGTGGTTTCTGTGAAAGTGGAGTCTGACTTTGTGTGTGAAATGCACAGATCATGTAGACCATCTGCACTTTATATTATAGTAAATGGTTTCTGGC
This sequence comes from Acanthosepion pharaonis, assembly GCA_903632075.3. Lineage (NCBI taxonomy): Eukaryota > Metazoa > Mollusca > Cephalopoda > Sepiida > Sepiidae > Acanthosepion > Acanthosepion pharaonis. The sequence continues at coordinate 519,023 of CAHIKZ030005457.1, read as the reverse complement.
ACTCGAGTTGATTTTATATATATATATATATATATATATATATATATATATATATATATATATATATATATATATATAATATCATGATTGGCAAGCTTATTTCTGTCCTGGGAATGACGATAAACTTCATCTGGCATCAAGGCTTCTGATTGGGAGGTTTTCAGGAGTATAGAACCAACTCTTAATTGTTGTTGTTTCTAGGTTCACTCTGACATAGGGTAGTAGCACCTATTAGGGTCCCAGCTATGGGCAAATAGTTAACCTCCAAACTGGGGTAAAACACTATGAAGGTATAAAAATAGATTTTTATAGTAAAAATATCAATAATTCATTTTTGGGGAGAGAAAAAAAAATTACCAGCAATACATTTGACCCTTGACATAAATTCTCTTAACAAAAATATCTAAATGAAACCTGATATACAAACTCATTTCTTACAAATACATATTCTATTCATATGAACCTATCCTAAAAATCTTCTCAGCATTAAATAACCCAGAGGTTGGTACGCTGTAAAACAATAAACCAAACCAAGCTCATTTCAGATAGTGTAGAGTAAGTCTTTTATTGGGTACCCCAGTTAAGTAGCCCTCTGTCAGGCAAAGCTAAGCTTAGTAAATATCTGTAGAGATTACCAATACTGAGTAAGATTGTCTGGAGAACCAATTTGTTGTTGCAGTCTGTTTAATTCTTTTCAGTGTTTAACTATGCCAAACTGATATATGAATAGTAAGTAACGATAATACATATTTTAAGGTTATATTATACTCTTATAGCATGACACTTTGGTATTCAATCTGTGTATAGGACACACACACTTTGCTGGCAGAATATGTGTTAGGGGCAGAGGTAACTTGGTGATTGTTTCTTTTTGATTCACAATCATCCAAGGGTTTATATGTATAAGTGAATGGGAATTAACCTGACTTGAATTTGAACTTGGCTCTCTGAATTTTTCTCATTTCAAGCTGTCATCTATTACACCATCCATGCATCACATTCACACTTACAGCACCTGATATTCCCAAGTAGTCCCCCATCTAGGTAATGACCACACTCGATGTTGCTTAACTTTGGTGATTGAATGGGAACCAGTGTTTTAATGTGATGTGGCTGTAAGCCTCAAGATCTTTCAAAGTGAGGTAAATGATAGAATCTTTAATTTGAGTATTACAACATGGCAGCCTGAAAATAGTTACTAGGTGAAGGTAATTGTCTTTTTTTCAGAAGAACTTTTAACAAAAGTTAGCTAATGTAAAGAGAGCAAAAAAAAAAAAAAAAGGATGTTCTGTCTGCTTGAATTTCACTGATGCATGCTTTTGAGGTTTTAATGGTAAAGGCAGATTGTGTAGATGTCACCTTGTAAGGTAGAAAAGACGGAAGAAAAAGATAGGACCAGTTCATGTCCTATAGCCGAAGTCTATAAATCTTAATGAATTACTCTCTGTCATATATTGATTTTGTCTGACCAGATTCCTCCTCTTTGTCTTCATCAGTTGCAAATCATCCAAGTGTAGATATGTGTATCATATGGAAGCCACAAATCAGGAAGGAAGATGCTGGATTTTCAGAACAATAATCTTAATGCTCGAGTATTGTAAATAATGTAGTCTCATGGATAAAGCTGGTAGTAAGCAGCTTGTCTGGTCTTCTAGAAGTTTTGAGTTGAGAGGCAGGTAGTGCAGAACATATATATTGGCAGAGAAGAGTGTCATAAGGAAGAACTGACAGTTATTGGGCCTGAAATTCCCAATGGTGGATGAATATAGGAAGAACAAGTATTGGTGTATTAGAAAGGTTTTCATCAACCTTTTTGGAAGGTTACTAAATGTGATAAGCAGCGGAAGAGATAGGGAGTGTGCAGAAGTTTGGTGGTGCCCAGGGGCCAAATCCTTGATTGTATATCCTTAAGACTCAAATAGGAGGGCCTATAGGGCTTAGTACTGAAAAATGAAGACATTTCTAATATATAAAAACAGATGAAACATGAAAAAAAATGTTATTCAAATTAAATATAAACTAAATTTTTATTTCATTCTTTGATTGGATGCCCTCCTGATATGGATGCTGGGGCCATTACACCTTCTGCCCTCACTTCTGCATGCTACTGGGAGAATATAGTAGTCAAAAAGTTAAATATAAATTAAGTACTCGATGGATAATTGGGACAATAACTCATCTCATAAATTCAGATGAAATTATGAAATATGTTGCCCTGTCATACAAAGATTATCGATTCAAAATAAACAGGTCTTGTTGGAAATCTTTCATAAACTGATTACAAATGAATATTCCTACTACTTTGTTGGTTGGGGCCAAGAATATGCCAACTGCATCCATGGACATTGGAGTAACTCCCCTCCCAAAAGGGGACACCTGTTTTCTGTCTTTGTGCCTACCTCTTCTGTCTATGTTGAAAACCAGATATCCACCTACCCATTTTGTCTCTAATACAGTTGTTTTTTTTTTTTTTTTTTTTTTTTTTTTTTTTTTTTTTGGTGCATACCAGACAATTGCCTACATTTTTTTTGTCTCTGGTTCAAACCTGGTCTGTGTTTACACCCTGTTCTCGTTCTAGTGCAAACTGTAATTGCTTACTTTTTTTTTTTTGTGTCTAGTACAAACTGGACCTATGCCCACATTTTCTTTTTTGTTGTGTGTGTCTGTGTTGTGGAGTATTTTCACAGTGGAGGCTTGTATTTCTAATAAGTTGTACAAAACGTTAGGAACTTGGAAAAATAATAGTCAATGACGCAGCAAATCTAGTTGTGATGGTTGGTACTTCAAATGTCCGAATCTCGACTGACGCGCTCAACACCGTTCTGCAGACTTATTATCTATGGGAGAGTCCATTACCAAAGAATAGGTACTATGACATAACAGTCTGGTGCAAACTAGACCTCAAAATAACAGAATTTGACATTAAATAACTAGAAAATGGTTGCTGTGCCATAAAACAAAATTGAACATTTTTTTTCTTTTTTTTTTTTCATTGATGTTTTGTTGTTCATAAATTTAACAAAATTCTCCAAAATAACTTTCATAGGTTATTATTTTTTTTAGTTCCATGTTTAAAGCTATCCAGATTAATCTGTGTTTAAAAATGAGGTTACTTTACAAGTCATCCTATTAGTAAAGTATTAAAAGCAATTTTTTTGTCTCATTTGTCGCTGCATATTTTATGTTTGGATTATTGGATAAATGGGAACTTGATAACTGAAACATAACCTGAAAGAACAACAAACAAGAAAATTTATTTTAAAAACTGATCTGATAACCATTTTTATTTCCAAAAAACAAGTTGATTGTAAGATGATGCCATCAATGAAAATCTGCTCTCAAAAAATCAAAGAATTTAAAAGGTTTTTGCAGCTTCAGCAAGATTCAAGACATAAAAGTGTAATAACTTTACTTGCTGTAATTAGCCAGATTTTCACCCATAACCACTCAATCACCTTTTGAATATTTGTATTGCTTTTAAAATGCATCTGCCTATTTTATAAACTTCAGCACTGAGTAGCAAACATTGATTCTACACAAGATGATTACAAGGATAGATCCAGGGTGGTGCATAGATGGTGCACCCCCATGAAAAAAAAAATTTCTGTTGAGCAATCAAATTCATCCTTGAAGTTTATAAACGAGTGAAGACACAAAAAAACCCAAAAAAAAACACTTGTTCTTTTTTATATTCATAGACATACAGTTAGACTCTGATAAAATCATTAACTTCTATGCAAATAAGAATCCACAAAACTGACTTTAGTAAATCCTCTTTTATAAACTCTATATAATCACACTTTAAAAGTTTGAATTTACAATTTTACATATGAAATAAATAAAAGAAAAAGCAAATTATATATCTGAACACTCTCTACTCATATCTGTAACCTAATATATATATGATCATGGAATTTAAAATTTTGAACACGCCCCCTCTAACTGATAAAGCAGAATCTGACCCTGATATTTAATTCATATATATATATATATATATATATATATATATATATATATTTTTTTTTCTAAAAAAATTGAATGCGGCACTCAATGAGTGAAGACAGATCTAATGCACTTTTTCTTTTGTATGTTTACAAAGACTTTCAGTTAGACAATGATAAAATGAACTTCTATGCAAATAAGAATCCACAAAAACTAACTTTAGTAAATCCTTTTTCATAAATGCTATATAATCACACTTTATATCTAAAAGTTTGAATTTACAATTTTACATATCAAATAAAAGAAAAAGCATTAAAAATTTTGAATTGAGATTTTTACTGAGGAACACGCCCCCTGGATCCACTCCTGACTGTATTTCTTTCTGGATGCAGTTTTTAGGAAACCTTTATTTCATTTTGAATATGCGTTGAAATTATTTCTTTCATAAATCAAATTTTATAAAACACATCTGCATGCCATTTACACTATTGAAATTGTTTGCAGTGTTGTTCTCATCCTTATTATCATATTCACAACATTTTGGCTGTTGTCCCCAGGGACACATGATCCAGTGGTTAAAAACATTGGTTGAAGTAATCTAGTGACTAAAGAGTTGTGAGTTCAATATCTGGCCACAGCAGAAGGGAATTACTAGAACTGAGATATCTATGGAAGGCATAGAATGAGAACAAGTTACTTCAGTGGACTAAAAGGGTTTGGTTTGAAATTCTAGCGTATATCATCTGAAGAAAGCCCGAGTGTACAATGGCCAAAACATTGTGAATATGACAATAAAGATGAGGACAACAGTCCAGACACTGTAAATAGTTACAATACCTCATCTCAGAAATATAGAAATACCTCTGCATGCTGTTAATATAGCCTGTAATACCAGATAGAATAATTGTGGTTTTTCGCTATCAACTTTAAAGTAGTATATATTTGCTTACAAAGAAAATTGCATATCTTTGCTTACAAAAAAACTTTACTACTCTAAATAAGAGACATTTGAATTTATACATTATTGCCAACAATAAACAAGACTATTTATTCTGGTAGCGTAGAATTTTGGAGTCCTGGAACCAATGAATTCTATGAAGGTGTTTTGAAATGCTACTTTGGTAGTTTAAAACCATCACTTGCAGGAAATTGTTGAGAGGCTTTAAAAAGTGGTAGTCAGCTGGAGAGAGGTCTAGTGGGTAAGCTGGGTGTTAGTTTTTCGTAGTCCAGTTCATTCAGTTAATTATAAAATTGGCAGTCAGGTGTTGACGTGAGAAGAACTGGTCCTTTTCAACTGACTGATGTTTCATATAAGCGAAGCAAAATAGTGAGAAACAGGAAGATTCTTTTTGGTAATACAACTAATCTTTTGTTGCAATGAATGCTGAAAAATTTCTTCACAGATAAAGAAAAAAACAGGAGACACAGAAATGTGGTTCTACAGAAGGATGTTGAGAATACTATGGACAGAGTGCATAAGCAAGTAAGTTGTTAGGATATTTGAAATAAAAAGGGCATTATACTCAGAATCAGAAATGCAGATGAAATTTCTTGGACATAAGTTACAAGGAAGGAGGGCTTGGTAAATTTGATGCTCACAGGACATATTGAAGGCAAAAGGAATGAGCTTGTGTGAATGGATGTCAAAACAAGTGGGGGTGGCAAGAGGCTTGGCAAAGGGATAAATGTTGCTAAGGGCTACAATGGGTTAGGAACTTGTGGAGAGCCATGGTTATCTATTTCTTGAAGTGACACGGCACATAGAAGAATGTTGGGTATAAACATTGCAGTTTTGGTGTATTTTGTTGATTTTTCTGACAGAGCTTCTCAGTTGTGCTGGTTTTTCTGTGGAAGGAGGGCTTGGAGAATTTGACACCTGTGGGATAGATCAAAAGTGACAGGGGAAGGCAGTAGGCCACCTACCTGATGAACATATGTGAATGGATGGGGGAACAGGGCACATGAGTTTTGGTAAAAGAACAAATGCTGCTAAGGGCTATGATGGGATAGGAAATTGTAGAGAAACATGATCGCCCATATCATGTATTGTGTTGATTCTTCTGACGAGGCATCTTGGCAATGTTGGTTTTGCTTGAATGAAAGATGGTGGATGATTAAACTTGTTAATCAACAAACTCTGGCTATAAACATGTAACAGATTTGGTTTAAAGGATTGTTTTTGGTGTTTCATTTTTGTCTACCTGCTGTGTGGAATACCATTAGATGTCGTTGAGAATCCATTTCTGTTGCATATAAAAATGTGATCTTGAATCACTTTGTCCTGCACTTTTCTTGCATAAGCTAACTAAATCATTTTGAATGTTCTTCTTTTGTTGCTGTTCAACTCCTAGAGTATTCGTTTGTTGAGCTTCTTTTTTTTTTTTTTAATTTGGTAAAATATTGGCAGCCACAATCTTAACAATATAAGATAGATGACACTGTGCTGATAGCAGACATGGAAACTACAAAACCTCAGAGGTAGTGACAGAAAGCGAAATGAAAGGACTAAATATAAACTACAAGACAGAATGCATGGTCATCAGCAAAAGGATGAGTCCAAAATACTAATTACAAATCAGGAATACTAAAATCAAACAAGTACAGAAATTTAAATATTTGGGAAGTGTTCTAACAGAGAACAGAAAGTGCGACACAGATCTGAAGACGTATTGGGATGGGCAAAGATACATTTCAAAAGCTAAGCAGACTATTAAGAGATAGAAAAATTTTGTTAGAAACAAAGAAAAGAGTACTGAACTATTACATGATACCTGTATTGCAGTGGATGCTGGACAATCTCCTCAAAGATCAAGAAATGACTTGAAACAACGGAAATTTGGTTCTACAGAAAGATGCTGAGGATACAATGGACTGAACATATGAGCAAAAGGTTTTGGAGAAAATGCAAACACAAAGGAAACTTCTACTTAACATCAGGAAGTGGCAGTTAAAATTTCTGGGGTGTGTGATGAGGAAGGATGGCTTGGAAAACCTGATACTCACAGGACAGATTGAGTGGAAAGACGGACAAAGGAAAGCAATACATAACATATTAATGAGGTTGAGCAAATGGATGGCAAAACAGTTTGGGAGAAATAACAAAAAGATGAAATTTATTTACAAGGGACAGGAAGATGTGGAGGGTAATAATCGCCTATGTCTTGAAGGGACACGGCACATAAAAGAAGAAAAATGAACAACGGTTAAATGTTCAATATTTAGTCCTTTTGCAATATCTCAAGTGGTTTGGCATGGGTTCACTTCAATAATGGCCTTGAATTGGTTTTCTACCATTGTAGAAGGACATATGCAACTCTCCTCAACTTCAAAGCTCTTCACTTTGTTAGGAAAAGATTGGAACCCTTGTTGAGCTGTATGTGCAGAGATTGTACCTTTTGTCAAATGCTTGGTTGATAGTGAACAGTTTTCACTGCTTGAAGTCATTTTGGACTTGTACAATAAAGGTGCATTAATTTAATATCTTAAAAATAAAATAAACAGAAAATAAATCCAACTATGCTGCTGGATTTATTTTCTGTTTATTTTGGACTATCAAGACTGGAAACTGAAAACAGTTTGGGAGAATTTGATCAGTGCTACAGACATTTGCTGCTAACCTTTATGTATAGTACTCTCTATAAGCCAGTGTGCAATCGTTAGTTCAGATATAATGCCATGTACTCAAGTTTACGAATGCATTTTTCTTAACAGATGGGTGACTTCCACTTCCATCTAGAATGAAAGACTCGAAGGATTATAGAATCTGCATCAATTTAATTATCAAATTAATCGATAATAAAATTCACACTTTGAAATGGCAATTACAGGAGTTAAATAATAGTTTAATCCAGAATAGGACTCAAATTTAAAAATGAAAATGACAATTACTTTTTTTTACTAATTTAATATTTATACATCAAAGACTTGAATGAATATTTACAGACAAGAGCAAATTCTGGTGGGAGGAGGAAGAAAAAATATCATATATATATTTTTGTTTAGTATTCAAACTTGGTGTACATGGATAAGGTTTTGGTTTATCACAAAATATTTGGAGTTTTATATCTTTATTTTTTATTTACAAAGTAAATGTTTCCAGCAATAGGCAAATTTTATGATTTAAAACCAGGAGCATGTTTAGGAATTGATGGAAAATGAAGTTGTGGTGGAAGAGATTGTCAGTGGTCATGAATTAATGCAGGCATTAGAGATAGGAGGGAACAGTTAATTCTTATATACACACACAAACTAATCCCTGTTACAGACACCTACTCAGGCACATTTGTGTTCAACAACCACAGAGCACATCTGTGGTTTATACTGCAATTATGTTGAGTAGACCTTAGTTACAGTTTCTAGGAAAGAGCACATAATCTGCAGTTTGAACAACACCAGTATGCTTGAACCCTCACTGATATTGACTTTGATTTGTGCAAGCACAGCCATCAATAGCTTCTGAACAACTCTCTCTACCCAATTTCACTCACAGGAATTACATTCCCAGACAGTGCCAAGAGTCACCTTCCTGGCAAATCAACTATGGTTAGATTCAAACACTAGTTTCATGGTCAGAAAATGAACATTTCCATCTGTTAGAATTTCCCTTTTCCTCTGCCATGTGCCAGTAGCTTAGTGATAGGATCTTCGACTGGCGTCAAATTGGTAGGGGTTTCGATCCCGGCTTGAAGCAAGTGGATGTCTAGCCACACTGATCAGCTGTGATACAGAAAAACAGGCCTGTATGTAGATGACCATATATATATATTCTCTCTCTCTCTCTCTCTCTCTCTCTCTCTCTCTGATAAATTGGCTTGTTGATTTCAATATTTTATAACTTAAATGCTAGAGTAGTCACAAATATGATTTGATTATAGTAATGAAGGCCTGTGTAGTTAGTTCTACATCTTTTGAGAGAACCGATAACAGAAAATGATACTTGGGTGCTATGAAGCCTCTAAACACCATTCAGAGTTTTCCTTCTCCTAGACTTGCTGACAAACAAGGCAAGACATTCCATTCTGCCTTGCTATTTAACTTAAAGCTGGAAGAAGATGGATTCATATTCTTACCCAGAATGAAAGTGAAAGAGGGCTTGGAAAATTTCATACTTACAGGACAGATTGACGACAAGAGGGCCCAAGCAAAACAATGCATAACCTACCTAGCAAGCTTGAGTAAATGGATGGCAGAATAAATTTTAGTGGTGATAACAGAGATAAAAAATTTTTTTAGTAAGAGCTACAATGGACAGGAAATTGTTACGAGCCATGATTGCCAACATTCTGAAAGGATGGATAAAAGAACCACTAGAATTTTTACATACCTTTTATGGTGTTTTGGTGTGTCATGCCTCTTGACATTTGTCTGTCCTTGGACCATTTGTACTGGAAACGTTTTGCTTATTGAATCATCACCAAATCAAATGTTTCTTGGAGCAGTTTGAGGTTAATGGTTTTTTACTGCAGTTTGAGCTTAAAGCAAAAATTGATGCAGATTCTATAATCCTTCGAGTCTTTCATTCTAGATGGAAGTGGAAGTCACCCATCTGTTAAAACCACTCTTAAAAGAAAGAAAAATGCATTCGTAAACTTGAGTACATGGCATTTTATCTGAACTAACGATTACACACTGGCTTATTGAGAGTACTATACATAAAGGTTAGCAGCAAATGTCTGTAGCACTGATCAAATTCTCCCAACCTGTTTTCACTTTCCAGTCTTGATAGTCCAAAAGTGCGTTGATGAATTATTTTTCACCCTACAACCCCTATTCCCACAGGCTCAATATCATGAACCTCTCAATGCTCTACCATTATTTCCATGGAAAGTGCTCAGGCAAACTACATTCTTCAATTCTACCAGTTTTAGTATTCATGACTATGACACATCATACCAAGCACATTGTTGTGAACTAACCTCATCTTCTTTGTATTCTGTTGGTGAGATGTAAGTTCCACTTAAGTTGCTTCAGCCCATGAACAGCTGCTTTGTAGAACTGACTCCCAAGAGGATGCTTCTTCAATCACTACAGTTTTAACTTCATCTAGGGTTAACTGTTATCTTCCCTACAGACTGTGCCTCTTATTCTGTAATCTTCTACCTGTAGTGGCTCTTGCGACTTGTGCTAATTGAACAACATTGTACCTCCCCACTCTTTTGAACCCCCCTATATACAACCAAATTATGCACATGCACACAATATATATATATATATATATATATATATATATAGTGGATACTCATATTTGAAATAGATGCCCCATTTTTACTTTTATTTTAAACATTGTGTTGGCCTGTATATTTATTAAATAATAATAAAGAAAATGTTTTCTGGCAGGAATCAAACTTCTTTGTAGGAGAAACTACCATTTGATCTTGTGTGCTTTCCCACTCGGCTAAGAAGAGCATCATAGTACAGAAAGGCTCTATTTTCTCCTTTTAAGGAAGGCATGCCTCTTCATGAAGATATTTTTCTCAAACCCATAACTGCTCAGTTTCATATCCAAAGCATAAGCAAAGCAATTTCTAAGGAATTAATGGATCCATTTTTATTAATGTGCTCAAGCAGTTGGAATGTTTACTTTCTGACCATGAGACCTGGGTTCGAATCTCACCATGGTCTGTATATCAAGAAGGTGATTGTAGAAGTCAACCAATATTCTACAGTGACTTTTTGTAATTGGTCTGAGGTGATGATCCCAGCATACAGCACGTTTGAAAAATGTCTGAAAACCATATTGTGATTGAAACCAGGTAGACGGATCTGTTTGGAAGCCATCGATGACTGCTAACACAAAGTCACCAGTCATCGTGATTGAGGGTTTGAGTGTACTGGCATTGTTCAAACTGATGATCCTGAGAGATTATGCACTCTCTCCCAGAAACAGTAATTAAGGTCTATTCAGCATAGTTGCAGTAGAAAGCACCTGAATGTACCTGAGCAGGTGTCTGCAACAGGGATTGGTTAGCCACCTTAGATGGATATGCCCAGAAAAATGAGTAGCCAGCCATTACACACACAAAAAACGTATGAGACGTATGTACATATCTCATATTTTTTTGTGTGTATACACACACACACACACACACACACACACACAAAATAAACATTTGAGATGTATGCATAATTAGGCCAGAGTGTGTCTTTGTCCATTGAATATCTGTATTCTTGTAAGATATGATGTAATTAACAATAATGAGTGTCCTTCTGTGGCTATTTCACTTAGTCTTAATTAACATTGGTCATGACATTTGAGTGTTCAGTCATTACATTACTTTGGGCTGCTTCCCAAAATGGTAAGAATTAGTCATTTTAAGTGTCTCTATTTATGGCCACTAGCATCATTGCCACTAATTACTGGAGACTAATATCCTCGTCTTTTGTTGTTTTCATAGCAGCATTTTGGTTAGTACGCAATGCACTCTTAGTATCATATACTCTGCATGGTTGGTAATGGTCATGAGTATGTAGGTACTTCAATCAATACCTATGTGCCCATTTCAGTATGAGGGTAATGGTTAACGAGGCTAGTCTGATTGACCATTACTACTACTACTACTCAATGGCTGCCCCCATACAAAATTTGACAATAAATAACCCGAAAAGTGTTGATACAAAATCAATCAACCTAAGTAGACACCTTGACATAGGGTATTGGTTAATGAGGCTGGTCTGATTGACCATTACTTCTGAGTAGGTGAGTTTGATCCTCACTGGGTGCCCCATACAAAATTCAACATTAACTAACCCTCCAATGGTTTACATGCCATAAAATAAACCAACCTAACTAATATGAGGAGAAAAAGCATTTATTTTACTTCACAAATTTATTTTTCAACATAATTTGCCTTGCCGGTGCAACATCAAGTCTGGGCAGTAACTAGATGAGTGACCGCTTGGAAATACCAGATGCTGCAAGCTTGGATGTGCAGGTGGTGTAAAGGAAATAGGAATTGGAAATTGGTGAGATGTGTTCGAATTCTGGAGAATGACTACATGAGAAAGAATAGCTGTTTAATGTCTGCTTCAGTGAGATGAAAAAAACTTTGTCAATTTTTAATCTTTTCATTTGTACCCTCTTGCTTCTTTTAAATAATGACCTGCATTCTTATTATAATATCTTATCAAAGTTGTTAAACTCAAATATTTAATGATGCAATAAGGGAATTTTCATGGATATTTTGTAGTTGTGGAACTTGCAAGGAACTTCTTATTAAATCAAGAATTAAGATTCATCAGAAAAATCAAATTGGAAAACCATAAAATTTTCACAGGTATTGCAAGTGAAAAATAATTACCTGATTGTAGAATATTGAAATGCATTGGTCTTCTACTATATAGATGGATATTGTTGACCTTCTATAATAATAATAAAACTTGAATATATATGCTATCTACATTTAGAATTATTGAATTTAATGATTGAGTTTATATTTTTTTTTATATTGAAAATAGAAGTAGTAGGCATCTGTTTATCTTGCAAGATAAAGGTAGCACTCTGCTTGGCCAAAATTCAGCTCTTTTATGAGCATTGTTGCTACTGGCTTAGAAGTCTGATCTTTGTATAGCAGTCTCTTCTGCAGCTGTGTCAGACAAAGCTGGAATGTGGAATGAAGGTCTGAGTTTGCTTTCTTTGCTTCCTGTGTTGTCTTCTGACTGCCAGCTGTTTGTTTTGCTTTCACTTTTTCTTGATCTTGATTCCTCCTTGAACACGATATCATCAACCATTGCAATCATCTGCTCACTGTTCCCAGCTACCTGGATTGATGCCTGTGGGTTTCAGATCTCTTTTGCATACATCCTTAAAATGTAGTTCAGGATGGCCAGCTCACCATACATGGTGTCTTGTCTTATACAACCATCAGCTATTTGATGTACAAGACACAGCTATCAGAGACAAGGATGCATGCTCCGAGAGTGTGCTTAGTTTAGCACAGCAATGTTGGTAACTTTTCCTCTCCATGTGATGCCAGAAGATATATTGTAGGCAGTGGGAGGTGGAAACTTTGAAGGTGGCTTTCCTGATTAAGATTAAAATAAGGAAAAATTGATGACAAAAAGCATTTGTTATCTGCCAAGCTAGGGAGTAAAATTTGTAATTATTTTTTTTTTTTTTTTTATTGTTAGACTCCAATTTTGATGACTTAAAAAATAACAAATCTGTATTAGTCATAACATCCCTGGTTTTGTGTTATGCACCCCCTCCCCGCAAAAAATATTTACCATCTTAAAGTATGGTCAAATACTGAAATATGGTTGATTTTTATTAGAATCCTCTTTGACAATGTACAATATTCTTTCAAAAAATTGTTCCAGTAAAATTAGAAAATTTTCTTTGAGAAAAATAAATCGGTGAAATATGCTAATAGAAATATCTTGTTATAATGATCTCTTAATGTAACGACTTATTAATTATTTACATATTCTCAGCTTATAACATTTTGGCAGTTGAACCCTCTAGGCGTTTTTAGGTTTTTCTCACTCTAACTAATCGACAGGGAGTTTTGAATTGAACCTGTAAGACTAGAGAAAATGACTTACCTCCAGGACAAAAATGGATTTGGATGTGTCTTGCATGTAAAATATTCCCAAAAAGAAAATGGTGGCTTTACGAGTTGTATATTTAAAAAAGATAAATCTCAGAGTTGGATAAGAATCTTTTAAAATATACAAATTTTAACTGTCACTGAATCAATAAAAAGTGCTTCAAGAATTGACAGAAGTGATTGTGCTAGCAAACAGGAGATACGTATTGTTGGATTGTGAATGAGAGAACTTTATTACATGCCAGGAGAAACTGACTACAGAACCCTTTATTTATTAGTGTTGAACCCTTTATTTATTAGTGTTGAACCCTTTATTTATTAGTGTTGAACCCTTTATTTATTAGTGTTGAACCCTTTATTTATTAGTGTTGAACCCTTTATTTATTAGTGTTGAACCCTTTATTTATTAGTGTTGAACCCTTTATTTATTAGTGTTGAACCCTTTATTTATTAGTGTTGAACCCTTTATTTATTAGTGTTGAACCCTTTATTTAGGATACTATTCTAATAACAAAGATGAGGATATTTGTTCAGATGTAAATGATAACTTTTCATCTTAGAAATTGAGACAGGATTTTTTATATAGATACAAAAATACATTAAACTGTTTAATATATTGTAAAACAAAATTTTTTGTGGAGAATGAAATGCATATTGATTGCATTTTGACTGGAGATACATAGGTAACAATGTGCAGGTGGTGTAATGGACAGGAGTTTTGAATAAGAAATCTGAGAGCAGAGATCCAATTCCAGTCGGGCTTGTTACATTCACTTACATGCAAATACCCTTGGGAAAGATATAAATTGCTTCTTCCTTCCAGCTATGGGATAAAGACTGAGCCCTATAGTCTTGCTTGGCAACCAAACTAGAAGGAAAAAATTTCTAAATTCAAAGCAGCCTGGATTCATGATCATCATATAAAAGGTGCGATGAATAAATTGTCATTTAAATTAAACAGAAATGAAAATAACAGACATCTCATTTTAACAGATATATTTACGAAAATTATACAAAAATAGCTTGAAATACTAAAGAGTAAATTTATTCAATAAAATTGCCATTTGCTTCAACCACACCCTCCAGACAATCTCCTGCAACTCTTCTGGATGGTCTCCTTGTTTAAGTTGGTGAATGCTGCCATAATCCTTGCCTTCAACTCATCTTTGATGTTATAAAGACTTTTGTTGGTCTCTTGCTCAGCTGCTCCCTACACATAATCAAGGAGGTTGCAGTCTGGGGAGTTAGGTGGGATGATGTAGTTGCAGAAATTAATTGACAGCTGTGACTGGGTTCTCCTACTTCCATGGTATGGTGCAGAGTCTTATTGCCAGACATAGGATCATCCAGCAGCTACCCTCTTGATCCAGGGCAGCATTACCTCATTGGCTATGGACCTGATTGACTTTGAGGGATTGTTTTAAATTATGGCCTGGATCTCACCAACAAATTTGGGAGTTCTTATCAGAACAATCAGAGTGAGTTTTCCAAGCTGCTGTACCTTCATAATCACCATTAGACTTATCCAATTTTTTCGGAATCCTCTACACTGTCCTCATATTGGCACCAAAACATGCTAAAATGTTCGTATTGAAGCTTCCAGCACATATGCCAAGTAGTACAGCATGCTGTTTCCAAATTTCTGGCAAAGTGAATTGTATCATGATGTTCTTTTTCTCACAGACTCTGCCCAACTGACCCTACTATACTGTGCAGTTGACAAAATCAGAAACAAAGTTGATGTGAGAAATTAAAAATATAAAATGTCAACAATTTACACATCGCACCCTGTATAGGTAACATTTTATCTTCTCTTTTCACCGACACTATTACTACTTCATTAATCTATCATATTTTTCCTCATTACAAATGAGAAGACAAGTAGAGAAATTAATTGTTAAAAAATGTCATGTCCCTTTAGGATGTAGGCAGTTTTGACTCTCCACAGATTCTTTTTTATTATCTGTGAACTGTCATTTATTTTTAGTACAGATAGTGGAGTGGTTCCCTTTGCCTTCTCCATGGTTTGGAATTCAGTTTTCTTTCTCTCTTTAGGATGTATGTAATCATAGTGCTCCACAGATTCTTTTTCTTTATTATCTGTGAATTTCCATGCTGTCTTGGGAAGATAGTGGAATGGTTTTCTGTTGCCATAGATTTGAAATTCAGAATTTTCCATCTCTTAGACTGCTTGCTAAGAGAGCCCAATCTCCATAGCTATTTAATCCACAGCTGGGGAGAGAAGAGATGGAATCATCCATATTCCAAAGGCATTAGTGCAAAAGTGAACATAGCAGTATAATCTTAGAAGTTGAAATCTGCTGATTCTACTTTCCATATTGATATTTGATATATGTTAAACTACTTCTACATCTTGCATAATAATTGTTTCCTCCACAGCATTTAGGAAAAAAGTCCTGGAATATCTAGTAATAGTCAGTTCAAAAAAATTTCGTTCTCTTATTATTAACTCGCAGTAGAGCCCGGTGTTGCCCGGGGATGTAACAGTAAGAGATAGATCAATTATCAACCATCATAAAGACTGAAAAATAAAATTGACAAAGATTATTGTTTCAGGTTGACGGACATGCATGTCTTAATTAGTTTTTTTTTTTTTTTTTTACGAATTGGTCAAACTCAAAGAAAAACATTGTTTTCAATCGTTATGAGTCTATCGATTGAATAGAATTTTATTATAAACAATTGTCTTGTAAATGGAATTTTTAAAGCATTCTGAATGTAAAAATAAAGAAAAGTGTGCAAGACAATAAGAAACACTACCTGCCAAAAAAAAAAGTGAAGTTTTGTTGAAATCAGTTGAAAAATGTAGGAAATCCAATCCCATATATAAATGAGAACACACACACACACACACACACACACAACCTGGGTTTTATAATAAGTATAACTCGATATGAGTTGTCCCCCTTTCATTCTGGTGACAACGATGCCTCTTAATCGTGTTTTCAAATTGATTTTTTGCAAAAACAATTGTTTTTCTAACTTTTGGCACTGTCAGAACCACCGATCCAATATATAAACACACACGCACAACCTGGGTTTTATAGTAAGTATGATTTATATATTTGTAAAAGTACATACTGAAGAGACATGGCATACTTTTATTTTTTTATTTTTATTTTTTTTTTTTCAAATTTATTAAAAATATCTTTCAGAGAAAGTCAGCTCAACATTACTGGCGATAAAGTCGAAACCCTCATCGCTAGATTTGTTTTGCATCTGTGGGCAGCTTTTGGTCCATCAACTTAGATTAATTGATGGAAAGGCTAGCATGACAACACTAAAACAAAATGGTTACTGGTTTTCAAACTTAAGGAGAATTTACTATTCTGGTCTGAGTGCATTCTGGGAATACATTCTTTAGGCCAAAGGATTATAGTAATTAAAATGAGATGCAGCTGTCTGGAAGATGTTATGGACACTCGTAGTCAGCCTTTGCTTTAAATTACTTTGCTGTTCTTTGATTTTATGTTCATTGCAATTTGTGTAAAGTCTTGGCTGGAGCCTTGTCTTAGTGTATGAACTTAGATTTGTAACTAAAGGCTTTCGTCATGAAATGTCGCTTGTCTGAAAATATTTTAATGTCTTTCTCAAAACCTTAGAAAAATAGCGTAGTTAACAGAGCATTTGATAAACTGGCTGTTTATGTGACCTGTGATATCACAGGTAGAATGCATTCACTCTAATATTTATGTAAATGAAACAGCAAATAGTAAAATCATATATATAAATGGGTGTGTAGAAGATGTTGGTTTGGCCAAGAAGGTATTTAAAAAAAAATAAATTCTGATGTGTAGTTAGTTTGAGAAGTGAGTTGTGTCGAGTACATTTGAGTAAATAAAACCATTGTTTTCTATTGGCTCACATTTAAAATGATGGGTGAGAAGGAATTATTTGCTGTCTCTCAAAGAGTTTGAAGGATGTATGTTTAAGAAGCTGTCGTCATAGGTATAAAAGAAAAATTTGGCATAGTTGATAAAATGAGTGTTTTTTTTTTTTTTTTTTTTTTTTTAACGTATATTTTCAAGACCTAGATCTATAAATGTATTTAAATTTAATGGAAGCTGACTTTGGCCAAAAGATAGAGCTTAAAAAATAAAATGTCTGGCAACAGATTAATCAAATTTTGTTTGTGAAGCCAAACACACACACACACACATATTAAAAAAATAATGGTGTGAAGATTTTAAGAAAGAATGAGTAATTAATTATAGTAAAATGTCTCGACAGACCCATTTTGAAAGCTCTGAAATAAACAGATGCCAAAGTTTTCATAATATATTTTAGTGAGTACACAGATACGGTGACTATAATATAAATTAAGAAAAAAAAAAGATGATCATTTAGGATGTATGCACTCCATAATCTTGTTTGATAACCCACCATTTAGTGGTTTGCTGTGCAAAACTTATGCCAGTCTATTCAATGGCACTGTCAGCTAACCATCCCCCCCCCATACTGTTCTCTTCTTTTTTTTTTTTTTTTTTTCCACCATTCCTTTTGAATGGTCTTGGGAAGGACTTGCAATCTTGTTATATGGCTATACCACTTTATCTCCCTCTTCTTCATGATAGTCAACACATCTTTATAGCCATTTATCTGATGACTGACTCTTCTGAAGTCCTCTTGATTTGTGACATGGTCTGTATAAGAAATACCAAGCAGATGTCAGAAGTATCTCTGCAGCTTGGATCTGCTCTTTCGAATCCTGCCGTTAGAGGTCATGACTATCATTCATACAGGTAAACTGATAAGTATTCTACAGTAAAATTTATTAAAAAAAAAAAAAAAAAAAATCAAACTCCAGGGATACATTTTGAATGTAGGAAGAGCATATTTTACCACCTTTCAATGAAGAATGTGCAACAGGCCATCCTTGATGGGAGGGTTGAAATTGGTGCAGGAAAGTGAAGGTCATTCATAAGGGCTATAAATGAATGAATGAAAATGATTATTGCAATACTGTTATTCATGTAGTTATTTTTCATATACTGTGAAGTAACTGTAAGCACATTGAGTTACTGCTGTGATTTCACATACAAGTGAACTAGTACTTTGAGTTATTGCTTTGCCCAGTACCAAGAATGAAGCTGAAGGACTCCAATGATCCAATAATTTCTTTTTTTTATTTTTACAATGATGGTCACTCTGTACAAGGCCCAAGAGCCATTCAAAGTAGAGGGTTAGAGTGTAAGAGGTACAGTTTATGTGGGGAAGATAACTGTTGATATTAGACTTGAACAAGTTAAGATTGTAGTGATCGGGGAAGCATTCTCTTAACCGAAACTTGAGGGAAGGAGTGGATTCATGCCTTTTGCAAGGACATTACTACAAACATCATATACCTCCTTGGCCAGATGTTGACCTCAGTTTGACAGTTCCATTCTCTGTGAGGTTTGTTAATTGTTCAGTTGTGCACACAAATTCTCAAGGTAAATTAAACTTTTAAGCACTTTGTTCGTGCACACACACACACACACACACACACAAATTTGACTATAAACAAATTTGACTTAGATAAAAAGAATTTTGTTTTTTACCTTTTTTTTTTTTATCATTTAAAAATTAAATTTGGTTATTTATGTAATGAATGTTTTATTTATTTTTTTTTTATTATATATAAGATTTTTTTAGTAAACATTTAATACCGGGCAAGGTAGTAAAGCCACTAAGACACAAGGGGGTTACTGAGAGTGAAAGAAAATGAGAAAGTGTTAGTGAAAAGACCCAACACTAAATGAACAGGATTTGGAAAGACAGAAAATAGCGATTGATGCTGCATTTAAATTTTAGATGATCATAGATGACAGAGAAGCAGTAATTGAGAAGAGTTCCACAGGTGAGAAAAAAAAAACTATATGTTCCTCCCTAGTATTTTGAACAGGAGTAGAGGTTTAGCCCATGTTTCCTTTTTAGGATTGGGTTTCCAGCATTTTCTAAAGTCTACTTCAACTCTATACTTCTAATGTCTCTGCCTAAAACTCTGAACTTTTATTTACTATTTATTTACTTACATTTTTTTTCTCAATAGGAGTAGATAGGTTAGCCTATTGTTTGATTCATGTTCCTCTCCAGTGTTTGGAACAGGTGTAGAAGTTTTTATTTAGGTTTTGGTTTCCAGTTCTTTTTAAAGTCTTGTCATTCTCTTTCACTCCCAGTAGCCTCTTAGTGACAAAAGAAAAAAAAAAAGAAAAAAAAGAACATAGCTAGCTATTTTAACAGTAAAATGATGAGACCTTGTAACCAAATCTAGTACCATGCTTAAATTCATTCAGTCGAGGTACCAAGGAGGAAAGCTCATGAGCACAATTAAACAGAGATTGTGTCCATTAGGCTGTTGTCCTATGGCTGCAAAGCATGTGCTGCCCTCTGTGTCTGTAATAGGTTGCAGGAGGACCTGTGACATGATCTAAGATAGAGCTTCCAAAGCTTTTTTTTTTTTTTTTTTTTTTTTTTTAGCCATGCCCTACATAAACATCTCTAAAATCCTGATGCCCACCAATGTGATGTATAATTCTCATTATTCAAAAAGTGAGCTTCTGTTCATGTGGAGGAATCCTGAAAGGCCATCAACTTGGTTGAAACAAGCTTCCAAAGAACATGGCATCCATGAAAGAGAAAAATAAAAGAATGGAAGGTCAGCTGAAATACCGAGGAAGAAATTGTTAAAAATAATAATAAAAGAAGAGTATTCACAGGTAATAAAGAGAGTGAGGTCGAGAAAAAAGAATATTGAAATTTCTTTTTTTTTTTTTTTTTTTTTTTTTGCCCCATGCAAGGCAATAAAGCCATTAAAACACTAGGGGTTACTGGGTGTGGAAGAATTAGAAACAGAAACATTACTAATGAGTGAAAACAAAAAGTGTAATCAGGAGGACAGTAAATAGCGATTCACATTACATTTAAATTTTTGAAGATTGTTGGCTGGAAAGCGTAGATTTGGAATGGAGTTTGAAAACCGAGAAGTGCAAGGAAAGAAATGGTTAGCATAGAATTTAGTTACGTCTAGACAATTCAACTGTGAGTTGATGAAACCTTGTCACCAGTCTAGTATTATGCTTAAATTCATAAAATCTAGGTACCATATTGAAGAACTTACCATGAAAGTATTTGTAGAAAAGGCACAGGGAAGCAACTTTATGGTGGCGGGAAAGTGACTGAAGCCAATATGCGAGATCAGGACTTATAATATTGCTGATTCATGCTTGGATTTTATGAAGAGCAGGAGCATTGGACCATATGTAGCAGAAATATTTTAATCATGGGTGAATGGTAGACTTATAGATTATTTGATAGATACTGGATAGAAAGGTTTTCTAGTGTGACTTAATGAACCAGCTTTCTTAGGAGCTGACCTAGCAATAGATTCAAAAAATATTGGTGGACTGTCTCATAAGAAAACAGCAAATAAAAACTCCTACAGACTCACTAGAAAAAAATCACTGTTCATAACTCATTCTCAAATTGCCCCCTTAAAAAATCAAATTGCACCCCTGTGGTGTGTACACCCAACACTGGGAACCACAGATGCAAGATTTTGAATTTTTTTATTCAATCTGCTGTGTATTTAAAATTCAGAAAAAATGGAAAATGAGTGTTTGGGAATTAATGCAAGTTTTACTCGTATAGAATAAACCTATTATAGGGGTAATTTTTCCAGACATTTGAGTATTTGTAGAAGATGTTTGGTCAAAATGCTAAGTGACATGTTCACATTTAAAACAGCAAAGTGTAAAATTCACTCTTGATATTACATATTAGTTTCTGACCAATTTTTTCTTTTTATTTTCCTTATTTATTTTGTGTGTGTGTGTGTAAAATCATTTAATGCTATAAACAAATATCAAGGGAGGAAATAAATGTGAGCTTTGAAAACTTATTATGTGGCAATAACGTATTTCTTTTGATGAAAGGCAACTGTCATGAGATATAAAGAAACTGTTTTTATTAGATATTATTGTCATGTTACAGTGTGGAGAAAGTCTTAGTTACTGAGGTTTAATCAAAGAATATATAAAAATATAGATTTCATGATCAGATATAATAATAATAATAAAGTGGTGAATTGATTCTTTAATTTCTATCTGAATTTCTCTGATGAGGAGTTTACACTATTTACAAGTGAACTATTGTCGTCATTTTTGTTCTTGTCATCACAACATTTAAGCCATTGTGCCCTCCGGCCCTCATTAGGTGTATACCAATCCGGGTAACCTATGAGGAATTCTGAATTGAACCCTTTATTTAATCTAGGCAGGGTAGACTGTTACCGTTCCACTGCCCATGTCTAGGGATATCTGGTCTAGTTCTTATTTTTAGTATTTTTAGTACTGTTCGTTTAACGTTCACCCTGTTTCTTCTGTGTCCAAGTACACACTGCCTGGCTTAGGAATTGAACTCACTATTACAATGTCACCAAATTCATGGACAAATGCTTTGATCAACGAGGCTATTGTCTTGTAAAATGCAACAGTGGAAACATTGTGATAACAAAGACAAGAATGATAGTTTGCATGTAAATCACAGCTCGATAGATCTGTCCCTGATATTTATAAAATCTTATGTGAACACAGAATGTGCTTTGCAGGACACTTCTAGTGAGCAAAACAAGAACTTGCAAGTGATCTACTGCTCTGGACACCTAGACCTGGCACAAAACGGGCTGGTTGCCCAGTAACTACCTATATTGACCAGCTGACCATTCAACCTTGATGCAGGACCATGATGATTGGTATGATACTCATTCAGTTGAGATAGCTTGACTGAATTAAAATAAAACAAATAGTGTAAATAATTACTGCTTAATGTTACAGAAGAAATTTTAGTATCAAGGGTTGAAAGAGTGATGTGGGCTAAAAGCCAAATCTTTTTAATTTTTGTTTTTGAAAGCCTTGTTTTTATTAGAATTTTACATGTTTGAACTGTTTGCAGAAGGTCAAGCCTTGACTCCAAAAGTTTTTCTTATGGAATATATTGAGAAGGAGTTTCTGCAGGATTGGTGTTTCCACAATGTTAATATTGAATAAAGTTTATATTCACCAAGAAATCAGATGATAATCATAAAAAAAAAGGAATTAAAAAGAAAATTTCAAGTCCTGATGTTTCTTTTTGGTTCTTTTTCAACATAATCTTAAAAAAATAACAAGTGTTGTTAATTATTATTTTTTATTTTTTTTTTTTTTATTTTTTTTTTGAATATTTTATAGCTATTATTATTATAATCAGTAAAAGATTTTTGTCTGTGGCCTTTTTTAATCAAAAGTAACATTTGATTATATTATTGATATTTACTAAGTTCAGCTGAGTATGGCACAAGGTCACTACTGTGGGGGCATTCAATAAGGATTTAACTCACTTCAGTTGTAATGGTCTGTGAGATGAACTTGCTCTTCATTGTGTAATGGTCAAGTGACCAGCACATGGATATGCAATTACTGATGTTATGTATCAGTAGACAAACTATATACATCTCTCTCTCTCTCTCTCTATATATATATATATATATATATATATATATATATATATATAAAAAAAGATCACCTATAAACTTTTGGGTCACTTTTTAAAAGCAGTTCATGATACAAAAGGTCTTTCCATTCAAGTAACAGTAGCCCCAAATACAAAATTTTCTCTTGAAAATGCTGCAAAAACAGAAAAATGACTTAAGAACTCCTTGTCTAATTTTAATTAAATTTGGCACTGCACTTGGTATGAATTCAAGATATATATAAATACACACACATTTTTAAAGAGTATTTTTTTTATCTGACATTATTTTGGGGGGATACTTGTATTTGAATAGATGCCTTGTTTTTTCTTTTAATTTTTTTTTTGTTAAACTGTGAATTACATCTGCATATATATTTACTTAAGTTAATCATATTAGTTTGGACTGTATATAATGTAAGGAGTCAGTAATGGGTATTTGTTTTTCCCCAGCTGAATATAAGAAAATAATTAAATCCAATAAATGTATTGGTCATGATTGCTGTTTTTCTCCACTCAAAGAAATTTTAGACATTTTTTTTTTTTCTCCTTTTACTGGAGGTAATTGTTTTTGTTGTTTTTTCATAGCCTGAAATAATTTAAAAAAAAAATTTTAGCCTGAGATATTTTCAGATTTCTTAAAAAAAATCTGAGATAGATTTTTTATTAAGAAGCTGAATACGATAACGATTATTTTTCTAATAGTTGTTCTCTCAGACTTAGCGTTGTCACTATAGACAGGCTGAACAATCTCAATTTTGTTTTTTATGCCTCTTGATTCCTTGGGGAACATAGGGCTGCAACAACACCTCTCCAATGGACGAGGTTCCAGGCGATCCTCTTTAGCTCGGCCCATGTCGTGCCAGCTCTCAATTTTTGTTACTGTCTATAAATCATTTTGTGTAGATACCAGTGGGAAAATTATGAACTCACAAAACTTGCTAATTGTGCAAATCTCTCCCTCTCTCATACACACACACACACACACACACACACACACACAGGCATATTTTATATATCAAGACCAATATTATGAAAATCTGACAAAATGGAAAAAGATTTTCCATGTAATGCATTTCATTCTTTAGGACTACATTTAAATTACTACAGTGATATTTAAATTTGCATCAAGAAAAGAGGATGCTCTTTTCAATTTATATCTTTATTTTAAATACATGTTTGGGTATAGTCTATCCGATTTCATTTTATTTTTATTTGGTTTTATCATTCTTGTTATTAATTACTAGCAGTAGAGCCCGGCGTTGCCCGGGGATGTAACAGTAAGAGATAGATCAAGTATCAACCATCATAAAGACTGAAAAATAAAATTGACAAAGATTATTGTTTCAGGTTGACGGACATGCATGTCTTAATTAGGGTTTTTTTTTTTTTTTGTCTTGTAAATGGAATTTTTAAAGCATTCTGAATGTAAAAATAAAGAAAAAAGTGTGCAAGACAATAAGAAACACTACCTGCCAAAAAAAAAAAAGGTGAAGTTTTGTTGAAATCAGTTGAAAAATGTAGGAAATCCGATCCCATATATAAATGAACACACGCACGCACGCACACACACACAAGCTGGGTTTTATAATAAGTGTAACTCAATATGAGTTGTCCCCCTTTCATTCTCGCGACAACGATGCCTCTTAATCGTGTTT
Source organism: Acanthosepion pharaonis (assembly GCA_903632075.3). Taxonomy (NCBI): domain Eukaryota; kingdom Metazoa; phylum Mollusca; class Cephalopoda; order Sepiida; family Sepiidae; genus Acanthosepion; species Acanthosepion pharaonis. The sequence goes on along the minus strand of CAHIKZ030005457.1, from coordinate 494,371 downwards.
TCAAATTGATTTCGTGCAAAAACAATTTTTTCAATTTTTGGCGCTGTCAGAACCACCGCAAGGTAATTTTACGTAGTCCTGTGAAGTTTTGTTGAAATGGGTTGAAAAATGTAGGAAGTCCGATCCAATATATAAACACACACACACACACACACACACCCTAGGTTTTATAATAAGTATGATTCCATATTGTGATAAGATATGACAAGAAAGGTGATATGTTGTAAGAAACTGGACGTAGATTCACTGTGGATGATGTAGTGAATAAAAGCATTTTCTATACATTTTAATCTTAGTAAATTTCTTTCTTTTTTAATTTATGTATTGTAGCATTTTTTAACAGATCGTGACAGCTATTAGGGAGATGTGAATATATAAATATACTTTAATGTTTAAAAAAAGATTTATTCAGTGTCTTTATTGTTTAGCTAATAAGCATATAGCACAAATAGCTGTATTGTGGAAAAATAAGTGAAATTACCTGTGTGTGGTGTTGCAGTCAGACGTGGGAGACTGAGTGTTTGCCATGACTTGTTTTTCAAAGTGAGGTTGCTCCAAGCACTGTTTTTTGTAAATAAATTTAAAATTATACATTAATTACTAATTTTTTTAATTAATAACTATTTGTGCTCAATTGTCAACATTAATAACTATTTGCTGATGTGTTAAAATTTTGGAATAATACTATAAAAATTTAAATGTCGTCCCTCTGATAGATGTCGTGATCCGGAAATTATTACAGTGAGCAACTAATGCATTGAGTGTGTTATTTTGTAAAAGATCCCTATTGTGTTCATACAATCTTTTATTTAAATTTGTTGAATTTTCCTCTGTATTCTTTGTGGCAATTATTGCAGGTGATAAGAGTAAGTTCTTCCTTCAAGTTTTAGCTTATTTTTTTTTTGCATTGTATAAATCTTCTATTGTTTTAGAATTAGTTGTAACACATTTTATATAAAGCCAAGATGAATTATTTTCAATTGTAGTTGTGATAGTTGATGGGTAGAACAATATATTTTGATTCATTTGTCAGAATGGCCCACTCTTTTATTTTTAAATATTTTATGAGCCGTTTTTGTTTTGCGTTGAATAGGAAATAATTAGGGTATTGGAGGAACTTGAAAGTATTCTCAATGTATTTCTCCTCTTCATATAAATATTGAGGGCTACAAATTCTGAGCACTTTTAAATAGAATTCAATGATTATTCAGGATTTTATATTATTGTTATGGTGATAATAGAAAATTATGAGATCATTTTTATTATTTACACTATTTATATTGTTTGGAGTGTTGTCCTCATCTTTGTTCATCATGACATTTCGGTCATTGTATGCTCCAGCCTTCTTCAAGTGATTGGAATTTTGAATTGAACCCTTTATTTAGTCCACTGAGGTAGATTGTTCTGGCTCCACATGCCATGCCTTTTCTGGATGTTCTCTCTCAACTCGACTCTACAAGTTTTTGTTCTCCTCTGCTGTACCCAGGTATTGAACTCACAACTCTTTGGGTCAAGTCACTGGATTCAACCAACACTTTTATCTACTGGGCCATGTATCTTTCAGTTTGAAATTCCAATCACCTGAAGAAAGCTGGAGTGTACAACATTGTGAATATCGCAATAAAGATGAGGACAACAGTCTGAACAATGTAAATAATGTAAATAATTTTATACAGAAATATAGACAGATCATTTTTATTAGTTGATGTGTGATGGATACATTGTTTTAGGCTAGTATCATTATGGTGTAACATATTTAGGAAAAGTAAAATATTGTTTCATAGGTGACTTCTATCATATATAAAACTTTCTTTAGTTTATCTACACAATCAGGTAAATTAGTATTGTGGGGATATGTTAATAGAGAATAA
>CAHIKZ030005457.1:405000-487500 GCA_903632075.3 Acanthosepion pharaonis | reverse complement strand
AAATAAAACATTGGAATAATACATTCCCCTCCTACTCATTCTGAATAACTTTAATTTTGGGCTGATCTATAAAAGCATGAAGTCTGAGACAAGAAAAGTTGGGTGATAATCATGGGGAAAGATTTAAGATCTAAAACATTTTATTGAATGTTTTGGTAAATATTTATTTAGTAATTATTAAAACAGATATAGCTTATATGGACATGTGTTGAAGATAATGATTAAATCTAGAGTTTAACAGGTTAAAATTGTAGTTATCAAGGAAGCAAAGTCTTGGGAGTCGGTTACACAAGTCTGTGCTTGCCATTGAATTAATGCACACCCAAATTGTGGACACATACAATTTGAATGAAACTGCATTCAGCATCTGTATCTGTGGAACTAATTTCTCTTTCTGCCTGGAAACAAAACCTGGGCAATAGGAAATGAGTATAAACTGGAATGTGTGGCCTTTCAAGGTCATTTTTCATGATGACTCCTAAATCTAGTTTCAAATAAATGCAGCATTTTAAATGGACAAACAATTCAGATTTGAAGTCTGATCATGCTACTGCCAGCAAAGTGACAGGTATTGAACTAGTAAATAAATAAAATGAACCATCTAACGGTCATGACTATCAGTAACATAAGCATTAGCCTGAAACAAGAGCTGGGTAGGGATGGTTTTTTATCTTCTTTCCTTTGATCTCCCAGTGACCTGCATATATAGACCTTGGTACTGGGTACCCCCAAAATATACTCACTTAGCTGTATTTGGAAAGTGGTGGTCTTCAGTTTCAATATTTATAAAATGAATTTAATTACATTTAATATTTAATTTAAACCATTAATCTTCTTTAATCATTGATCAATAAATATCAATATTTCTTAATTTTAACTATTAATTCTTGCATTTATTGTCATTTAAAGAGTATATATTTTTAGGGTGGGTGGTTTTTTTATTGGATGTGTGTGTGTGTAATATATATATATATATATATATATATATATATATATATATATATATATATATATGTATTATGTCCATGAGGAAAATTTTTACCATTTGATGTTTTTAATATCGTGCATTGTTTGTTTTTGATTTTGTCAACTGCACAGTACAGTAGGGTCAGTTGGGCACTGTCTGAGAAAAAGAGCATCATGATACAATTCACTGTGCCAGAAATTTGTAAACAGCATGCCGTACTGCTTGAAATTCATGCCAAAAGCTCCATCCCAAACACTTCAGAGTGTTGCGGTTATGTATGTCTAAGTAGGACAGGCTTCAAAAATTATCAATGCTGTCATACAATGAAAGAAGTCATTCATTACAAATTATGTGGCATTTATGCAACAACTACTGCAAGAGATGCCCAGAATTGCCACATCTGTGTAAGAAAATGTAAGACTGTAGCAAAATTAAAAAGCCACCTCTATGATGGGCATGTTTGAGGACAAATCAAGCAATGGATGACATTGTTTGAAACTGAGGTGCAATAATCCTTATATAAAACAATAATTCTGAAGCAGGTATATATAAAATAAACAGTCACAGTTTCTCTTCACAATACAGTGGGGAAAATTGCAGAAATTTAAAAAACGTATTTACATTGTTCAAACTGTTGTCCTCGTCTTTGTTGCCATATTCCGAATGTTTCAGCTGTTGTACACTCCAACCTTCGAATTTTTAATTGAACCCTTTAAATTGTTCTAATTTCACATGCCATGCCTCTTCCGGATGTCTCAGTTATCTCCCTTTATCTCAACTCTCCAAGTTTTTGTTCACCACTGTAGTAGCTAGGTATTGAACTCACAGCTTCAACCAACACTTTTAACTACTGGGCCACATGTCCTTGAGGATATCAGTGTATGAATGTTTGGGACTTATAAACTTAATGTCTCAAACATTTTTTTACCAGCACTCATATTGCATTTTTTGCTGTTATTATTGCTTTTCTCTATTACTGGTTCCCATATTGTATTCATTTCTATGCTTGGCTGGCTTAGGAGAGTTTTGTGGCTTAAGTTTTCATATTTTTCACTGATGTTCTCTGTCTATTATTTTAACCTCATCCCACAGGGGGCAGTGATCTTTCTTTTCCCTCCATATGTGGTCAGCTATGATTGATTTTTGTATTTCTCCTTGTGTTACAGTTTTACAATGTTCTTGCAGTTTTACCTTAAGGATAGTGTACACATAGTCCTTAGGCATGGTCTCCTCTATGGAGGGGGTCTTACTTGGAATAGGTGTCTGCAAAGAGTTGAACCACTTTTGATGGTCAACCTGATGTTATCATGATGTTATGTGGGCCACAGATCTTTTGTATTTTTTCCAATAATCCCTTCACATAGGGTAGGCAGACCAAAGTTGTCTTCTGAGTGTTGTTATCCTCTTGTACCCTTCTATATAGACAGATATATAAAAAAAAAAACTTATGAACACAAAATGTATCATATACACAACAATTTATCAAATATGTTAGTCATACAGAGAATTACATTCAACCACAACTTTGATCTAAAGAATGCCACACTTACTGAAAGAGAAAGTAATTTACTTAGATGGAAAATTCTTGGGAGTGCCACTGTTTAATCTTATCGAAGTAGAAATCTGCACCCTGGATTTATTCAAAGATCTCCATTCCTGGCAGAATTAGTCCTTTCTCAAGTCAACATACATGAACATAAAAATGTTAAAAAATTAAGAAAATGGTTAAATTCATAACACACTTTTATTTAAGTTATATAATACATTAATCTGAAAGTAAAATAATATAAATAATAATTACATTATAAAAAAAAAAAAAAGAATTCAACAAAATCATTTATTAGACATTAAGTTACATCACTTAGCATCCTCTATAATTTACCTTGATTTTCAGTTAGCCTGATGTATATTTCAGCGTTTCTTAAATAAAAAATTTTGAAAGATTAACAACATTTTTACTTTTGTTTATAAATACTTGTTGCAAAATAAATCCTTACATATGCCTTGATAAAGTCCATCAGTAGACGAAACATGTCTGCAAAGATAAGTTTTCCTTTTGTCTTTATTCACACGCACATATATACATACACATGCACACAAAATAAAAAATTTTCAATAGACTCTGTAGAGAGATCTTTCATTCTTGTTTTAATATGAATGCCTAATAATATGTGCACAGACAACTTTGTAAGTTGGAGAAAAAAAAAAGATTTGATGACTATGTTGAAGCAGGAGAATAGTTGCAATCATTATCAATTGTCTGACGAAACTAATCATTGAGGAGATCTTTTGGGGGAAAATGGGTTATTTTCATCTCGGCTGTCTCGAAAAATGTTTGTGTATTGAATAGATGTGAGGTTCCCTAAGCAGCATGCTAATCACTTCATTGTTTGTACCCCAAAATAAAAGTGGTAGTATTATCTAAAATCCTTAATTTCTCTCCCCCTATATTTATATGTAATGTCAAAGAAATAAGGGTCTTTAATCTTTTCCATATATATTTTTTTCTTAACAAGAACTTTTTGTACAATAACAAAATTTGAAGTCATTTTCCTGAGCATCTCTCTTATCAAGAAATAACAGGTGATGCTCAGGAAAATGACTTCATCTGTTGTGTTTTTTCTTATTTTTTAAATGTTTCACTCCAAAGAGGGCAATTAAGCCACTAAGATACAAGGGGTTACTGCATGTGAAAAAAAGGAAAGAGAACAATAAAAAGAGAAGGAAGAAAGATAACAATTGACATTGCGTTGAAATTTTTGAACATCAAAATTGACTGAGAAGACAGAAGAGTTCCAAAAGTGAGAAGTGTGATGGAAGAAACTGTTTCCATGTGGACTGTTGTCCTCATCTTTGTTGTTGTTATCACTGAATTTCTGGGATGAGGAGTTATCATTATTTACACTATTTACATTCAGACTATTGTCCTCATCTTTGTTGTTGTTATCACTGAATTTCTGGGATGAAGAGTTATCATTATTTACACTATTTACATTCAGACTATTGTCCTCATCTTTGTTGTTGTTATCACTGAATTTCTGGCATGAGGAGTTATCATTATTTACACTATTTACATTCAGACTATTGTCCTCATCTTTATTGTTGTTATCACTGAATTTCTGGGATGAGGAGTTATCATTATTTACACTATTTACATTTAGACTATTATCCTCATCTTTGTTGTTGTTAACACCTCATCCCAGAAATTCAGTGATAACAACAACAAAGATGAGGACAAAGTCTAAATGAATATAAAACCTCATCCCAGAAATTCAGTGATATCATTAGTCTGAATGTAAATAGTGTAAATAATGATATCATTGAATTTCTGGGATGAGGAGTTATCATTATTTACACTATTTACATTCAGACTATTGTCATCTTTTGTTAACAACAACAACAAAAAAGTCAATAATTCACATGTAAATAGTGTAAATAAGGTCTCTTTGTTGCTTATGTTCTGCCAACCATTTACAAGCTTGTTAAGTAGGTTAATTGCTGCTTTCTCCAGTCTCTCTTGCCTTCAATGTCTTGTGTATGTGTCAAATTCTTCAATCCCTCCTTTCTCATTATGTGCCTTAGAAATTTAAACTCTTTCTGATTCCCAGTAAAAGAATCCTTTATGTTTCCAATTTCCTTAGAACTTTCTCATTACATGTTCAGACCTTGGTATTCTCAGCATCCTTGTGTAGAACCACATTTCTGTTACTTCCAGTTTCCTCTTCATCTATCAGGAGATTATCCAACATTCACTGCCAAATATGATTGATATTGCATAATAGTTGACTCTTTTTTTTTTTGGTTCTAAAGAAATTTTCCTGTTTTTTTTTTTTGTTTTTAACTTTGCTTAGCTTCTGCAAGGTACCTTTTTGCTCTTCCAATATGTTCTTGGATTATGGTGTCGCATTTTCCATCCTCTGTTAAAATATTTTTCTGGAATGGACACTGCATAAAAGAAGAATCTCATGCAGTTGCAAAATGTCTCTGTTTTGCAGCTGCATTTTTGTTTGTGAATAATGACAATGCAAGTGACTGCACTGCGGTATTGGCAATTACATATGTGGTCTCAGGTTTTTCTGACATTTTTGACGTAAACTGTGTTTGCCGCATAAACAGGGCATGAACAAATATTTACCTCTTTCTCATTCTCACACTGGGGAAGAAAGAGATTGTGTGCCAAATTCAGTGCTGCACATAGAATTGAAAAAGTTTGCTGGATTAGGCAGATGGCCAGGAAAAATGCCTGACCTCAATCTTGCCAAAAATCTTGCAGCTATCCCAAATGAGTGTGTTAAAAAGGTCTTCTTGGATTTGCCCTCCCCCATGATAGTAGTATTCATGATGACAGTGAGTGGTAGTTTAAGAGAAATTAAAAGGCAGAACTGTTCAGAAACCTGCTTCACTTGTTTAAAGCTAGATTGGATTTTCTGAAGGCTTCTGGTGAGAAAATCAAATCAATATTGATTTGGTATTGTTTAGAAGAAAAGATTTGACTGCAATGTAAGACTTAATTTAATTATTATTATTTTTTTTTCCCTTGTTAGTCTTACTTGGCAAGTGAGGAGCTGAAAACATGTTGTTTTTTTTTTTTTTTTTTTTTTTGACAATGATCATCACCATCCTTGCCTTCAGGGCTTGACTTCAGATAGCATTTGTTGAGATATTTTGCTTTTGAGCTGTACGGTTGTGTCTTGGTTTAAAATCTAACTGCCTTGTCATTCTTCAAGGCCTTCTCAGCCAAGTAGAAGCCATAAAACTATTCCTTTATTCTTCCAGCTGCCCATAATCCACTTACCTCTGACCCCCTTTATGCTCAGTTTCCAATAATCACCCTTTCGTTGCTTAGGTGACTGTTTTTCTTTGAATTTCTATTTGACATTTGCTGACCTCTGATAACGTTTCTGGCTTTGTGCTTCCATTTCTTTTAGGGATCATTTACAATTTCATGAAGAAACCTGTCCAAATAAGAGACTCATATGAAGGAACTTTTGCAAGACTTGGACAATAGAACTTTTTATCCCTCTGAACTGAACAGTACTTTTCGGTTGTGCTTCCCAGAGTTTGGCTAGCAACAATATGCTCATTTTGCGATAATATGGCTAATGAAAATATTTGGGATTTAACTTCCCCTGCCCCATGATCCAAGAAATTTTTATTATATAAAAACTATTTGTAAATTTGAAAACTCATTTCATGCAGGAAAAAAAAAAAAAATATAGAAGACAAAAAAGTTTTTTAATGTTGGGAAAATTTGGTTAAAAGGTAAAAAAAAAAAACAATGTAAAAATTATGAATATTTTTTTAACATAACCTTTATAACCTTCTATCTTCAAAGATCACTTCTATCTGAAACTTTTAGTTTAAACCTAAAAGCCTAAACAGGAATTAAGTGCTACTTTGTCCTTTACTAAAGTAATGCAATATCGACTCTCTTCAGTTCAACATGAGAAAAGGGAACACAATTAATGTTTCACTCCCTACATAAACATGAGAAAACAAAATGAAATTAAAAAAAAAAACATTTTAACAATTAACATTTTCTGAATTATGTCATTTGTATTTTTATTTATTAAAAAAAAAAAACAAAGAAATAAAACTTATTTATTTGTTTGTTTATTTATTTTTTTACAGTCCCCAAATTTGAAAGAAATACAGTTCTGTTTCTAAGAATCATTTGCTGCTTCTTGGAGAATTTGAAGAATGTATAATCCCTTTTTTTTTTTTTTTTTTTTTTTTTTTTTTTCCTTTGTTTAAAAGGTTTCATTTAAAGCAGGTGTCTTCATATGTTTAAAAAAAAAAATGTCATAGTTGATAAAATGTCGTAATTAAAACTTTCAATAAATTTTCAAGACCTGGGTATCAAAACATAGTGTAATTTAATGGACATTGGTTTGGGTCAAAAAATATCAACACTTTCCAAATAGCACAGGAGTGAAAAAGGACACTTGTTCAATTCTTTCTGTAATTTGGAGAAATAATTTCAAGAGTTGTCCAGACTATTGATAGTTTTCTTTGTTGCTATCACAAGCTGATTCATTTTGCGTTCAGGTTTCTGATTTGTAAGGAATGGTGGTGGTGGGTTTCTTCCTTCTGAAAAGAAACGTTGGCAAATACAGGGTGTTTCATAATTCTTGAAACAAGGCAGTGGCCTCTTAGTTGGGTTGAGCTTGAGGAGTATGAGGACCTTGATGAAGAGGAACGGTGGCTCCAGCAGAATGGTGCTCCTCTTCACACTGCTAATGTTATCATGTCATGGCTCTATGAAAATTTTGGGGAAACTGAAGTGGAATGAGCACCTCACTTGCCTTATCTGAACCCCCCCAGATTTCTTCCTCTGGGGGTTCCTCAAGGACAATATGTACCATTGCTGCATTGAAGGCAGTTATTACTGAGAAGATACACGTAATGACCTGAAAGCAATGTGCATGTATTATCAACAACTTTGCATTCAACGGTGCCTTCAACTGAATGGCGGACACTTGGAACATGTACTCTAGGGCTTCACTTGACATTTTTGGTTCATGTTTGAGACTAAATGATTCCAGATCCTAAAATTTTATCCTTTTACCTTTCAATAAATGTAATTTCCATTACTCTATCATTTGTGGTCCTTGATTTGTACCCGATCATTTTGTTTCAAAAATTGTGAAGCACTCTGAATATATTCCCTGAACAATGTCTTCACCTGGAATTAAAAGAAAATTCTATTGACTTCAATGTTTGGCTAACCTTGACATTATCATAAATTGACAAAACCATGTTTTTACATACTTACAGTTGTAGAATATTGGTTAGCTTGCCAATGGACTGACACACAAATAGGCAAGTGTAGCCAAAGCTAAAAACTGAGTCATATCATGAGAAATATATGGGTGAATAAAGAGCACTCATGCAAATGTATTGGGCAGGTCCATTCTAGCAAAATGGACCAACCTAACTGGTGTATTAGGCACTCTCCTATAAAATGAGGTAAAATCAGCTGGCTTGCTTTACAAAGAAACAGAATGGGCATCTTGACGTAGTGTAATGGTTAGAAAGCTTGCTTTGCTAGATGAATTACGACTGAGTAGTGAGTTCGATCCTCACTGGGTACCTCATACTTTCGGCCTTGTGCCACATCTAAGCCGGGCTTAGAAAATCACTACAAGGAAACAGAAGAAGGCAGCCATGTTGGCAGTTAAGTCACTTGACTTCTACAGCAGTATTAAATGAAGATTTTTATTCCAAAACTTTAAATGGGGCCTTGCAGATAGAGCATACCATGGACCATAAGTGAAAAAAAAAAAATACAGTTTGGTTCCTTTTACCTTTCAATAAATGTAATTTCCATTACTCTATTATTTGTGGTCCTTGATTTGTGCCGATCATAGTTTAAAAAATTGAGAGACACCCTGTACAGGGTGTGGCAGAAATACCTCCCACATAATGGTATGACTATTTGAAATGGTACTTTTATCAAGCTAATGTCTTAGCATTATCTGGGAGGTATGTGTATAATAACTAAGCATTGATTTTTCTTAAGAAAAATTTTTTTTTTTTTTTTTTTTTTTTTCAAAACATGCAGATAATATAAACTTTTTCATTTCACCCCAAGCAAGGCACAAATGCCACTAGTGTGCTGGGGTTTATGGGAAGTGAAAGAAAGACTGAGTAGAGGGAGGATTGAGGAAACGGGCAAAAAATGAGTGGGATTCAAGAAGATAGCGATTGATGTTGCATTTAAATTTTTGAAGATTATATTTATCAGGGAAGTAAGTAAACAGAAGGGAGTTCCACAGGTGAGAAGTGTGAGAGAAAAAAACTGATGCAATAGAAATTTGCATTTAGCTATTTCAACAGTAAATGGGTGAGACCTGGATGCCAATCTGGTAGCATGCTCAAATTCATGTAGTCAGAGCACCAAAAGAAAAAAGCTTGCCATGAAAATATTTGTAGAAAAGACAGAGGGAAGCCACATCACATCAGTGAGAAAGTGACTGAAGTTGAGATGCCTAGTTAGGATTGATTCAATTACAGATCATTTGATTTTGTCAAGAATCTTGATGTTCAACAGGAACACTAGGCGAGATATGGCAACAGTATGAAGGCTGGAGAAAGTATTAGCCTGTGAGATTCCTTTGCTGAACTTCGCCAGAGGAAGAATAGGCTATTACCCTACTATGCTGGTGCAATTGCATGATGGTAGGAGTGGGGGGCTCACAGCACCTGGTATTCACAAGTGGTTACCTATCTAGACTCTAACCAAGTTCAACATTACTTACCTTTAGTGATTGGATGAGAACAGGTGTTTCAATGTTTTATGGTTGTAAGCAATGGTTGAGTTAAAGAATTACAAAAACTTAGGGAATTGCTACTTTTATTTGAAAAAGTGGTCACCTATCTCGACATTAACCAGGCTCAACGTTACTTTGTTGACTGGATGAGAAGTAGTTTCAATGTAATTTGGCAGTAAGCAAGAAAGATTTGAAATGGGAAGTTGTGGAGAGTCATGATCTGAAGGGACAAGGCACATAAAGTACTAGTGCAAGTATATTTGGTGTTAAGCAAATATTCTATTTTGCCAATAAGCAATATTTATTATGAACTGTCTATGGGAACTCATTCACTGCTCATGTATTTGCTATTTTTCTCAAGACTATTACTTCTAATTGAAATAAAGCATTTGGTTGATGACTGGATTATTCAGAATCTGTTATTATTTTTCACCATTCCTTGGAAAACCAGTGAACTTGCTGATTGCCTGGAAGAAGACGTACTCAAGTGTCATAACGCATTTTCATAATCATAAAATATGCAATGCTGTAACCCCAGATGGACCATAAATCATGAGAAATGGTATTTGATACAATGTTGGCATCTGCTTGCTGATTTAAAATGATGTTCCCTTCCCATCAGGGCATCTGAACAGTGCACTCTGCCAAGACAGACTTGCCGACCACTCAGCAGAAACACTAATGTCAATGGCCAATATCGAAAACTAATAGTAGTAGTAGTAGTAGTAATAATAATGTGGGCTTTATATCACTTTGTATCCTATCAAAATCCAAATGATGTAAAAAAAAAAAAAATTGTTGGAGATTAGAGTGTGGACTACTCTTACTGAGGGGGCAGTGTCACTGTGTTGCCAATTGTGCTTGGTTGAGGGCCAGCACATTTACATGGTCAGCAGTTGTCATGTCAGAAGTGACCAATCAGGTGCATCAGGTTGAAGTTATTGCCAGGGATGCATCATGTAAGGCAGGTGTTATGGTTCAGGTAACAGTCAATTTCTGCTACAGTGTGTGTTGAATACAGGAATGTTCTTTGGAAACTGGTAGTGTTCAGTCGGTGCCTCTTGGATGAAGAATTCTTACTTAGATTCAGACTAATGTCACACCCTCTTTTATCATCCTAATATTTTAGCTGTTGTGCCATAGTGTCTCATTCCAGGTGTCTGTCTGGATACAGGTAGCCTTCAGGGAATTTAAAAATGAACCCTTTGCTTAATGTGCAGAAGTAGATTGTTCTTATTTTGCCGTTCGTGTTTTTTCTTTTAAATGATATATAGTTATTATGGGTCCTATTTGTAAATGGACAATAACCATGAGAACTAAAGTGGTGTTTTATGATTCTGAGTTCAATCCCTGGTCTGGGTAATACAAACATAGGCTCAGTGGAAACAACTAGCAACTGGGCAGTATTAAGAAAGAGAACAAATGTCTGTAGGCATGATTAGTGGACAAGAACATCTACTCCTATAAATGACATTGTAGCAGACATTAAACGTTTTCATGAGACATGTATATGTTGATAACCCTATCAGCAGCAGCAACCTTTTAGGCATGTATATATGTTTTAGCATAACTACAGATGATAATGGGTATGTCCCCATTCACATAAATACAGTAGTAAATATTGTATGTTGGTGTGCAGTTGGAGATTCATTGTGGAATTCATTTGACTCACTTCTAGCAGTTGACTACTACTTCTACATGCTGCTGGTGAATCTCATATGTATTGTTCTTGTTCAAAGTATTATCATTCATTACCAACCTTCATTTGATTATTCTATTCAGTAACCTTCCCTAGGTTACAACAATATATAAAAAAAACAAAGACTAGAAACATGCATGTTGTAAATCACAAGAGGCTAGCTGGCTTTCACTTTGGACCAAGATCAGGGTAGGACACTAAAATTAGTGCTCTGTGCAATAGATGCACATGGCGTAGACAATGCATGTTACTCACTAACAGAGTAAATTCAACTTTTCCTTCATTCTTTACAGACTATTAAGAAAATTCTTTGAATTTGCCCTCTCTTTCAGCAATTGTCTTTAAAATTTGCTCTACATGAAAAACCTCTTCAACAGAATTTTTTATTCTAATCTCATTTTGTTTCATTCTTGTTTGTCTATTTCCTCAACAAATTCAACACATTTATTTTTGGTTGTCAGCACATGACACCTCAACTGCAAACAATGTCCCCTAATCCAGTAAAAAAAAAAAAAAAAAAATATATTCAGTTTGAAATTTACTGGGATAACCTGGCTTGCAAGACACCTGAAGAAGGCCAGAAGAGACAATGGCTGAAACATTGATTATTATGCAAACAAGTACTATTCATTTAATGCTGAAAAGAGTTGAAATGAAAGAACTAAAGAACAAACTTAGAAAACAATATTAATAATTTAAATGGAAGAAACATGTGAGAGATGGACATGTGTTTTGGTTTGCTTAATAAAATTCAACCATTTTTGCAGAATATTTGTTTTGGTTGTTATGACAATGTTTTGTATGATCCATTCATCAGTGCTAAACCCTTGAAATACCTCTGTGTAGGGATCGGTTATAATAAATTTAGTATGGGAGATAAATAAATTGAATGCAGAAAAGGCTATTCTGGGAAGTGTTTTAACAGAGGGCAGAAAGTGTGATACTAAAGTCTGAAGGGGCATTGGGTTGGCCAAAGATACTTTTCAAAAACTAAACTGTGTGCTAAGAAACAGGAAAACTTTATTAGAAACAAAGAGTACCAAAATGTTGTGTGATCTGTCATCCTATATGGTAGTGAATGCTGGACAATCTCATCAAAGATGAAGAAGACTTGAAGCAACACAAATGTGGTTTTACAGAAGGATGCTGAGGATACCATGGACCAAATATGTGAGCAATGACAAGGTTTTGGAGAAAATAAAAACAAAAAGGAAACTTATACTTAACATCAGGAAGAGACAGTTGAAATTTCTACAGGAGGATGCTGAGGATACCATGGACCGAAAATGTGGGCAACGATGAGGTTTTAGAGAAAATGGAAACAAAAAGGAAACTTATACTTAACATCAGGAAGAGAACCAAAATTTATAGCACACATAATGAGGATAGAGGGCTTGGAAAATTTGTTACTAACAGGAAAGATTGAAGGCAAGGACAGAGGGAAATAATGCATAACAAACTTAGGATGGTGGAATAGGATTTGGGAGAAATAACAAAGACAAGATTTCTTAAGAGCTACAAAGGGCTGGAAATTATTTAGAGCAATGATCACCTACATCCTGTGGGGACACAGCACATCAAGAAGAAGGGGTAGTTTTGTCCAACACCTCAAGATGCTACTAAACGAAAATATTAGCTTACAAACTGGATTCCTGTTATTAATTCACCTTGTCAGACCTAGATTCTCATCTAGATGTCAGGCATGGTGTTCAACTCATTCAGAAATATCTAAACTGTTAGCTGTATACTCCTAGTTCCTCAGATCATTGATTAAAAATGGCTTTGACAGAATGAACTCTATAGGTATTATAGAGGAACTTTTGTCATCACATCTTGTGGACTGGTGCTACAGAATTGCGGACAAAGAACTTTACCAAATAACAGAAACCCCCATAGCGTGAAAAGTTATGACAATAGCAACAACTAAACTGGTTAGCACATACAAATCAGAGAAAAAAAAAAACGGCATAATTAAGATATTGCACTTTCTGTACTACTTGAAACAAAAGTTAAGTTTGGAAACCTTCATTTGTTACCAGAAAGAGCAATAATGGTTAGTGGCCTTGAGAAACCTACATTTTTGAAAAACTGTTTTGAGAGAAGGATTTTATAAATTTCAACAGACTGTAATGCTAACTGTTCAGTCAATAAATGCTGACTTTATCCTAATAAGGAAACGTCTAATCTCACCATTACCATTCTACGGCTTTTGTCACGTATACAATCCTTAAGGAAAGAGTGAGGTCTTTTTTTCTTTGGAGAACAGTACTGAGCAGAAAGCAAATGATGGGAACTATTGTGACAGGTTCAGCTTTATATATATATATATATATATATATATATATATATAATTTTTATTTTATTTTTTATTTTTATTTTTTATTTTTTTTAAGCATTTCACCCCAAGCAAGCCAGGATGCCACTAGTACACAAGGGGTTACAGAGAATGGGAGCAAGATTAAGAGGCATGATAGAGGAAAGGATGACAGGGAATAGGTCAGGGCATCTAGAGACATTGACTGACATTACATTTGAATAGTTGGAGATTATAGCTATCAGGGAAACAAGTAATAGGAAGGGAATTCCACAGATGGGAGGGGCGAGACATGAAGCTATTGGAGTAGAAGAGACAGTCACATTTAACCATTTTGAGAGTGAAAGGGTGGGACCGTGATGCCAGCCTAGTAGATATTTACATTCATGCAGTCTGGGAACTAGCGAAAGTAGCTTGTTGGAGCAGTTACCATGAAAGTATTTGTAAAAAGACAGGGAGGTGATGGCATGTCTGTGAGAGAGCGACTGTAGATGCCAGATCAGGACCAACCACATTGCATATCCGTCTCCAGATCTTGTCGAGGACCTTAAGGTGAACAGCGAGGGCGCCAGATATATATATAGCAGCAGTATTCCATGTAAGGGTGACTGGTTGAATTATAGATTTGAAGGACGGACTCAGGTAAAATAAACTTTTTGGCGTGAAACAGGGAACCAACTTTCCTTGCAGTGGATGAAGCAATTGATTCAATGTAATTGTTCCATCTCAGGTCAGCGGACAGTGTGAAACCAAGCAGTTGCAAAGAGGTGCTCTAAATGCATGGATTTGATCAAAGGAAAGTCTCCACTCTATCTTTAATGCAGTAGTGTGCTAAATGGGGGGTAGAGGGTGCGATGGCTCTGAGCATTCATATTCAATCAAGGAGTGAAATAAAAAATTTAGTTTTTGAAATTTGAAATAAAGTGTTTATTTCATTTTTCATCTGTTTTTACGTATTTAAAATGTCTTCCTTTCTTACATTTCTCAGTACTAACTCCAACCCCACTAGTTGAGTCTTAGGGTCATACAATCAAGGAGTTGGCCCTGGGCATCACCAAACCTCTGCACAACACAGCTTTAACAATTGTTTCAATTTGCAGCAATGTGTTCAAATATCCGCCATATGTTCCTGCTGCTATAGAGGGAATTTTGAATCATGTCACTTCTTAATTTGTGTGGAGATTCCCAGGTTTGAATGAATAAAACCACTGCTTTGAGGAAGATGTAAAATAGTTGTGATAAAAAAAAAAAAAAAAAAAAAATTAGAAAATATTTACATTGACTATTGAATAAAGCAGTTGACATTAGGAAACTGAAATATTAATAGCTTGAAGCTTCGTTATTTCCAATATAATCTTTGAAGCTTTTGCATTAATTTGATTGTAGGCTCCAATTATTTGTATTATTTTTTTTGGTTTCCCACCTTGTCACTCTGCTATCCAAATGTTCATAGATTGTTAATATTTAATGATTGAATAAGACTTAACTTTCACGACCATCCAAACTTTGAAAGCCTCACCATGTCTCTTTGAAATGCAATTTATGAATTAGGAATGAAATAACAAGAAAAAAGACATTTTCTTCAGATTTGACAAGCAAGTTGGCAAACTTGATTTAATCCTTAACTTGCATTGAATTCCAATATGTAGAATTAATGCTCACAAATGGATGCATTTATTTTTTTTTTCTCTGCAGGTCGGAGGTGGGAAAGATTTAAACAGGTGAGAATCGAGTGGAGAAATATTCTTTACTTAACTTAAATCACAAAGATTAGAATTTTGTTTTTTCAAGAATTTTTTCCCTCCCTGCAACCTCTTTTCACACCTTCAATCCACTTGGCCATTTTCCCCGCCTCCCACACTGCCATACTGTCTACTAAGAATATTTGCTGACATTATGTTATCTTGCAATTAGAAATTAATATTTTTTTAATGGTAATATTAGCTGTTTCCTTATAAGGAAACATTTGGCATTCCTTGACCGAGCAGCCAGTACTACTCTGGGTCAAAATTTAGAAAATCTTTCTCCAAAAACAGTTTTTCTGGAAAATAGGTTTCTCAAGATTTCTCCTATACTAAATTTGTTATAACTGATGCATATGCTGGGGTATTTGAAGTGTTTAGTATGTACTAATTTCACATCCTGAATTTTTATGGGGTACTATCACTGCTTTCATTCCAATTCCAGATCATAATTTCTGTTTTGGAAAGGTTTATCTTTAGTCCTATCTTTTGGAACACTTGGTAGAGGATATTTTCTGTTCAAAATCATTCTTATTCCAATTATGAATATCTATGTCGTCGAAATAGCCCTCTCATCATCAGTAAATTGGTCTCTGAGATGCTAGGTCAAGACCTGTAACATTGCAAATTCTTGTTATTTTTATCACATATCTCTAAATATATAGGAGTAGCACCAAAGCATATATGGCAGCAATATTCAAAGCATAGATGAATGGTAGACTTATAAATATGTAAGATAGATTCATGTTAGAAAAATTGTCTAGTATGACACAGTGAACTAACTTTTCAAGCAGCAGTCCTATTGCTTCATTCAATATAATATTTTCACTTCATGTCAGTGGAAAACATTAGCCCGAGAAGGTGCAGGGAGTCACTTGCCTAGAGGTTTGCATCAGTCATACTGATGGAATGCAGAAAGGCTTCCCTCAGACAATTAATATAGAGCAGTTTCTTTTTGAAGGTGTTAAAATTAACAAGCATTCTTGTCTCAGTTAGCAGCAGATTGTAGTTAATTTTTGAGATCAGCTGCCAATTTGACCTTATCCAATTTCATCAGAATTAGTATTAAAAAAAAAAAAAAAAACTTAAGTCAAGGTAGTGGAATAAATGATTCTTAGATTACTGGTCAAATAATGCTCTTTTATTTTCCAACATATAGGCCATCTTTGAAGAAACATAAAAATATAATATTAATAGCCTTTCCACTTCATTATATCCATGAGTAATTTTGGCAGTAATCAATTTAAGATGAGCAACTAAAGATAGAAACTACTTCATTGTGAATCATTTTATAATTGCCTGTATGCAGGCATAGATGATCTTCTTCAGGGCTGGTGCAGAGATCTTATGACCCCACCCCGAATCTGATACACCCCCTCTCTCTACTGTATTACAATTTTCATAAAATAGTATTCATACAAAATACAAATTTTATTGTAACCTAATTATGCACAGTAATGGATCATATGCAATATAGGTGAACAATTCAACTAGAAAGATTGAAAATAAATACAATATATCTGAACACAAATCTTAAATCAACATTTTGCAGCAATTTTTAACATCCACTTGAGATTTTCTTGTTGAAAAAGTTGAATAATTTTAGCACATTCAACATTATGGATAAAAAAAAAGAATTTTATATTGTGTCTTTTGACACATGATCAAAACGAATTCCTGGATTTGGCCAAAAAAAATTCCCTAGAATGATCTCAAAATTTGGAACGTTTTCATTCTTTAATAGTCGGTTGTGCTTAGTTTAATTCATAATGTATAAAAATGTTGGTAGAAAAATGTAAATGTTGATAAGATAGCAAGGGTCACAAGACACTGCCTGGTGCCCTCAGTCAGGAGTCCTGGGGTAAGTATTCACTAGTCTTGACATTCTATGTGCTGTGTCCCTTCAGAACATGATGAAGCCCATCTGGAAGCCTCTGATAAAGAATGGCATACAAAAATTCTGAGTACAGATATTAGATTTCCAGTACCAAAGTGACACCATTGAATTGAAAAATAGATACGTGGTCTAGTGGACTGAAGCAGTGGTTAAAGTGTAGCTTGTTTTTTGTCAGTTTGAACTTGAATAACTTGATTGGGTCAAGCAGAAATTCATACAATAGTTCAATGGAAGAACCAGACAGATCAATTGACAAGTGAGAATTAATTGATACAACCTATCACCTCAGCATGAAAAGTGAGGACAACACACCTTTTGTTGATTGAATAAATGGTTTAGTTCAAAATTTCAAGAAAATCACCAAGGAAGTCACACACTGAAGTATACAACACTGCGTATAAAAGCAAAAGTCAGTATGCATACCAGACAAGGATATTATGAATAAGGTCAACCATAGTCGGGTTACTGCAAATTCCACAATCCTTTCCTTAGTGGCATGCTATGTGCTTTACCAGAGCTAAATATAGTCTTGAATTCAGAGCTGTCCTTCTCTTAGACTGGTTGCCAACCAAGGCTAAAGAGCCCATACTATTTACTCATAGTTGGCAGTTTTGATTTCAGTTGTCTTGGCCTAAACTGGTTGACACCCAAGTCTATAGGACCCAGTCTGTCCTATTTACCCATAACAGGATGGAAAAAAAAAGTGGATTTATACTTTTCCCAATGCTATTGGCACATAAGTGAATTTTAATGAACTCAACTGGAATTAGAACTTGGCTCTTTGATTCCTCAATCCAAGATGCTATACATTGCTCCACCTTGCTTCCAAAGAAAACGATATAATTTGAATATTATTATTTATTTATTTATTTTAGATTACATTTCTCACCTTCTTCTCCAGGTAGGTTGTGACCTGCCAATCCAAAAGACCCTCCATATATCGAAGTCTTCTCTTAGCATACGTAGTGAGATTGTACCCATCTTTGCATAGCTTAAATCAATTTTTGTTTAAAACTTCAAGAAAGTTACTAAGGAGGGTCACACTCTGAGGAAAGCTCATCAAATCAATTTCAGTTCAGAATTTCAATCCAAATTGGTTTTATTATTTTCAAAATGATAGACTGAAAACTTAACTCTTAATTTCTAAAATTCTTACTTTTGACACTAGGATTTCTCGGACACAATGCCTTAAGGTGTATGAAAAATGCAGCTTTACTGGAATAGTATTTGTTCAAGATGAAGAAAAATATCTTTAATAGAAATAGATACATTTTGTATGTTATTTAATGATATGAAGTGTTATAGTGAAACACATCTATTTTATAGTTAATAGACTCTCCCACCTATAATAAGTAGGAGTAGTAAGAGTAATGAGGGAGTTGCTCAGTGGGTCGGTCGGTCAGTCGATGCCGGACGACCATTAGTTAGATACTAAAGTATCAGCAACCACAACTAGGATTTCTCTGCGTCATTACCTATTATATCAAGTTCCTAACGTTTTGTATGTCGAACCTATTTTAGGACCGACTTAGTACAAATACAAGCCTCCACTGTGAAACCACTCCATAACATGAAGATACCTGGTTTCTGTTCAAAAGAAAATGTACAGATGGTATAATGGATAGCGGCTCTGAATGAGAAATTGGAGAGCAGGGTTCAAATTTCAGTCTTGTTCATTACATTCACTTCTGTGCAAACACTCTTGGGAAATGTGCGAATCCATGTTTTTCCTCCCATCTATGGGTTAAATAGGAATTGTATCTGGAAAAACCATTGTTATTCACAAAACAAATTTATTAATGTGATATTCACTTGCTAAAAAAAAAAAAGAAATTATTCATATAGTCTCAAAAATTTTCAGCTTAAAATTAGTCCATAATGGATTGATCAAATCAGTCAATCAAAACTGTTAAAAAACAATGATCATCATTAATATGTTGAATTTATCAGGGCTGGATTATCCTATAGGCTACAGCCTAGGGCCCTTAAGCTTTTTTTTTTTTTTTTTTTTTTTTAGTTCAAAATGTTTAAATCTTAGAAATTTTATAGCGCTGTGATTTTAATTTTCTAGATGTTATAACTTCTAAATAGTTTTATAAACTGAGATGATATCAATATGACAAACTCATATTTATTTTGATTGTTATAATGCTGGTTAAAAAAAAATTTATATGGTTGTGTTGAAATGTGATAATTTGGTTTGCAATAAATAGTAACATATTGATATTTCTTGAATATTTTTATTGACAAACAAAAGATTGAATTCTAATTTATTTAAAGAATTTGCTATAAGTTTATTTAAAACTTAAAGCTGTGTAAATATCACTAAAATATATCACGAGTAAAAAAAAAAAAAAATATATATATATATTCAAGATGGATGCTGATGAATTAGAGAGTGACTCTGTCTGAGGCATAATTTAATTAGCCTAGAGTCCCCCAAAAGGTCATAATCCTATCTTGGCCTTTATTTAATCAGTCAGTCAGCACTTTAGTGTTGTCAGATGCTTGAGGCAGTCAACACTGTTCATGTTGAAGGGTTAGCATTCAACAACCTGATGTCATTTCAGTCCTTATTCCCTTGTCTCAGGTTTTCTCTGTTCCAGTTTCCAGCCACCCAGACTCTAGTTTTCCATTAAGAATCCACTAGAGGACTTGTAGAGCATGTTGGTAGGAGCCTTACTGCATGGCCAAGCCGTTTTGTCTGCCGCTTGAAAATTTCCTTTGAAATGGGAGAGATTGGCTGGTTTTGGAACTTTGTCTTCGGTTACAAAATGATTGCACTTGACTTGGAGTATTTCCCTGAAGCAGTGCATCTGGTTTCTGCTCTTAGTTGGATTTTAGGTGCTATGTTTCAATGTCACAGAGTAAAGTAGAGATGATGGTGGAATTGTTAGATCAGATCTTGGTTTCTAGGGTGAATTTTTGCTTTTAAAGTTTTTACCAACTTGTGAAGTCTGTTGATAAATTAATATTGTTTGTTTTGTTTTTAATTTATAATTATTAATATATTTTTATTCATTCTTTATTACCCCACCTTTTCATTTTAACTTTATTTTCATCCCACTCTTTCCTTGATTTAAAAAAAAAAATCAAATAATTTCACTCTAAGCAAGGTGATAATGCCACTAAGATGCAAGTGGTTACTGTGAGTGAAAGAGAATGAAAAAGATTTTAGAAGGAACTGAAATCCCAGTCCGAAACAGGAAACAAGAGATAAACCTCTACTCGTCTATTCACCCCAAGCAAGGTGATAATGCCACTAAGATGCAAGGGGCTACTGGGAACGAAAGTGAATGAAAAAGTCTTCAGAAGGAATTGAAAACCCAGTTCCAAACAAGAAACAAGGGATAAACTGGTACTCGTCTATTAACTCCAAGCAGGTGATAATGCCACTAAGATGCAAGGGGCTACTGGGAGCAGAAGAAAATGAGAAAACTTGAGTGAGGAGAAAGGACAATAAAAGAATATGATTCAGGAAGATGAAAGATGACAACTGATGTTGCATTTTAAATTTTTGAAGATTATATGTGCCAGGGAAGCAAGAAACCAGAAAAGAGTTCTAGAATGCAAAAAAGAAACTATTAAAATAGAACATACGGTTGCATCTAGTTAGTTTAACAGATTGGAAGAGGCTATTTTTCTGGTCCTGGTAAAAAAAACAAACATGCTTTTAAACTTATTTTACCAGTCTTGATAAAATAAACCCCCAGGCTATTTTGCCGGTAAATATTTTTATTATTGTGAAGGCTGGTAATGTTAAAACACAGATTTAACACAGAAGTTTATTTATTTTCACCATCAATTGTTAAGACAAATTAAAATCTTTTCCCCCATCAATTGTAAAAAACACAAGTTAAAATGATTTATTCATCATCAATTATTAAAAGAAATATAGAAGTCTCTGAATATTTTAAACAATTCAGGCATAAGTCTCTGTGAATCTCAAATCTGCTCTTGGGCATTGTACTCTTGTCAGGTGCTCCCACTGAAGATAAGTCACAGAATCGATGTTGTTCAAGTCCTGCCTACACATAACCATTGCACTGATGATCTCAAATATAATATTCTTAGTTCTAAACACTATTTGTATGTACCAGCTAAATAGCCTTGGTGTCTCTTTTACTGGGACCTTCAAAATTAGCTGTTATCACTCTTTTCGATGTTGCTGCTGTTGTATGTCCTCAAGTGTTGTAGCTTCTGTTATCTGGTAAAGTTCTTTGTGATATTGAAGTGCCATTCCACATTATTCAAAGAATGATTGTCTTCGCCAAGATCCACAGGCTTCACTCTTTCAAAGCCATTTTTAACAAAGTTGTATAGAGCTAAGAGTTTAGGCATTTCTGAATGGGTTTGACACCATATGTGGCATCCACATGAAGGTCTTGATCTGATGAGGCTATTTAAGGATATGACTTGAGTTTTCAGGTGTTGGTTTTGTAGCAACTTGCAGTGTTGGTTGAAACTACCTCTAACACAGCTTATTCTATGTTCAATTCCTTTATCTCCTATTTTAAATTTGTAATAACTGATCGATACAGCAAGGTATTTGAAGTATTTTGTATTTACCAAATCCACTTCATGAATTTTTATGATGGGTTCAGGGTACATGCCATCCCAGATTTCATTCCAATTGTCATTGTCTCTCTTTTAGAAAAGTTTGAATTGTATTTCTTGTAATACTTGGTAGAGGATGTTGACTTCTTTTTCGAGATCATTCTTATGCCAATAATGAATGCCTATGCCATTACAATACTCCATTCATCTGCAGGTCATTGTCCTCAGGAGGGAAAGCTGGGTTTGGAATGGGTTATGGAATGCTTAAATAAGGTTTAAATATCTCTTAACATCTATGCTTGTAAATGTATAGGGTATGAGGTCAGGTCAAAGTTCAAGAGTCAGGTTGGATTACTGGATGTCATAGTTCAATAGAGTTTAAAAAACTAATGTCCTCATTTTTATTTACATTATTCACATGTGGACTGTTGTTGGTATCACAATATTGTGCACTTGAGCCTTCATCAGGTGTGTGTTGTGATAACAACAGCAAAGATGAGAACAATAGTTCGCATGTAAATAATGATAACTTTTCCTCACAGAAATGATCAAATTGATGTGCCCCTGATATGATATACTAATGGAAGTGGGCAGAAAAAAAAAAAAAAATTGGAAGTTTTTTTTACCTCTATTAAAACAGAAGTAGCAATAACTGAGCAGGACAAAAAAAAAAAAAATGAATAAGACATGATAATGTCGAGACCTTGATAGCAGGAGGAGAACAATCTGCTCCTGGATATTAAGTGAAAGGTTCAGTTCAAAATTACCTGAGGTTACCCAGATTGACAGACGGCTGAAGAAGGCTGGAGTTGGGATCCAACAGTCAGAACATTGTGATAACAACAACGATAAAGACATTAGTCCGACTGTAAATAATGGGGGAAAACAAAATTGACTAAAGTGTTAAGATATCAAAAGGGTTTTAAATATTTTCATTTGAGCAGTATCACATTACCATGAGAAAGGATGTGTTAAAACTTTTATGATCAACTCTGGATACTGGTTGAAGTACTTTCCATGACTAACAAATTCTGTCGACTTCATTTATTGCTGATAAATGGAGAATTTTTTTTTTTTTTATAATCTGAAGCTAAGAATTGCTTTTTACTTCTTCATCATACTCAAATTTCCACAAAACGATTATCAGGGAGATAACTACTTGAATTTTTGCTGAATTAGTTAAAAAAAAAAAGAATTTTTAACCATTTATATGGTATTTGAAAATTTCTTGAAAAATATATTTTTTCTTTAAAATGTCTCTCTTACATGGCAACTTTAATATAGTAATTTTTTGATAACTAAACTGAAAAGCCTACTTTTAAGATCTTTTGAAATTTAAAAATCTCTTCATACTGCTTGGTACTCATGGTCACATTGCATTGAAACACTGGTTCCTCTATGATCACTGAAGTTAAGCAACATCTAGTCTGGTCAGTATCTAGATGGGTGACCACTCTTGAATACCAGGTGCTATAAGCTTGAATTTGTGGATGGTGTAATGGATAATGGCTCGGAAATGTTAATCCGAGTTTCAATTTTTGTTGGGTTTGTCATATTCACTTATGTGAAAGTACCTATCAGAAAAGATATCAATTTACCTCTTCTCCCCACCAGCTATGGGTTAATTAGTAAGACTATCTAAAAAAAAAAAAATATAATTTAAAAAAGTATTATTTGATTTCAAATAACCTGTAAAGGGTTGCTAAACCATAGAAAACAAATAAATCAATATACTGTCTGGAAAAGGTTGGGGAGAAAAAAAAAAAAAAGCAACAGCTCTCCTATTCATGTTTGTAAAACTTAAACAATTTTCCCTAATATGAATATTCAGTTGATGTAACATAGCATAAATGTTTTATTCATTGTGAAATAGACTTGTCAGATGCTGTAATGAAAGTTTGGCTGTTAAAAAAAAAAAAAAATAATTAACAAAATACGACTTATTTTGAGCTTAAGTCTTGGTACTTATCACTGTCTTGGATTTTCTCCTGTGCAATCAGTGGCCTGTCTCTTTACTTGGCTTGCAAGGATGATGAATGTCAGTATGTTAATCCATACTGGGGTTTCTCTCTAGCCGAGCTTACAGTAAATTAGAGCAGCCTGTCAAAAAAGTAGTGTATTTGCATTCAGTGCTCAAGCGTTTATTTTCGAAAATCGTAATCAAAATACGAACGTGATTGATCGATTGGGAGAAATGGAATAACTTGTGCTGAGATTAAGAGTACAACAATATCTTTAATTGTTAGCCTGTAGAAATTTTCTTTTAAATTAATTTGCTTGCTTTATGTTTTTTAGCCCCCCCCCACTTGTTTTGTAGCCTATTTCTCTGTTTTCAATACTTTCCTCCTCTCTCTCTCTCTCTCTTTCTCTCTCTCTCATTTCCTGTTTTTCCTCCTTTTTTTCGATACTTTATTTCCTTTTCTTTTTCTTTTCGTCTCTTTCGTCCCCTTTCTAACCTCCATTACCAAAATGTGATTTATTACTTGCCATTCACCTGACCACCTGTTTGTTGGCAAATGGCGTTTTACCACCTTCGTTTTTTTTCATATCAATTTGCCTGCTCTTTGACGCTACACCCCCTCTCAGTTTATTCGATCTGAGTTTATTAAAATCATTTAATTTTACCAGTTCTCCTTTCTTCATTCCTCTTCATTAGTGCCTTGTCATCCGGCAAAATGGATCTTTGAATTTATAATTCGATTCAATTTAAATAGAATAGCCAATGTCGGCCTTGTGCAATACTTTGCAAACGATCACTTAAACCCTGCTGGAGTCGTCAGAAGAAATACTTGCTTCAACATGGTTTATGGATCAGAGGCAGCAGCAGGACAAAATGAATGTCCATTCCCAGTAGAGACTTATTAGTTTCTTCCGTCTTGTATACTGAATACATTTGAAGGCTTCATTTATTGATGTGCATGAGGCTACAAAAAGACTGGCTTGTTTGTTGAACATTGTTTACTCAAAGGAACATTGTGTGTTTATTGCAGCTTTTATAGATAACAGAATTTGTAAAGATATATTCATGATGTCTCGTTCATGGGAGGTGTGGGTAACCTTGACATATTTGGGAAGGATATTAGAATAACCTAGAACCCATACTGCATACGGATAGAAAATGAGTTCAGAAAATATACAAAAGTAGAAAGGGGTGTAAGGCAAGGATGTGTCCTCTCACCAGACTTACTCAACCTATACTGTGAAGCAATTCTGAGAGAATTTGATGTCCTAACAAGATCAATTAATGGAGGCCACAGTCTTAACATTACATATGAAAATGACACAGTGTTGATAGCAGACATAGAAAGGGAACTGCAAGAACTTCTACAGAATGTAGTGAAGGAAAGTGAGAAGAAAGGACTAAATATCAGTTGCAAGAAGATAGATTGTATTGCTGTCAGTAAAGAAAGAGCCCAACAGGCAAATTACAAATTGGTGATATTAAATCTAGCAAGTAATAATTTAGATATCTGGGAAGTGTTTTAGAAGAGAATGGAAAGTGTGACACTGAAGGCACATTGGGATAGTGAAAGATGCCTTCCAAAAGCTAAGCAAAGTATTATGAAACAGGAAAATTTTGTTAGAAACAATGAAAAGAGTACTGAACATAATACCACCTATATGGCAGTGAATACTGGACTATCACCTCACAGATGAAGAGACTTAAAGCAAAAGAAATGTGGTTCTACTGAAGGATGCTGAGAATACTATGGACTGAACATGTGAGCAATGACAGTTTTAGAGAAAATGGAAACAAAAAGGATATGTATACTTAGCATGAGAAAGAGGGAGTAGAACACAGCATAGAGAAGAATTACGAGCTTGTGTAAATGGTTAGAACAGGGATTAGGAGAGATAGCAAAAAGACAAAGAGCTACAAAGGACAGGAATTTATGTATAACCATGATTGCCTTTATCCTGAAGGGAGTTGGCACATAGAATCAAAAGGCAAAGAGTTAGCTCGGATTTACACAAGTGCTAAAAGTTAATGCAGGTTGAGAGAGAGATTTTTCTTTTATTCAAGTTCCTTATCCCAACTTATTTCACTCTTTGACTTTGCAGTGATTGGCTGCTTTTGTATAAGTACTAGTTTTCACAGTTCAGAACTGAGGATTAAAAAATGGTCATTTTCAAGGCTTGTTGGCAATTTCCTACTTAGAATATGAGCACAACAAGCATTCCCTTACCCCAGACTAAATTTTAAAGAAATGTTACTACATGCAAGTAAGGGTGAATGCAAGCATGTATTTATGTAGACGCCTCACCATGGAACAATGGTTAGCATTTTAGCCTAGTCACTCATTACAACTCGTGCAATTTAAATCCTTGCTGGTTGTGCTCAATAAAGCTGCAATGGAAAAACTGGTTGACAAAACAAGCTTTTCTCATTGACCATTTGAGAATTAAGGTCAATCCTCCTAGGGTACCTTGAACTAGCCCTTGTACTCTGCTTACCTAAGTGAATTTCATCTTTAAGCTTATTTCTGTATATTGAATTATGAAGAAAGATAAGCATGAAATGTACATAAATTTCAAAATTGGATTTGTTTTATTGTGGCAGTTCATTGGATTTTAAGATAATATTCATTTATATGCTGTACCTCTTGCAGGATGTACGCGATTAGGGCTTTCCACAACTTCCTGTCCCTTGTAGCAGTAAGTCATGTTTGACTTGATATCATTCCTTCTTCACAGTGGGCTGTTAAATGGATTTTGAAGACATTTGACCATAACTTGGCAAAAATTATGTTTTGAGGATGGCAGAGGGTTTGTTAGAATATTATTGGCAAGACAATTCAGAAAAGGAGAAATTTTAAATTTTTCATTAAATCTTGTGGGGTGAAATTTCCATATTTGTGTCCAAGAATTGGAATAATTTGAGTGAAACTAATGTTTGGGAAGAGGTCAAGGTCTTGTTTGATTTGTATTTGTGAAGTCATTTTGAAAAAAACAAATTCTCTATTAAGTTTTGAAAATCTTGCTGTTTGGGGGTCAAAATTAGTATTTTTGGCATAATAATTGCAGAGTTTATTGCTGTATCCATGTGAAACAATATAAGATTGAAATTCCTGCATCTGAAAAAGATAAATGATCAGTAAAACAAAAGCCATAGATTTTATTGCATCTGGATGAGATATTGTCAACAGGAGACGACTGAATTTATGAATGGACCAGAATAATGGGCAAACATTTTCATGCATATGACAGGCGAAATATTGAAAATACAGAAAAGAGCAATTTTTCAAATCACCAAGACAGAACAGCATGAAACCACTTGAAAAGTGTTGTATATAATTTTTACTTATATATAAGTACAGTGGGTTCTGCCTCAGAGATTTGTTTTTTTTCCTATTTTCTATTGAAGTTCAAAAATGCTGTTGCATTGTGGGTAAAAACCAACATTTTCAATAGAATCATTATTAGGCAAATGAATGACGAAGTGGAAAAAATTTTGTTTAATGTGTTTCTTCATCTAGGACTTTCTCAGACGAAAGTAATGTCTTTTTTGATGAAAGTAGAATTTTTTTTTTGCAATAAATCCTCACAATATTTAGTATTGTTGATTAAATTGTTTTTAAAATACTTGATGTATTTTGTATGTTAATTAATAAAACTTTGAATTTTTCAAAAAAATTAATGAAAATTTATCCTACTAAGCTATGCACCCTAGTAAAACCAACTGTACTTTACACCCGCTTACCTGTTTTCACTTTGCCTCAAAATTTGCTTTTGATCAGTTAGTATATGGCTATTTTATAAGGTGTGGAGAGACAGATGGATGAATGGAATTTTATATACTAGAATATTTTTTCAATTTGCTAACATGTATTGAAGCCCTTATAGTATTTAGTATTGCTGAAGTTACTACTATTTTTTTTTTTATTTTTTTTTTTTTTTTTGAGATTCATAAACTCTGTTTCATTCAGTTTTGTAAACCAATCAATGGAATTTGAATAAGCAGATTTGTTTGGAAAAATACTTTGACAAAAACTGTACTTCATGGTTTAATAATTGCTTTAATTTAATTTTAGGACTTCATGGTAAACAATATTTTTTAAGAAAATTTCTTTTTTATCATTTTCAGTGATGAATAAATTCTTAGGACTTTTACTCTTGGCCATGCATAAATATTTCTTTCTGAAGCCAACTTCCAAGATTTTGAAGCATTTGGCCTTGTGATTTGTTTATAGTCCTCACAAATGCATAGTAAACTGGAAACTGGATTCTTGTATACATAAGAACGTAAAGAAAAGGTATGCAAAAAAAAAAAAACAGTATTGTATTTTTGTTAAATATGTATTTGTTATTTTAATCATTAAATTGTTTTTAAAAGTGAGAGCATATCGTGTAAAAATAATAATCAAACATAATTTAAAAAAAAAAAAAAAAATTAAATTTTATTATACTAAGTTACACATTCTTGTAAAACTAACTGTATTTTGTATCCCCTTTACCTGTTTGCACTTCTCCCCCAAATTTGGTTTTGATTGGTTAATTTTGCTAACCAATTGATGTAATTTGAATAAGCTGATTTTTTTTGTGTGTGTGTGGGGGGTTAATACTTCAACAAAAACCCTGTTCAGAGTTTTTACACACCCTAGTAAAACCGACTATACTTTGTACGCCCTTACCTGTTTACACTTCTCCACAAAATTTAGTTTTGATCGGTCAATGTATGGCTATTTTAGAGGGTGTGATGAATGGATGGACAGAAGTCATAGAATTTTATATATACAAGATGTGAGGGATAAATTGCTGTCATAATTACACAAAAATGAAAATAATGCTGACATCTCATTTTAACAGATATATTTACCAAAATTACAGAAAAATATCTTGAAATGCTAAAGAGTAAATTTATTCAATAAAATCACAATTGGCTTCAACCATGGCCTCCAGATGATTTCAGAATCTCCTGCATCTCTTCTGGACGGTCTCCTTGTTTAATTTGATGAATGCTGCCATAATCCTTGCCTTCAGTTTATCTTTGGTGTTACAAAGAATTTTGTTGGTCTCTCATTCAGCTGTGTCCCACACCTAACAATCAAGATGGTTGCAGTGTGGGGAGTTAGGTAGCCAGATGTAAGGGGTGATGTGGTTGCAGAAATTGTCTGACAGCCATGGCTGGGTTCTCCTGCTTGTGTGGCATGGTATACAGTCATGTTGCCAGACATAGGGTCTTCCGGCAGTCGCCCTCTTGACTCAGGGTGGCACTACCTCCTTAAACCACTTGATGTAGGCCTCCGTGTTGTGTCCGAGGCCCTCATGAATAAATTTGGGAGTTCTTTTCTTATCAGAAATGTCAAAGTGAATTTTCTGAGCTGCCATGCCTTTGTAATCATCCTTAAACTCATCCAATTCTTTCTGAATCCTCTGCAATGTGCTCAGATTGACACCGAAACACTCTGAAATGTGCATATTAGGGCTTCTGGGGCAAATGCCAAGCAGTACAGCATGCTGTTTGCAAATTTTTGGCAGAGTGAATTGTCATGGTGATCTTTTTCTCACAGATGGTGTCCAAAAGACCCTACTACATTGTGCAGTCAATGAAATCTAAAACAAATGGTTCACATATGTGAAATTAAAAATATAAAATGGCCACAATTTACCCATCGCATCCTGTAGATAGGTAAAGTCTGTGTGTGTAGGAAAGGGAGGGGGAGATATCAAAATGCAAGCATCAATTACAATTATTTATGTTCAATAAGAAAAGTTGGAATGCTGAAATTTTAAATTTAAACTTTTTTTTTTTTTTTTTTTTTATATATCTGGGCATTTCATTCTCATTTAATTCAGTTTCCTTATACTATAGTTTTAGCTTTTATCGCTTTTATTACTAAGTATTCCATATTAATATAATAGAAGATCATTCAAGCAAGATAACATGGATGGACTAGTGATTAAAACATTTTCTATATGTTAGTAAATTACTTTGCTTTAATTTACTAAAGTGGAATGTTTTTAAAATTGAAATTATGATCACTCTCATTACTAATAAACTGAGTGGGTTATTTTGTAAAAGATCTGTGTTTATATAATCTCTTATTTATTGATTCTGACTTGGCATCTTGACTTCAGTCACTTTCTCACTGGTGTGACATGGCTTCTCTCTGTCTTTTCTACAAATATTTTCATGGCAGCTGCTCTGACATGCTTTTTTATCCTGGTGCTCTGACGACATGAATTTAAGTATGCTACTAGATTGGCATCTAGGTCCCACCCTTTTATTGTTGAACTCACTAAATGCATCTGTCACTTCTACTCTAGCAGTGTCTTTTCTAGCACTTCCCATCTGTGGAACTCACTTCTGTTTACTTGCTTCCCTGATAAATACAATTTTCAAAAATTTAAATGCAACGTCAATTGCCATCATCTATCTTCTTGAAACCTGTTCATCTCTTGTCCTTTCCTCAATTCTCCCTATACTTACTCTTTTCTATCACTTTCACTCCCTGTAACCCCCTGCATACATTTTCGCTTTGCTTGGTGTAAAATGATTAAAAAAAATTCCTATTAAAAAATTTTTTTTTTTTGTTTTTTTTGTCTGATTTCTACAATTAGACTATTTTGTATTGTAACCATAACACAACATGCTGAGAAAAGCATGAAAAATTTGGGCAATAATTTTTTGAAAAATCTTAACTTCAAACTCATAATTTTGACTGGGTAATAATATGAATAAAATTAAAAAGCCTTTGATAGCCAGAGTTTTCAAGAATTAGAAATAACTCAATCTTTCTTAAAAGTAGCCACAGACTGATGAGGTATGCTACTTACTCTTCTCTCTAATCCTCCTTTCTTCAATATGTCCTGTGAGTATTAATTTTTCCAAGCTCTCTTTCCTCATAATTTTTCTCATTACCTTCTTCATAGTTTAGAATTCAGTGTCACTCTTCTGTAAAACTGGCTTTTACCCAAGGTTACACAGACTAGTCTATCCAACTATTTCAACCATAGCTGGTGGAAGGAGAGATGGGTTTTGCCTTTCCCAAGTGCATTAGTGTAAAGTGAACATAACAGACTATGATCTTGGTTTACTGATTTGACTTTCTGTGTCAATAACACTAACTTTGCGTCTTTGGAACTATTATTCTTTTTAAATGAGTTAAAAAGAAAAAAAAAAAAACCTTCAAAAAACTTTATTCATAAAACCCAGAGGGAGGTGAAGACAATTTCACTCGCTTTTATAGTTTTTTTTTTTTTTTTTTTTTTTTGCCAACCCTCCCCATTTGGCTTGTCCACTTAATCTCAACTCTTTTTATAAAGCGGACCTTGTTTATCTTTCACTCTTTCTGAAAATATTTTTCTCAATGGCATCAATTGATGTTTTCTGAACCTTACAACACTTGATTCCTCTCTGCCATTCTGGAACTTCTGATGGTCACTCTTGGGATTTTTTTGCTTCCTGGCACCAAATCTCAGCTCTTTGGGATAGCTCTCATGTTTGTTTACCTGAAATGGGATGGAAAGTAGTCATCTCTGTGCAGAAGAGAAACAAAGCCAATATTTATTCGCTTCCTTATAAACTTTCACCTTTGAGCAAAAAGAGAAATATAAAAGAAAAACTGCAACGTCAAAGAGTTTAGGATATTTAGCAAATATATTGACTGATCAAACAGTTAAAAAACATTTAGAGTTCCAAGAGCAACAACATAATCACTTCTCTCCTGACACTTTTTGACGGGAGTTCACACCTGTTGTCTTGATAATTGTTGTGTACATAACACTAATCTGAAATTGTCTCTGATTTTTCCCCTGAGCTGAATTTCTGACATAGAAAGCTTATTCTCTCACAAAAAATACCAACAAAAGCTAAATGGCTAGCCCTGGTTCATACCTGAATGTGCTGTGGCCATAGCTCGCCATAACCGCTACTACCTTTCCTATCAGAATGATCAGTGTAGCAGAATACATGTATTTATATAGCAGTGAATGCTGGATAATCTCCTCAAAGATGAAGAAGTGACTGGAAACAACAGAAATATGGTTCTACAGATGGATGCTGGGGATACCATAGACTGAACAAAAGAGCAGTGACACAGAAAAATGGAAACAAAAAAGAAACTTATACTTAACATCAGGAAATGACAATTGTGTATTCTAGGTCACATAATGAGGAGAGAGGCCTTGGAAAATCTGATACTCACAGGACATACTGAAGGCAAGAAGGATAGAGGAAAACGGTGCATGACATACATAGTGAGCTTGAGTAAATGAATGGTAGAAGAGGGTTTGGGAGAAATAACAGAAAAAATTTACTAAGAGCTACGAGTTGTGGATAACCATGATCGTCTACGTCCCAGGGGAACATGTCACATAAAGAAGTGCTATCACTGCAAGAGAGCCCTGGAAAATGGAAAGTGCAGCTATGTGCAGGCTGTTGAAGCCAAAGTAGAAAACCAAAAATTTCAATCCCATTATTTCACGAAAATCACTATGCTTTTTTGCAATGAACTTTAACTTGGACAACAAAGGCCATTTGTTACCTAACATCCCTGCCAACCTCATGGAGCACAAACTTTGATATCTCTGTCTCAGTTTGGGAGGATTCCAGCCTTATTAAAAAAAAAAAAACTTCAGATTTAGCATCTCCTTCCCAGATATGGCATCAGTGTTCCATTGTTAGTCGAATTTGAATCTTGTATGGCAGTAGTAGTTAGATGCATATTGTTGTGTAATCAATAATAGCATCCCAAATTTCCAGGAACCAGTTCTATAAAGGCAGTTAATTTTTAGGAACCTATTCTGCTTATTTTGTTTTCAATCTGAAAATATCAGGTCATCCCATAAGTTCTGTCCGAATTTTAACTTTTTGTTAAAATGAACGAAATTTAAAGAGTATTTTATATTGTCTAATGGAGCTGAACATTATTTTTATGTTTAGATGCATTTAAACTGATCAAATTTTATTTCAGAGAACAATAAAATTAAATTTTGTTTGATTAAAACCCTGCTAACATGGAAGTACCCAAGAATCATTTGAGGCACATAATCCTTTATGAGTTCAAGAAAGGAAACTCAGCAGCCGAAGAGGCTAGAAACATTCACTCAGTTTATGGAGAGGAATGTGTGAATGAAAGAACTTGCAGAAGATGGTTTGCAAAATTCAGAGGTGGAGATTTCACCCTTGAAGATGAAGATCGAACCGGACGTCCAGTTGAGTTTGATGAAAAGCTTCCTGAAGCAGCCCTTGAAGAAAATCCTGCTTTATCAGTTGAGGAATTGGCAGTGGTTCTCAGTTCAAACCATACAACTGTTCATCGTCATCTTCAACAACTTGGAAAAGTTCCTAAACTTGGAAAATGGGTGCCTCATGAATTGTCTGAAAACAACCTCAAATCCCGAGTTGACATCTGCTCTTTTCTCCATTCTCGCCAACTTGTTTCACCTTTTTTGGATAGACTTGTGACTGGCGATGAAAAATGGATCTTTTATCGAAATGTTAAGTATTATATACAGTGGCTTGGTAAAGGGGAAGGACCCCAGCCACAGCCGAGAAGGAAACTTTATGGGCCAAAAGGTTCTTCTTTCACTCTGTAGGGATCGCCAAGGAATAATCCACTTTGAATTCTTACCACCTAATGCAACAATTAATGCTCAAATATACTGTCAGCAGTTAGAGCATTTGAACCAAGCTTTGAGGAAAAAAAGACCTGCTCTAGTGAATTGAAAAGGGGTGATGTTTCATCAGGACAATGCGCGACCTGACACAGCAAGAATCACGTCACAAAAGATCGAAGAACTTGGTTGGGAGAAAATTCCTCATCCACCTTATTCTCCTGATCTTGCTCCTTCAGACTACCATTTGTTTCGTAGCTTACAGAATCATTTGGAAGAAACAGCTTTTGCAGCACAGGAAGAGGTTAAAACTGACATTTGTGAGTTCTTCGAATCAAAGCCAAAAGAATTTTACAGTAATGGAATTAGTAAGCTTGTTAATAGATGGAAGGAAGTCATAGATAATCATGGAAAATACATTGTTGATTGAATCTGTAATTAGATGTAACATTAGCTCACTTGTTTTCTTTATTCAAAATTCAAACAGAACTTATGGGATGACCTGATAGAAACAAATCACTGTTGCATCAAAGAGAAACCATTTTAAAAATTTAATAGAAAACATTTATTTAAGATATTTCCAGATTGAAATTCTGTTCAGAAGTATGATGCTTTTAGAATCTAGAGTCATCATCTGTGTTATGGTATCTTAGCCACATTCAAACTGAATAGTTACAGTTGCAAAGATCCAATGGAAGACCTATAAAATTTATGACTAGAAGATTAGCCACATTTTTAACTTCAAGATGATTTCTTTTACCAGAATAAATTATGTTCATCACACAAAACCCTCTTTCAGTCTCCACAGGACTTACATCAATGGTATTAACTCTTATAAATCAACTATTAATATAAAAGATTTTTGGATAATCCAACAACTGGTTCACTTAACTTTTATAATTTTAAGAATCAGTTTGTGTGAACAGGTAGGATGCCACCACTGGGTGTAATGGAATGAGAAATCGGAGAGCCAAATTTGAATTCCAGTTGGGTTCATGGGGAAAGGTATGAATTTATCTCTTCTCCACCCCAGCTCTGGGTAGAATAGCAGGACAGACAGGGTCCTATAGCCTTGGTTGGCAACCAGTCAACTGCAGAAAGAAACAACAACCTACTGCAGGAAAATCTTCTGTCTAGTCAGTCATGAATAAAAAGAGACATGATTGTCCAAGCATGTATCACTTATAGCACTTAACTGAATGATGGCAGTAGTTAGGTACTTTCTGCAGCAGTGCAAGCAGCTGATGCTTTTCCCAGCATCTTCAGCAATGGATTGTAGATATGAATTCGACTAGAAATCTGGAGTGAAGTTTAGTTCTAACGCACAATCGAAGCAGAGAGCCTCGTTAAAAGTGTAACTGTTCATTGTGGTGGGGAAAAAAACTGATTATGAAAATGTTAAGGAAATCTTGTGAAAAATTTTGGTTTTAAAAAAAAAAAAAAAAAAAATCTGTTACAAAATTGAACTAGAGGAATCATGGAAGCTATTTAATGTAAAATATGTCTACGATTATTAATGTTTAACTGATATTTCTTTCATCTTAATTTTAGTTGCTTTTCATCATAACATGAAAGAAATATTTGTTAAAAATTAATAATGGTTGACAGTGCTCAATAGAACTGAAGTTCTAGGTGATATTATTAATATTACTCATGTATCCAAAAATTAAACATGGTAATGCAGGTTAGGGTGGATGGGGATAAAAAGGTAATTTATATGATTAATCTTCTGCTAACTGTAAATCTGTTCTAGCTCAAGTACAGAACATCTGTTATTGGGAGAGAAAAAGAAATATAGGCTTCAGGATGTAAAAAAAAAAAATTGAGAGTTTGTTTTGCTGAGAGCTTTTTCTTGATTTTTCAATCTGCCATGTTGACTAATGGTCACAGACTAATGGCCTAAGTAATTGCAGTTAAAAAAAAATAAAAGGCTAAAATTAAGGTGAAAGAAATACTAGTTGAAAATTAATAATGGCTTACAATGCTACATTTAAAAATTCTAAAAAAAAATTATGAGTAACAAAACAGCTTTCTGTAAATGTGCAGAAATGTGGGGGTGAAGATAATTTGAGATAGACCTGTGGATACTGAAGAATCTCTGTCCTGGGTATGATGATAAACTATGTCCATGTCCTGGGTATGATGATAAACTATGTCCGACAGCAAGGCCTCTGGTCAGGAGGTTTTGAGTAGCATGAAACCACTTCTTAATTGCTGGTGTTCCCAGGTCACCCTGACCTGGGGTGGTAGCACCTGTTAGGGTCCCAGCTATGTGCGAGTAGTTAACGCATAAACTTAGGTCAAAATACTATGAAAGTGTAAAAATAGGTTTTAATACCAGAAATACTTTGTATCGGCAATAATTTTTTGAAAAAAATATCACCAGCTATACATTTTTTGAAGGAAAAATATTCCCAGAAATAGATTTTTGGAGAAAAAAAAAATATTACCAGAAATACATTTTGAAAAAAAAAAATATTACAAGCAATAAAATTGTCGGCATTAAATAACCCATTGAGGTTGATATGCTGTAAACCAAACCAAACTCTAAAGAAACTGCAAGTTATTACTCTTTTTTTTTTTTTTTTTTTTTCATAATCATTTCACCCCAGGCAAGGCAATAAAGCCACCAAGATGCAAGGGATTACTAGGGTTAGAGAATATGAGAAAAATTGCTATTAAGGAGAGAGAAAAATAATAGAACAAGCATTAAGACTGAAGATAATGATTGACATTTATGAGGGAAATGAAGCGTAAGTAACAAAACATCTCTCTGTACATGTGCAGAAGTGAAGGGTAAAATTAATTTGAAACAGACCTGCAGGTACTGATTTCTGAAGAAACAGTAAATGTTTTTTTTAATCATTTCACCCCAGGCAAGGTTATAAAGCCACTAGGATACCAGGGATTACTGAGTGTTAGAGAATATGAGAAAAACTAGTATTAAAGAGAGAATACAATAAAAGAATGAGAAGACAGAACATAATGATTGACATTGCATTTAAATTTTTGAGGCTTAAAGTTGACTGGGAAGTAAGAAGCTAGAAAAAAGTTCCACAAGCAAGAAGTGCGAGAGAAGAAACTGTTAGCACAGAACAGACATCTAGCCATTTCAACTGTAAAATGATGAAACCTTCTCACCAATTTAGTACTAAAAGAAATTAAAAAGGTGCATGTGAATTTATCATTGAGGTAATCTTTATAAAAAGTGTGACATAATGGGATCAAGCTGTGATTTGAAAAGTAGGCCTTAAATGGTTTTTCTACTTAAATGATTTTTCTACAGTAATGTTCACTCTGTACAAGGCTCAAGAGCCACATGAGGTAAAGGGTTACAGAGTAAGAAGTAGAGTTTATGCAGATATATGGGGGAAGATAAGGGTTAACTCTAGATTTGAACAGGTTAGGATTGTAGTGATCAGGGAAGCATCCTATTAACTCACAACTGAGTGAAGAAGTGGATTTGTGTCCTTTTGTAAGGACATTACTGTAAAATAAACAAATTTTCTTGGCCAGATATCTCAGTTTGCCAATTCCATTCTCTGTGAGGTTTGTTAATTGTTCGGTTGTGCACAAAAATTTCCATGGAAAATTAATTTTTTAGGCAGGTAAAGGACACAATTTATTGGGATATGTAGAGAGGATAATGCTTAATCTTAGACTTAAACAGGTCAAGATTGTAGTGATTGGGGCAAGAATCCTTTTGTGTGCTCTTAGTGGTGGTTCATGGAAAGAATCTGCTTGAGTAAAACTTAAATCTCATAATGGAATACAAAGGAAATGACGGGAGTTTGTGACAATATGCGTGGCATGGCCAGTCTCAACTGTGAAGGTTAGAACTGGTGGAATTAAGGAATTTTGTACATCTGAACACTTTCCAGGGAAATAGTGATAGCGTAGCGAGTGGCTTGTGACATTTTGTCTGTGAGGAAAGGGGTTGTAGAGTGGAAAATAATGCATCATCCACAAGGAGGCAGAGATGCTTTTGGACTCTATTGAGACTGGAAAGTGATGACTTGGCACCTCCTGCCCATATATGACAGCAGTTGTCCATTTTTGGCTCTTGTAAAGTTAGAGGATAGCAGGAGGAATCTGGTATTTACTGGAGTGGTACGAGGGGGGGATACTATTTATCCTGCATCTTTAGTAATTGATTGTATGATCATATGAGTTTCACCTTAAGTCTGATTCAAGATTATTTGCAGCTGAAGAGTATTGTGTTTTATGATGACCAGTAAAATGAAATCTTCAATGCAACCACCTGCTGTTCTGAAGTAGGAAAAAAAAAAATAGTAATATTGGCCGATTTCAAATAAGGAAACATTTGAGATTCATTGACCGAGCAGTGTTGCTCTCAGTTGAAATTTATAAAATCATTCTTTTAAAACAATTTTTCAGGAAAATACATTTCTCAAGTGTAGTAGCTGTTATCTTGCTTTCTAGTATTGATGAAATCATTTTATTTGAAATAGTGTGGAGCATCAACATCTTGATTATGTCATTATTTTCACTTCAAGTTAGATATGCTATCCATTTTCCCTGTTGTTGCTGTTGGTAGTCCTCAAGTGATGTGGTTACTGTTATTTGGTAACTTTTTTTTTGTTTGATTATGTAGCAGTAGTCCACAATATTCAAAGAACGATGGTCCTTTTCAAGATCCACAGGCTTCACTTACTCAGAATGGTAGTTGTACAATAGATACTGTAACCAGAAATAATCATTTTTGAAAAAAAATTTTCTTCATAATAAGCAACCCCAGATCACAAATACCAAAAGGAAAAAAAATTCACTTTTTTAAAAGTTAATAGAGGTGGTCCATTTTACTATGTAAATTAATTGTAAATGGATCTGGTGATGCAAGCAAAAGCACGCACACACACACACACACACACACACACACACACAATTTGTTTTAAACAGAAAAAAATTTGCTTACTGTGAATTAATGTCCCTTTTGGGAATTTTTGTATTATTTTTCATCCTACTATGCAGTTTTGTGGATCACATCTACTCCTCAAAGGTTAAAATGACTGTGGAAATGTCTGTTTTTTTTTTTTTTTCTTTTTGTATATTTGTTAGTGGTGTTCGCATGCCGACATTCACTCATGTGTCCATTACTCTATTCAAGAGGATGTTTTCAATATGCAACAGATGTGTGCATATTCATGCCCCCATGTGCACTCACAAATGCATCATTGCTAATATAATTGCTTTTCCATTGTATATTTTATTGTGTAGTTTTTGTTGTATATTTTTTAAATTATTATATATTTTTCTGTATATTCATAGTTATTATAATTATTACTTTTCATTGTTATTTTGTACCTATACAGATCTATATTATATTTCAAATATAAATTATTTAGTTAATTTGTATTATTTAAATTTAATTTTAGTTATATTGTACAATTCTAATACTCATATATATAAACACACACACACACACATATATATAATTCCAATGCCTATATATATATATATCTCAAAATTAGATTTTTGTTAAAATTTATGAAAATTGTTATGTTGGTGTTTAAGTTACGAAGTAGATATTTATTAAAATGTCTACATTTACCCATTAATTCATTCTTTTTTTTTTTTTTTTTAATAATTTGATATGATTGTTAAAATTTATTATATATAATTTTTCTTCTCGGCATAATTTATAATTATTTTTAATGTTATTTAGAGATACATTTTTATTATTTACTGTTTGATTGTTGTAGGTATATTTTTTTTTGAGTTCATATATATTTAGATAATGTTATGTTGTTTGTGTATTTATTTAATTTGAATGATATTTTATGATTGCTCAATCTTTTCTTAAATGTTGTTTCAGTAGCTCCTATATAAATTTTTTGTTCTATATTAATATTATTTGATACAGTTGCTACAGTTACAGTTGTGCACTGGTCTAAGTGGTGGCTCCCTCTACCCTGAAGGACACAGGTTCAATTCCTGCTCAGGAGCACACATTTTTCTTTAATAAGATTTCTTGAACATTCAGCCAGTAGGTGAAAATGAATAAATAACTACTCTGTTTAATATATAAAGGGAGCACTTAAGTACGAGTATCCACTAGTAATAATATTTGAAGTGATAAAATAAATCTGTTGGATTAATAAAAATCCATTCTAAAAATTCTTATAAACTTACCTATAGTTAGAGTAAGTCAGTTATGAGTTGGCCATTACGAGGTGACAGAAGAAGTGGGTTGGAAATGAGTCAATGATAGAGGCAGTCAGTGATAGTGACAGTAATCAATGATATATAGATGGTTGATGTCAGAGATGGGCAGTGAGTCAGTCAGAGTTCTTGCCAGCCTAAGGGACGATCTGGTCTGTTAGTCTCTCATGAGAGAAGTTTTAGTGAAAATGTCCCAAGTGTCACTTACCTACCCCCAAGACCATCCCATGTGTATACATGAATAAATAAAAGAAAAAAACAAACAAACAAAAAACACCCAGTATGTTGGAAACAGGATATCTGTTTTTTCTTGCCATGGCAGTCAATATTTTCACCTTCCATTCCCTTGTGAACATATGTCGGATTTTTCCGTGGTTTTGTTGAAACAGAATAGAAATTGAAACACAACATGAAGCGATTTGTCCAGTCTGTGAAAGATGTGGCAGTATATTTGCATATGCTTTCTTCATTGCAGCATTTTCCGAATAAACGTTAAAAAAAAAAAGTGAAAGACAAGTATTGTCTATTTATGCTTAAATGACTTTTTTCTCTTAAGTGTGCAGGTGGTGTAATGGATGGGATGAGAAAACTAAGAACCAAGTTCAAATTTCAATCAAGTTCACTGGATTCACTTACATGCAAATATCCTTGTGAAAGGTCTGAATCCATCTCCTTCCACCAATGGTTAAATAGTAAAACTTGTATCTAGAAAAATCATTGCTGTTCTCAAGGGGGATGCATGTTCGAAACTTTTCTTTAAAAAGATTTCTTGAATTTTTGGGGCCAGTAGATGAAATAAAATACTGTTTAAAGTAAGCGGAGCATCTACTCAAATATGGATGT
Organism: Acanthosepion pharaonis; assembly: GCA_903632075.3. Taxonomy (NCBI): domain Eukaryota; kingdom Metazoa; phylum Mollusca; class Cephalopoda; order Sepiida; family Sepiidae; genus Acanthosepion; species Acanthosepion pharaonis. The sequence continues at coordinate 447,466 of CAHIKZ030005457.1, read as the reverse complement.
CCATTAAAAATAACATTTAAAATAATAAAATATATAGCTCAACATCCATGCATAAAAATATCCATACATAGAAAATAAAAATAATGATCCTTGGTAATGGCTAAAAGAATAGCTGAAAGTACTTGGGGTATATAGAACATTTGGACAATCTTTTCACACTTTATATCCAGAAAATAAGACACTGTGTACGAACACAAAAAAAAATTAAATGAAAAGCTTAATCACAGTACCTTGTCGGTTGTCTTTAATGAAACTTGTATAAAAGAGGGATTGTTGCACAAACAAATACACAATTATATAATCCTTTGCTGATACACAACTAAAAGTTTTATACACAACACAATCTTCAGGTGCTAATTAAAGACTGCTACCCAGCACTTGAAGATTGTGTTGTGTGTGAAACTCTGAGTCATGCTACTAGTGAATGATAATATGTATATTTATTAATATATACTTAATAGCTCTGTGATATTACATCGAGCACTGTTTTATTAACACCAGCACTCTATGTGCGATATATTATATTCACACACACACAGTTGGATTGATGTGAATTTGTGACCCTGGGTTTCATGCTTTTTGCGATTGTCAGGTTTGTCTGACGATTGCAAAAAGTATGAAACCCAGGGTCACAAACTCACATCAATCCAACTAAATTTGTTAGCTCTATCACTGATATTGAGCGCTTTCCAATAAATACTATGCATGTATAATATATAAATAATAGATATATAAAAAATTATATATATATATATATATATATATATATATATATATATATCATTTCACACACATACATACACACACACACACATATATATATATATATATATATATATATATATATATATAATGAATGAAGAAATATAGTCTTAAGGTGTGCTATATTTATGGGTAAAGTGCTCAATATCAGATAGAGCGTGTGTAAATATAAAAGTGAACATAGAAGTCAACACTTAGAGGCGACAGTCTGTTTCATACTATATGTAATCGTCAGGCCATATATATATATATATATATAATATAACTACAAATGCTATTTTAGTGTATACACAAGTTAGTAGACTTCCCATTTTATTTTTTATATTTTTTCTTTCAAAGAGTGAAATTAATGTCCACTGGCCTTGACATAGAAAGTCTTATCAAACAAAATACACTTATCAGCAAGGACCAAACCTGTATTCCCTTTATCCTGGCAAAATCTACTTTTCAACTAGAGATGCTTTACTGTTTAGTCACAAAAGTTTCTGTATAAATGCAACAATTTAAGTAATTTTTCATCTGAAATTATTCCTGTGAGTGTTACTTAATGACCAGTTCAACTTGTTTTCTGAGCACACCTGTCTGCTTGGGTGGATAGCCAATCTTTGTTGCAGGCACCTGTTCAGGCACATTTGTGTTTGTTACACAACCATAGAGCCTACCTGAACTATGCTGAACAGTACTTAGTTAAAATTTCTGGGAAAGAGTGCATAAATAATTAGTAGTTTGAACAATGCCCGCACATTCAAACTCTTGATCGTGATGACTGGTGACTTTATGCTACCACAACTCTTGATAGATTTCAAACAGTTGCATCTCCCCATTTTCACTCACAAGAGTTTGGTCAATGAGTGCTATGGTTTTCAGGTACATCCCAAATGTGCCACATATTGGCATCACCTCCCCAGACCAATAGTATCAGGAAGTTACTTTCCTGACAAATTGAACATGGTGAAACTCAAACTGGTATCTTGGGGTCGGAAAGCAAATGGCCAGGAAACCATATATATATATATATATATATATATATATATATATATATATATATATATATGTGTGTGTGAAAATAAAAGAACAAATAGAAAACATATATAAATCTAACATGTTTCACTTTTATTAAAGCTTTGTCAGAGATTAAAGGAAAACAGTTTTCTCTCCATCTTTGACAGAGCTTTAATAAAAGTGAAATATGTTAGATTCATATATGTTTCAATTTGTTCTTTTATTTTATCATCCTGTCAGATTTTAATCCATATTTGATCTTTAACTAACATAATATATATATATATATATATGTATATGGACTTTCTTTTGCAGGTCACTAGTGGGACTGAAGTGTCACATATTACACAAACATAAAAAAAAAACTGAATGAGATTGTCGAATCCTCATATATTGAAATCGATGGGAATCTATACTATCTATATATATATATATATATGTATATATATATATATATATATATATATATATATATATATATATATATATAAAATAGGAAAGAACTGGTTAGGTAAATAATCCAAAGTTCTTTAGTATTTTTTGTTATTATTTTTAAAAATAGTGCTCGATACAAAAGTAGAGCATAAATATAATTATTTATTTAAAAATATGATTCAACACTCTACATAAGAGGTCTCATGTTTCAAAACAAGTCTAAAACTTCAATATAATTATTTGAATTAAATTGAATTAAAGTAAGCCCTGTTCCATCTTCAAGCGAAATTTTTTTTGAATAACTAATATATATATATATATATATATATATAAAACATCTTTCATTAAATATGGCAGACAAGGAAGATTTAACTAATTTTTTTTTTTTTTCAGTTTTTTTCAGTATCCTTATATTTTTCTGTTTTGTCTGAGTAAAATCGTACAAATATTTTCCATAATTTTCATTGTCCCAAGTGCTTTTGGCTACTTCTTTAGCCATTTTCAAGTGGGTTTTGTTTTTGGTGTTAGTTTTTTTCTCATGTTTAAGTTGTATTTTATTTTTGTGTTGTTTTGAAGAGGAGCATTTCTATAAGATAATTGTAGATATTTTTATCTATCGGGAACAGTATTGGGGAGAAATGTATAACATACTCAAAAAAGATTTTTGTGATGGTTTCAACCCTTAGGACATCAGATATCCACACACACACTGGGCAAACTGTGGTCCACTTGATCATTTTATGCATCTTGCTCAGTCAATACTAGTGTAGACAGATATAGGGATCTAGGTGCCTGTATATACATAGGATGTCTTTTCTGTGCTTTACTATAAATGTCTCATGAGGTTTGAGTTTTTTTATTTTATTATTGTGAAATATTTTTCCTCCGATGTAAAAAATTTCATTAACAGTAGCTAATACTATTTACGTTGCTAACACTGTACCTCTCATCTTCATTGCTATATTTACAACATTTTGGCCATTGTAAGCCGCCATCTTGGCCCAGTGGATAAGTGTTGGTTGAGTTGTGGGTTCAATACCTGGTTATGACTGAGGTGAACAAAAACTTGGAGAGTTGAGTTAAAGATAACTGATACTTAGACATCCAGAAGAGACATGGCATGTGGAACTAGAAGAATTTATCCTGGTGGATGAAATAAAGGGTTCAGTTTGAAATTCAAATCACCTGAAGAAGGCTGGAGCTTACAATGGCCGAAACGGTGTGAATATGGCAACAAAGATGAGATCCTAACATTGTAAATAGTGTAAATAATTACAATACCTCATCTCAGAAATCATGAAGAAGGCCGGACTGTATAATGGCTGAAACGTAGATAGCAAATACATTAAACTCCTTTCTTATTCATTTGAGCAGTCTCTTGTCAAAATCTAATATACAAATAAAAATGTGTACATATATGATTGTTTATATTGCTACTGTGAAACTTAAATTGTTATTGTGATATGGACCACTTTACACAAGGCCAACAATAATGTGTCCTTACATGAAGAAAGTTTGCACACCGCTGATATATATATATATATATACAGACTTGTTGATGCAGTTAAAGGATTTACTAATCAGACATTTTTCTTATTACTATAAACATTACATTTAGTGGGTACATGTGTTTCACTTGATATATTTATATTTATTAAACAGTGCAATTAATGTCTATTGGTCTAGAGGTCAAAAGTCTTAATAAATATTTAAAAGGGAATACAGTTTCAATTCCTGTCAAGAGATTATAGGCAGGTATACATTAATATCATAGTTTTAAAATAATGGGATGTCTACTCAAACACTAAACAAACGTAGTTGGGCACCTTGAGGCGGTGTAATGGTTAGCAAACTTGTCTCTCTAAAACAATTGCGACTGAGTAGTGAGTTTCATCCTTACTGGGTGCCCTCCTACTTTTGGCCTTGTGCCACATCTAAGCTATGCTTGGAAAATCACTAAACATAACGTAGTTAAATATAATGCTGACATGAAGTTGAAAGATTACATTGAGTCAGTTGCTAGGCCTGCTACTTCCACGTGTCATACAAGACAATTTTTCTTGCCAGAATCTTACATATTCATAAGTCTATCATTCATCTATGCCTTTAATATTACTACCACATATGGTCTCGTGCTCCTGCTATATATTTAGAAATCCTTGATGAAATCCAAAGAATCTGCAATGTTATTGGTCCTGACCTGGCATCCTGACTTCATTCAGTTTCCCATCACTGTAATGTAGCTTCCCTGTACCTTTTCTATAAACACTTTAATGATAATTGTTCTGATGAACTTTCCTATATGGTACCTCAACTTCATGAATTTAAAGGGCAGTACTAGATGGGCAACAAGCTCTCATCATTTTACAGTTGAAATAGTTGGATGTTACCAGAAGTTTGATGCTAACAGCTTCTTCATGCTTGTGGAACTCTCTTCTGGTTGCTTGCTTTCCAGTCAACTTTGATCTTCAAAAATTTAAATGTCAATCATTATCTTCTGTCTTAATTCCTGTTCTTTTATTGTTCTCGCTCCTTAATAATGTTTCTTCCTTTCTTATATTCTTTCAAACTTAGTAACCCTCTCTGTATTAATGCCTGTCTTTGGCCAAAATGATTAAAAAAAACAGTATATGCCATAGTGTTGTATGAATTTGAGTAGTTATTAACATACCCAATATTATAAAAATAAATGATAAAACAGTTATTTTCTATAATGGTTTTTTAAGCAATATTTACACATGTCCAGAGATAACTAAGTTAGTATATATTGACTTTTCAGCGTTTTAAGTATGTGCACAGAAAAACGTTCAGCTTTTAGATATTAGATGATGGGCGTGAGAAAATTTCCTTGTAGTAAATCTTAATTTAGTGCTATGCCGGTAAACTTAAACATCGGACCATTTTATGATTCTATCCCCAAATAGTCTTTAAGGTGGGGTGTGGCAGAATCCACCAGCTCATAAGAGATGATTAATGAAATACATGAACAGCTCTATTTTGTAAACTTTCGTCTAAGTGTTGTACTTTTAAGACAAAATCTTAACAGTTATATGGATATTTGAAGACGATAAAAATATATTTAAATTCTAAAGTGGCGCTACAATACCATTATATAGAACGAAGTATGCAATAAAACCAGTTATAATCAAAAAGGCGAAGACTCAGATATATGATTAATGATGATGAGAGTCGACATAGAAAAATTGTGTGATACTGCATGGCTATTATATTGGAATTGTTATACCATAAAACCACATTTGCAGTCATAAGCAGTGCCTTGTGACTCCAGACTATAATCTACTTTCAAGAAACTTGTCTGGTATAGCATGACTTGTGTGTGTGTGTATGTATATATATATAAGTCTTTGCACATAAAATAAAAAAAAAAGTATCTCTAAATAAAAATGGTATCTATTTTTCCAGTGCATGCATATAAATTAACATGGTGAAGATGCCCCTTTTTAGATGGAAAAGAAATGTTATAATGAAATAATTTATTGTAATAAGAATGAATGCAAAATTACATTGGAACTTGATTTGACAACGCCATCCACCCTGCCAATTTTCTTTCTGCAGTGAATGCATTTATATGAGCTGTATAAACAAATATGGAAATAAAACAGAATATATATACTTATATATCTCAAAATAATTTTCTCCTGTACTTGTAACAACATAGTTTCAACTTATCTCCCCAATGGAGTTTCTTCAAGAATACTATTAATATATATATATATATATATATATATGAGAGAGAAGAATCTCCATTTTCTGGTCTGTAGCATTTCCCAAGAGATACTATGATCATCTTTCACACTAGCTGTTGGCTGCCTATGTAGGCTTTTCTGAGATTATTTTGAAATATAATTTCAAGGTTCAGTGACATGCATAAATGAAAAAAAAATCTCCAAAAATTTATTCAGCATATTGAATATTACCAAAATTCTTGGAAGAAGGCATTCTAGAATTGCTAATGGCAGACTATTGATATTTGATGATGATGGTGTATTGGCAATTTTTTATTTTTTTATATCAAATATATTCTCAACTATGTCCATGTAATTTGTCTCCAAGCAGCAAAACATTGCAGTTTCCATAGTAAATATTTTCCACTATATTTGAACCTTTTCAAAACAAAGGCGTAGTCCTTTTTTGATCTGCTACTATCACAGGCCATTCTTTTTTTTCTTGGCACAACTAAGTTGTCTATTATGTAACATAGGAAGAAGACTTGAAGCGATCAAGATGTGATGTGAATCTATTGACATGATGCTGGGAATACCAATGAATGAAAATGTAAGCAACAAGGAAGTTGCAAAGAAAATTGTATCTTGGACAGTCGCATTAAAACTAGAAAAAGGCAGTTGAAATTTTTGGGTTAATGAGAAAATAAGGCTTTGAAAATTAAACACTCACTGGAGATTGTGAAGAAAGTAGGGTCACATTAGGTGGGGGGAAGCAAGTAACCTACCTGATGAGTTCGAGTGAATGAATGGCAGGGTGAGAACAAAGTTGGATAGTAAACTGTTTATAATTTTTTAATACTTTTGTTCACCTAATACGATACTAATGTTGTTAAATGAAAATTTATGTACATTTATACCTCACTATTGTTTTATTATCCCTTAAGCAAAAGATTTTCTCCACAAGTCCAAGAGAATTTGGATTGCTACTACACACAAAAGACAATGGTTAAACATGAAAAAAACATAAGGAAAAAAATTAATTCCTTTAAATAATGTGGAAATAACCATTCTTTGCCTGATGAAGGTAGCAAAACCAGAAACTCGTGTACCAAAAAAATATGGAAAATAAAGTATAATATATATTAAAAAAACTCCACATTATAACCAAAATGTTTGGCTTCTATTTAATAAATATATGTTCATACATGTTTCATTAAATAATATAGACAAGTGTTGTCTATTTATTTTATGTAAATTCTTTTCATAATGTCTGATAAGCTTAATAACATTATCATTAAATGAAGAAAGAAAATCACAATATTGATCCATATTTTTTAATCCAATCTAAGCTTTCAGCTTACATAAGTCATTATCAAAGATGTCAATTACTGTACAACATATTAAGCAATATATAGACAAGACTGATGATTGTCTGTGATTGTTTATGTGGATGATTTCCTAGCAACAATAAACATGTGCATATAAGATGCTAGAAGCGAAAATTGCACCACAGCTCATGATGTCACACATGACCACACAAGAGTGAATTCGAGAAGTATTAAGTATGGGAAGCCATTGGTAAAAACCAATGGCTTCTGTTACCAATTATAGACATTTAAGAATATTTGTAGAGATTCCATAGTTGATTTTGTTTAGGTTGGGTTTTGACTGATGTATATTGCTTCAAGGATTTTTAGTTTTTGTTTATTGTTTTTATGTTGAAGTATAACTATGTTTTCGACGAGGATTTTACGGAATTGTGTGTGGCCAGGCATGTTGTTTTAAATGCCTAAAAATGTTAGTTTTCATTCAAATGTAGTGTCAAGCGTTGTGAACGCGAGTTTGTGGTGTGACCAACTTAAATATTATTTAATTTGTTGGAGATACAATCTCCCAAAGGGCACTTGAATTTATAAACTGTTGTTTTTTTGCAAATCGCTAACCGGGAGAGAAGAATTATTGCGAAGAATTAAGTTGGATAAAGTTGTACAGTAACTGACATCTTTGATAATGGCTTATGTAAGTCAAAAGCTTAGATTGGATTAAAAAATATGGATCAATATTGTGATTTTCTTTCTTCGTTTAATGATAACGTTATTAAGCTTATCAGATGTTATGAAAAGAATTTACATAAAATAAATAGATAACACTTGTCTATATTATTTAATGAAACATGTATGAATGAAAAAAATGCTGCCTAAATACACACTATATATATATATATATATATATATATATACACACACACACACACACACACTATAGTTTAAAAGTGTGGGGTGGCCTCAAACTTTTGAACTGTAGTGTATATGTATATATTAATCATAAATATAGATTGTTTCCTCATTGGTAGCATGACTCTGATTTTCATGCACAAGCCAATCTTCAGGTGCTAAGTTAAAAGCCTAATGAATATGAAATATTGCACATTGAGTGCAGGTGGTAATAAAATAGTGCTCAGTGTATAATAACGGAGCTATAATTTATATCAATAATAAATATACATTTTTTCTTCACCAGTAATAAAACTCTGTGTTTCATGCACAACACAATCATCAGCTACTGACTGAAAACTGCCAATTGCACTGTGCATGAAAGTCACAGTTGTGCTACCGGGGGGGGGGTAAATGTACATTTGTTATATATATATATATATATATATATATTATAGCTCTGTTATATTGCATTGAGCAGTATTTTAATGACATCAGCACACAATGTGTGATATTATATATATAATGTGTATTCATCAGGAGGATAGCGCATTGTCTAAGATTTCCACAAATTTGTTTCATATATATTGCATTTGGACTTCAGCTAAAGAAAAGAAAAGGATAATTTATCTCGGCTCTTCGAACCTTTGTAAGAATTCACTAGCTTAATGTTTAAACAGTTTGTCTGGGTGTGATTCAGTAATGATTGGTTGGGGAAGCTACTTGAATAGGCATGGGTCAGACAGCAGGGGGATATGAGCAAAGATAAACCTCTGCTTTTTATTGAGTTATTAGCTATACAATACTAAGATAAAGTCTATGGGAATCATGGTTAATAGAAAACCAGTCTTTTTGATTTCCTCAATGCTAGAAGCTGTTTTCTATATGATAGATATTATCTCTTAGTTGGCATATTCACAAACACTTAAATTTATGTGAAAACTCTTGCTGGGAAAAACACTTAGACCACTTAAGAGGCAAAAACAAACATAAGGAAATGATGGCAAAATTAAAACGTACATCGACAACAACGGATCAAGTCGGTGATTGGAAACTTTAAAATGTCTATTATTCACTTTAACCACTTGCATTGGGAAAATTTTGAATATGGCTAACCAGTTTATCCGTTTGTATTTGTTGGGGTGCTTTTTGCTAAAATGAATTCAAATATGGTAAAAGAGGAGGAAAAAAAAGAAAAAAAGAATCCAAGATCATTTTAAAACTGATTTTAAACTGAAATTTTGAAATAAGATAAAATTTAGAAAGTGGAAAAAAAAAAAAAAATGGATGAATACTGAAAAGTTAAAAATATCAAATGTTTAAAAATATCAAAATAAATTAGATACCATTAAACAAAAATTAATCATCAAAGGATGAACACACACACACACACACACACACACAGATTTAAAGTTGGAGAATAAAATTATATATAGAGAGCTGAAATAGAAGAATTAATAAAAGTATAAATTGAAGAGAATTCCGAATAAGATTTTGAATTTAAAAATTGAGATGAATAAAAACAAAATATAATAAACAAAGCAAATGTAGGAGGAGGGGGGGGGAGAGAAAAAAAACATATTTAGAAGTGAAATAAATTAAATTCCCGATAAAATGAAAATGTTAAAATAGATTCACATACAGTGAATTTGAAATCTAAATTAAGATGAAAATTAACTTAAAAAAAAAAAGAAATGACTGAAATGAACCAAAATAAGATAGTAAAAATCCCGAAAGAGAGAGAGAGAGAAAAAATATAATCAGTTTAGGAGTTAATGAACGTAATTTATCCTGCAGAAAGAGAATCCCTTCCCCTGTTCACCATCAGTTTCTGCTGACAGTCAAAGAATAAACAAACAAAAATGTGTAAAAAAAACTGCTTGTTTATTAAGAAAATTTGTTAGGTGATTATTTTCTGAATTTCAATCAGACATAAAATTAATTAAACATTTTAGAATGAGAATCTCCAGCTTTCAAGAAAATTTTTGACAAGTGATGAATTCGACAGCCTCGCTAATACTTACAGCTGTGTTGCATGCATGCGCATATGTGTATACATACATATATATATATATATATATATATATATATATGTTATTATTATTATTTTTTTTTAAATAGTTTCTTGATATTAGCAAGGTAACTTGGTGTTGCCCAATTGCTTTTCTGATGAATGGACTTAAGAAATAAGTACCTGATGGGTAAATAAATAATTCTGAAATATTGTACATGTCTTGGACATACAATGAGGAAAGAGGGCTTGGAGCATCTGATACTCCTAGGATATAATTAATTAAACATTTTAGAATCAGAATCTTCAGCTTTCAAGAAAATTTTTGACAAGTGATGAATTCAACAACTTGGCTAATACCTACAGTTGTGTTGCATATATATATATATATATATATATATATATATAATGAAATGGACAAAGTCCAACAATTATATTTTAAGACATTTTTTATGTTTATACATTCTTTTTATAGACACAAATACTTAAGTAAATGCTCTGTTATAATAAACAGTATTAACAACATATGTCTGAGAAATTTTCACAGAAAATATTCGTTCTCTGACAGGAATCGAACTTGTTGGAGGACACGTATTTTTATGTTAAAATTTCTTGGACATTCAGGCTGGTAAATGTTGTTAATACTGTTTATTATGAACAGAGCATTTACTAAAGTATTTGTGTCTATAAAAAGAATGTATAAACATAAAAATGTCTTAAAATATATAATTGATATTAGCAAGGTAACTTTGACCATTTGCTTTTCTGATGAATGGACATAACAAACAAGTACCTGATGGGTAAATAAATCATCTTGAAATATTAAACATGTCTGGGACATGAAATGGAGGAAAGATGGCTTGGAGCATCTGACACTCCTAGGACATAATGAAGGCAAGATGAACAGAGGGAATCAGTGACTAAGATACATGATGCACTTGTGTTAATGAATGGCAGAACAGGTACTGGGAGGGGGATAGTAAGGAAACAAATGCTATTAAAAGCTACTAGGGATAGGAGGTTGTGGAGAGCCATATACTGAAGGGACGTGTCACTAATCAAATTATTGAATAAGAGAATTTTATCAGTAACAACAGCCTTCCCATTAACAAGATAAGAGTGGAAGTAACAAAACAACAAATGGTCATAAGATGTGATTGAGATAATAGAAGATAGGTTTGTCTATCATCCAGTTCATACACCTTCCCCAGTCTTTTGAACAGGAGTAGAGGTTTATCACTTGTTTCCTGTTTAAGGATATGATTTACCAGTTCCCTTTCTTTCTTCCGTGATCTTAATAGTTTAATGGTCTTAACATTTCTGGTGATCAGTGGTTGTGACTTCTCATTGTGAGGGTACAAAGTTGGCAGTTTTCTGGTTGCTGTATGCTGACTGGTAGTAAGAAGCCTTAACTCTTTGGTAGCACTCAGAGTGGCTGATCTTGTCAGCAGTCACATAATATCAGGGTATCTGCAATACCATGTCTCGCATGGATAAGTGTCCCAGCATGTACTCCCAGTGGGCAACCCCAAAACCACATTATGACTTAGTATTAGCCAACTTCTGGCCAGTTTGTATTTCCATAGATGATGAATAGTGATAATTATTTTAGCCTTCTTCTGAAAACAGTCTTGTTCTTTTATTGCTCTTGCTCCTTGATGGTGTATTTTTATCATATTCTTTCTCACTCAGTAACTCCTTGTGTCTTAGTGGCTTTATTGCCTTGCTTGGAGTGAAATGATTAAAAAAAGAAAAAAAGGAGTTTTTATTTTCCTTAATAGACCAGTTTCAATCACCTAACTCTTCATTGGTATTGTATATTAGTCATGCGAGATTGACAGTTTGTGGGGCCACAGCTTCACCACACTGGGTGTTGCTGCTGTGATTTCCCTAGGTTAAGTTATGACAGGGTAGAATGGCATGAAACTGGTTTTGAATTCAAAGTTATCCTTCTCCTTGATTGGTTGCCAACCAATACAAGAGTCTAGTCTGTTTTATTATTTAACCCCTAGCCAAGAGGAGAAGGAATGTATTTGTACATTCCAAAGCCATTTGTGTGAAAGTGAATGCAACAGCCTCAGCTGGAATTTGTACTTGACACACCAATCTTGCTTTTTCTGTTGATAACCAGTATGCTACCCACATGTCCATCGTTTAAATCATTATAGTCATTTCACTCCACACAAGGTGATAATGCTAGGGGTTACTGAGTGTGAAAGATAATGAGACTTTTAGAGAAGGAACTGGAAACACAATGCAAAACATTAACTCACTCAATGTTTAAACAGTTTGTCTGGGTGTGATTCAGAAGTGATTGGTCAGGAGAACATGTTGAATAGGTTTGGATCAGACAGGAGGGGGATATGAGTAAAGATCTATTTTTATTGAGTTATTAGCTATACAATACTAAGATAAAGTCTATGAGAATCATGGTTAACTGTAAAATGATGATAGCTATTTGTCAATCTATTAGTATGCTTAAATTTATATGGTCTCAGTACTAATGATTGATTAATAATTTTTCTTTCATCCCAAGCAAGGCAATAATGTCACTTAGATACAAGTGGTTACTGAGAGGTAAATATAATGTAGAGACTTTAGGTGAAGGAACTGAAACCCAATCCTAAACCTGAAACAAGGGATAAACCTCTACTCCGGTTCATTAGACAAAGTTGTACTTATTGATATATCTATCTATCTATCTATCTATCTATCTATATATATATATATATATATATATATATTTTTTTTTTTTTTTTTTTTTTTTTTTTTGAAACTGATTAAATCTAATATTCCAGTTAGAATTATGTCATTTTTTTTTCCAATAGAAAATTTTACACGTCAATGTCAATTAACTTGGTAATACCTGAATAATACATCATGAGATAGATTCTTGTCTATCTTAAACTTGTTTGAATTTGTGTATACATCAATCAAATTAATCGGTACAACTTATTCATAAATTGTATGCAAACACCTCTCCGGGAATCCACTTTGTCGTGCAAAACCCTGTTTACCTATAAAATATCAACCACCCGACTTGATTCATAAGTCTCACAACCTAATCCACCGATGTATAAACATCTGTCTAGCCAATATCCTTTTATAGATGAAGTGCCCAGCTGTCATTTCAGCTTATCTATCAAGTTTAAACGACAGGCTGGTAGATTAGGAATTCTGTCTATACACTCACCCCTTTGGGCCTTCCATTAGTATTTCTATGTTGATGCTTAATAGAGTTTGGCACAAGGCTATAAGTATGGGGCACCTCGAGAGGATTGAATTCCCTCCTCCTGATCTAGAAGTCCAGCTTGCTGATTATTAAACACTTGCTAAGCTGTTCTCTTTCAGAGACATGGTGGAGTGATGGCTATCAGCTCGGATTGAGAAATCAGCAAGAATGAACTTCCAGCTGAGTTTGTTAAATTCACTTACGCTTGGGAAAGGTATCTCTTCTCTCCCTTCACTTATGAGTAAATAACACGGCAGGGTCCTATAGTCTCAGGTGGCAACCAGTCTAAGAGGAGGACAATTCTGTATTCAAAACCTGGGGAAGGTTGTTTGGAGACCTTGTGGCATACTATATATACCAGTTCTATGCAAAAGAAACAAAAAAAAAAAAACACTCCAATTATGCGTTAAATAGCCTCACCAACCCACAACTGGCCAATCTTGTGAGTACAGCTACACCCCTGAAGACATGGTCAATCAGGGAGGGGTTTCTCCAAGGAGTGAGAAGACCCTGCATCTGGATCTCTTTTTTCTTTTTTTTTTTTTTTGGTACCTTTTTAAGCTGTTCTCTTAGTATTTTTACATCCTACATAGCTATTCCTTGGATTGACATTGATGAGTATGAAAGCACAGGAATTTTTAGATGGAAGTCTGTCTTTGAAATTAGCTAAGAGGAAGTTAGGCTTGTTTTGAAGGGAATATTGACAAGCTATTAGTTTAGTTTGAAGACGTTTTTTTTCTCTGAAAATTAGATAAATGCATTTTCAAAGAATTCTCGTATAGATATGATTAATACCCACACATCTAAAATTCTGTATGTATTCACACACGCAAACACACACACACACACACACACACACACACACACACACATCTGAAATTGAAGAGACATAGAATTTTACTGTAACAAGATGTTTCTTCAGATAGTTGTTTTTGCTTAGTTTAGATAGATTTTTCCTCGAGCTTTGGTTTCTTCTTTCCTTTTTTGACTGCTCAATCTGGGTTTATTTTTGTTTGGCTTTGTTTATACATATAATATAGTATAAGACTTTTAACAGTGCATACATACATTGGGAGGCATGGTGAAGTAGTGAGTAGCGGCTCGGATTGAGGAATCAGAGATGTTCATTACATTCACATATAATGCAAATACTTTTTGAAAAGTTATGAATCCATCTCTTCATACTCCCAATCTATGGGTAACTAGAAGAACAGACTGCTAGGAGAAGGACAACTCTGAATGCAAACCCCCAACTATGGGTTAAATACCCTTACCAAACTGCAGTTTGCCATATGAGCTATGTATGGCTGCACCCTTGAAGACATGGTCATTCAGGAACTGAGAAAGAGAAAGTTCTGCTGCTGGATCTATTCTAATGAGCTTACATCTCTAGTGCCTTTTTAAGGTGTTTTCTTAGTATTGTTTAAGTTCTACATAGCCATTCCTTGGATCGACATTGGTGCCTACTAATGCAGAGGAATTTTTTATATGGGAGTCTATTCTCTAAATTAGCAAAGAGAGTTAAGATTCTTTTGAAGGGAATATTGACAAACTATTAGCTTTGGTTTGAAGACATTTTTTTTTCAGAAACTTGGATAAAATGCCTTTTGAATCAATCTTGATATAATGTCTGGACATGCAAAATTCTGTGTATATCCACATACTATATATTATATTTTGTTCATGGTTATTTAGCTTTAATTTGACAAATAATTGGAGTTAGGACAAACTTAAAACAGTTTTGAAATCCTGAGACTGTATATATCCCCAAAATACTAAATGTTTGCTTGCAAGCCAACTTGGGCGTCTTTAAAATTCTAATGCTTCAAAGAAAAAAAACTGCACTCTATTTCCATTATTCGTACTATTGTCCTCATCTTTGTCATTATCTTTGTCATCATGTTTATCACAATGTTTTGGCTGTTGTACACTCCGGCCTTCTTAAGGAATCAGTACATATACTAGGCCACAAAAATCTCCTGAGCCGACCAAGCATAGAAATGAAATGAATACAATATGGGAACCAGTAATAAGGAGTGCTAGAGAAAAGCGATAACAAAAATTGCAATATGAGCTCTGGTAAAAAAAAAAAATATAATATGAGCAAAAATTGCAATATGAGCTCTGGTAAAAAAAACATGCAATGATAAGAGCAAAAATTGCAATATGAGCTCTGGTAAAAAAACATGCAATGATAACAGTAAAAATTGCAATATGAGCACTGGTAAAAAAAATGAGGCTGAAGACAATAGGTTTATAATACCCAGAAATTCATGGCACAGTAGATAAAGGTGTTAGTTAGATCCAGTGACAAGACCCAAAGAGTATGAGTTCAATATCTGGTTAAGGTGGTGGAGAACTTTACGACGGGAATTAACAGGAGATAACTGACATCCATTAGACATGGCATGTGGAACTATAACAGTCTACCCCAGTAAGCAAAATAAACTGTTCAGTTCGACATTCCGACCACCTGACGATGCATACAATGGCCAAAACATTGTGATAAGCATGGCGACAAAGACTAATGTAAATGGTGTAAATAATGCCTCATCTCAGAAATATAGACACAAACTGCACTACATTAATCATCTTTAAACATGTGTAAATTTGAGACTATATCAAGATATGAGAATGTTCTAGAACTTATAGCTGGAGAAAACTGCTTGAATATGGAAAACGAATTTGACAAATATACTGAAATAGATAGGAATGTAAGACAAGTATGCATCTTCTTGCCAGACTTATTCAACCTTCACAATAAGATCCTGAGAGAACTTGTGGTGGCCACAATCCTAACAAAATAAGATTGGCAGATGACACAGTGTTGATAGCAGACAGAAGTACAAATACAGGAACCCTTACAGAAGGTAGTAAAGGAAAGGGAGAAGAAAGGACTAAACATTGATTGCAAGAAGATAGAATGTATGGTTGTCAGTAATAGGAACAGCCCAAGATGCAAAGTACTAATTAGAAATGTCAAAATCAAGCAGGGAAATATTTGAAAAGAGACTGGAATATTTGACAGCAAGATCCAAAGGTATTTTGGAATAGTGAAAGATGTCTTTCAAAAGTTAAGCAATGTATTAAAAAATAAGAAATTTCATTAGAAACTAAGAAAATAGTGCTGAACTGTTGTGCAATATCAGTCCTCTTATATGGCAGTTAACGCTGGACAATCTCCTCACAGATGAAGAGACTTGAGACAAAAAATGTGATGCTATATAAGGATGCTGAGAACACCATGGTCTGAACATGTAACAAAGTTTTAAGGAAAATGTAAAGAAAAATGACATTTATACTTAAAATCAGAGAGAGAGTTGAAAATTCTAGGATACATGAAAAATGAGGGCTTGGAGAATCTGAAACTCACAGGATATATCGAAGACAAGGTAAGCAATGTGTAACAGGACAGGTAGCGGGAAGGGATGGTGAAAAGATAAAACTTACTAAGAGCTACAAAAGATAAGATGTTGGGGAGGGCCATGATTGCCCGCATCCAGAAGGGACACAGTACATAGAAGAAGTGAGGAGAGAATTCACAAGTCAAGTTTGCTATTATTAAACCCTGATAAGATGTCCTCTTAGTATTGTTTAAGTCCGATATAGCTATTCTTTGGATTGACATTGGTGAGTACAAAAGAGCAATTTTTAGATGGAAGTCTATCTTTGAAATTAGCTGAGAGCAAGCTAGGCTTGTTTTGAAAGGAATATTAGCAAGATATTAGTTCAGTTTGAAGACCATTTTTTTTTTTTTTTTTTTTTTTTTTTTCAGAAAATTGGATAAAATGCATTTTCAAGGAATTCCCATATACATATGATTAATATCTGAACATCTAAGATTTTGTGTGTATTCACACACATTTCTGTGAAAATCCAAAATTGAAGAGACGTAGAACTGTGACTCTTAGTTTCTTAAGATGGTTCTATTTGCATAGTTTATGTTGGTTTCTTTTTTTTTTTTTTTTTTTTTTTGGTTGCTCTAGCTGGGTTTACTTTTGTCTTGTTTATTTTATGTTGTGTACAACATTTAACCATGCATAGACACTACATCTTGATCCGAAGCAGAGCACATAAATGTGCTGACCTATAATTTCATCATTTTTGACTAGGGCATGACTAGTTCTGTAATAGCTTTAATTGGGATCCGATTTAAATGAAGAGAGGTCTTAGGCTATTCCACTTGTGAGGCCCCTCCAAATCACCCATTCTCATGAGTAGAAGAAAATGGAAGAGTGTTAAATTAAACAATTTGAGTGAGGCTGAGGATGATGATGGGTGTTTAAAATTACTGAAGGGTTGTTTAGAGTTTACGATGCATTATGACAGCATGTGTAATAAAGGCCTATCACAGTGTCCAAAATATTATACACCTTGGGTAGGGGT
The DNA here is from genome assembly GCA_903632075.3 of Acanthosepion pharaonis. Taxonomy (NCBI): domain Eukaryota; kingdom Metazoa; phylum Mollusca; class Cephalopoda; order Sepiida; family Sepiidae; genus Acanthosepion; species Acanthosepion pharaonis. The sequence continues at coordinate 429,739 of CAHIKZ030005457.1, read as the reverse complement.
CCTCTAGATTTTGAGGCCCTAGGCTTCAGCATGCTAATCCTATAAGTAAATCCGGTATTGGCTTTAATCATGGTACTGATTTTAATATAAAAAAAGTTGGGCAGTGGTCAGGGACCTGTCATGGTGATCATACATCGGAAAACATAATTCTTTGATTGGTGATCAGTAGCTGGTGATTTAAGCATTATGTTGGACATAGATTGAAAAAAGATGTTGAACAATGGACAATGTTTGATGACAAACGATCTTGGTAAACTAACCACTTGAAAATTTGGGTAGAGTGTACCCTCTCTCATATTGAAACACTTGCTTATTAGTGGAGAAATAGAAAAGTAAGGCTTTTTGTAGAAATGGTTGCATTTTTGCATTTCCTATCCAAATCCATATTGGCACAAAGTAATGTGTACTAAGCTGGTCAGATGATTTTTGACATATGACTTTCTTAAAACAGATCATATTACTCAATATGTAAGATATGTCTTGGTTACATAAGTTGCTGAATATATTATGATTTGGATAACACAAGGTAATTGTATTAATTTTGATTTTTATTTAAAGGCTGACTGCTTGGTGTGTAAAACTTGTTTTAATGTGTTGTTATATGACAAAAATATTCAGATATTTAGTCTCTACATTATTCTTGAATCTATATGTAAAGATTACTTGAAAATCTTTTCAAGTTAAAGGTTGAGAATGGATGTTTCTTATTAGGTATTGATTAATAGATGATACTTTTCAACACATTCATAAAGCTATCTAATCTGCATATCAGCCTCCAGAGCAAATGCTTATTGTTCAACAAAATGTCAGTGGGTCAGCATATATTAAACTCAGCTTAATATTTAGTCAAGGGTCCTCTCGTGCAACAAGGCATATCAGGCAATGCTTGTCTCCATTTTAAATGATATATTATTTGTTGGAGATTTATTCATTGTTTCTGTAGCAATTGCAGGTTTTTAGTAGGGCTGGGATAATACTTAACCATTCCTATTTATCAAATGGGTTTCAGATGAACAATAGCAGCTGGTAAGCTGGGATCTGTCATTTTTTTTTTTTTTTTTTTTTTTTTTTCATACTTCAATCTGGACTCAAATTGTCATGAAAACGTGTTCAGAAACTAGGTTATAAAATTGTCGTATTTTTTATGTAAAGCCACTCCTGAATTAGATGGCATCAGAAGTGTCTTGTCTGGACTAAGGAGAAAAAAAACAAAAAACAAACTGTGGCCCAGTGACATCAAAATATGGTAATTGTTTGTGCTTCCTTACCAGTTTTGACCAATCAAAACCTTTCTTATCCCAATAAAAGAACACTACTTTGGATGACTAGCTATTTTAGTTTTTGGTGATTGAAGAATATAATTGTGTGCTGTGAGTTTTGGATAGATTTTATCCCCCCGCCATGACCACTTTACATTCCTGGTATTTGGACTTGCAAGGAACCTGGATTTTTTATTCTTTGGGTTCTGAGCCTCCTCCTTTTCTATTTTTACCAACATTGCTATTTTCTAACAGAGCAATAGAGAAGACACATCAAACATCAAGTGCTTCAAAGAGGCCCCAAATAAATAGGGAAATATGACATGTAAAGTAACCAAAGTTTAAAACTCTAAAGAGAATATTGTATAATAATAAACATTTGATACGTTTTCAAACAACAGTTCAAGCACTTAGGACCATCAAACAGAAAGTTGAAGTCATTATCTTAATGCACCACTAATGTGTCAAATGCCAGATGGAAACTTTGAAGGAGAGTTGGTCAGTGATACGCACTCTCAGTGACCATTCTTATTACAAATTCTATTCCTATTTTAATGATGGAAGGTGTTATTGTTGTGAAAAGATATATACATATATAGTGGGTAAAAAATATGTAAATCTTTATTTATCAAGAACAGATCTGGAGGTAAGATGTATGACAAAGTTGAAAAAGTTTTTATGTGACTCATTTCATCCCTTAGGACTTCATCGGACTAGGTTCATTTATGTTGATGTGACTACACTTGTGCATGAACAAGAGATGCTGGGAATTTTATATTTACAAAAAAAATTATTTTAATGTGTTTTAGTATATAATCTAGCTAATTAGGTTCTTTTTCTTTATTTTTTTGTTTCCATCATCTTCATTATTGAATATCGTACATTGTGAGAGCAGAAGTCTGCCAAGAATGGTGAAACATTGTAAGTACCTGGACGATTTGAACCCAGCTCTATCAATAAGACTTGCATTAGTTCTTGATCACATCCAGTCACATACTTCCTTATTTTTCAAGGCGGATACCGTGTAAATAAATCCTGTTCTATGAGCAATACTTACTTTAATTCTTGTACAGTGTAAATAAACCCTGTTCTTTGAGTAATGCTTGCCTTAATTCTTAATGGCTGCCACTGACCATAATGCAGTTCTTGATATTCAGGGTATTTCTATAAAATCATTTGCAATATGAGGAAATGTTAAATAGTTCATGGCCTGACACACTTCTTAAAACTTGACCAAATTATGAAAACATTAGACTTTACTTTTTTTTAATGCTGGGAAGTTTTCAATGTCCCACGATTATGTACATTGTTATAATTTGGCCATAGAGTTTGCTTATTATTTAGAAAATTTACTTAATAGTAATATTAGCTGTTTTCTTTCAAGGAAACGTTTTGTATTCATTGACTGAGCAGCCAGTGCAACGTTCAGTTTAAATTTTTAAAATCTTTCTCTTAAAACAGTTTTTCAGGAAAATAAGTTTCTCATGACCAGTAGCTGTTCTTTCCAGTATTGATGGGGGATTTCCTTCCTAACTTTTTATGTGAAGTAGTGTTGAATATCAACATTTTAATTATGTTATTTTCTATTAAAGTTACATATACTATCTGTTTTAGGTATAAGTGGTTGTTGAAATTCCTCAAGTGATGTCATTTCTGTTATTTGGAACAGTTTTTTGTTTTTGATTCTGTGTGTGTCCAACTTGGCATAACATATATTAAGGGGAAAACAGAAAAAGAGATGAACCTTGAGAGTTAAACAGAGAGGGCAACATGGGGATTGGAGGGTTAGCGGTGGGGGTCACTTAGATAAAAGCAGTTGTTTGTAGTGAAAAGATAAATCATGTTTCGTGATGTTTTGAAATTAGAATCTTTTTTTTTATGTGTGAAAAGGAAAAACAAGAGGGACAAAGAAAGTAACAGAGACAAAAGAGACAAAACAAGAGAGAGAGAGAGCGTGGCACAGACAAAAAGAGAAGAGAGAGAGAGCGTGGCACAGACAAAAAGAGAGAGAGAGAACGTGGCACAGACATAAAAGAGGGAGAGCGTGGCACAGACAAAAAGAGAGAGAGCGTGGCACAGACAAAAAGAGTGTGACAGGGAGATGGGTTGGAAAGAGGTCATCTTAGATATTGGCTTTTGTAAGGGGTTAAATCATGTTTCGTGACTCTATGATCTGTTGAGAACATTTCAGTATTTTTAAGAGAGACTCACTTTTCTTATAACTACCTGGGAATTGTCATGGGTTGAACAGTACAGAGAGCAGCATTAGAAAATTCATTGGTAAATCCATGTAATTTACACACAGGTCCTGCTAGTCTATACTATTACTCTGTTTGAAAATATGACTTACAATTTTTTTTTTTTTCTTAGGTACCAATCTCCGACTCTTCTGATGAAAACTACTTTCCTGTTTGTATGCACAACTGTTATACACTCATGCTTAGTATCATAGTGTAATACCTGTTTGATAAGCAGTATTTCTGATTTTCATTCTGCTTATTTGTATGAGTTATTCTTATACTTTTCTACCTTGGATATCTGCTGAATACCTGTCTCTTCATTGTCCTTGTTTGGTTTGATTTATATTGTTTTATGGCATATCAACTTCAATGGGTTATTTAATGCTGACAAAATTTTTAGGATAGGTCTATATTGACAGAATATGTATTCTTTGTAAGAAATCAATTTGTAGATCAGGTTTCATTGACATATTTTTGTAAAGAGGGTTTTTGTTGAAAACCAAATGGATTGCTGGTATTTTTTTTCAAAAACGTATTGCTGGTATTTCTTACTATAAAAATCTATTTTTATATTTTCATAGTGTTTTGATCCCAGTTTGAGGGTTAACTATTTGCCCATAGCTGGGACCCTAACAGGTGCTACCACCTCAGGTCAGGTTGGACCTTGGAGCAACAGCAATTAAGAGGTGATTCTACACTCCTCAAAACCTCCTGATCAGAGGCCTTGCAGCTGGATTTAACTTATCATCATTCCCAGGATGGTATCCTGTTTATATGTATGGCTGTCAAGCTTTTTTTGGCCCAAGATCAGTGTAGCATCTCTTAGCTTTCAGTTTGGGATCAAAGTATAGTATCTGTTCTTCACTTCTCTACTTTCTGTGTGTGAACAGTTCCCAGAAAATCTTTGAGAGATGACTGATTCCTGGAATTCCAACCCTGCAGCGGCACCTCCCTCATTGCACTAATGAGACGGTTGGTGGATGCCAATGCCAGTATGACAATTTTATAGACAGACGTGAAATTGTGTTTATCAATTATTCATATTGCAAATTTATAAAACCTGTTAGATGTGGATAAGATTGAGCAAAATAAGCTATATCAATTATTTTAGAAGTTGCTTTTATCCAATTAATACTCACTGAATTGATCTCATTAGTGAAATATCCTTTTAATATTTATCTTTGAAAAATTTGTCTGACAGACATAAATATGTTAAGAACCTACAGAATTATATCTAGGTGAAACATTATAATTTGGGATGGTTGTTTTCTTGAAGGTTCCTTGCCTTGTGTGCCTACTGGCACTCAAGTTCAACCCAGACCTCCAAGTAGAATTCATATATACAAACCATTACTAAAGATGCTCAAAAAATGGTTGATTTTTTTCATTTTTTTTTTCTTTGTAGCACTCCAATAACTACCTAATTCTTCCTGCTATGCTCTAACTTGACAAGTGCCTGATCAAACAAGAAATGGAATACTATTGTTGTATCTGGGCTGACCAAATGGTTAGAACATTTGCACTCTAACCATGAGACTTTGGTTCAAATCTCACTATGGTCGATTTGTCAGGAAGGAGACTTCTTGATGTTATCGGACTGGAGGGGTCGATCCCAGCATGTGGCACCTTTGGAAAGTGCCTGAAAACCACGCCATGGATTGGCCCAAACCTTATGAGTGAAATTGGGTTGATGGAACCCTTGGGGGCTATTGATAGCTGTGCCTAGCACAAAGTCACAAGTCATCGTGGCCGAGGGCTTGAGTATGCTGGCCTTATTCAAATTGTTGATAACGCTAGATAACACACTCTTTCCAAGAAACTGTAATTCAGCATAGTTGCAGTATAAACCACAGATGGGCTCTGTGATTGTTGAATAAACACAAATGTGCCAGAGCATGCGTCTGCAATAGGGATTGGCTAGGCGCCCTAGTAGACGGGTATCGTCGACTATGAGTGGCCAGCTATACATACATAAATCTAGGCTGGAGCTGCCCAGGCCTTGTTGTCCAGCCTTCATAGAGTTCAAAAGTGGCCTTGTGGGTGATGAATTATTTCCCATTCTACAACCCTTCTCCTACAATTTAGACAGCTTCTTCCCAAGAACTGCTGCTTCATGGAACAGGCTTCCGAGAGGATGCTTTGCTAATTACTGCAATCTTAACCTCTTTAAATCCAAGGTTAGCAGATATCTTTCCAACATATCCTCTTAAACTGCACTCCTTACCTCCTCCTCTGATGTGAAACAATCATAGTCAGTAACCTTCTATCTTGAGTGGCTCATAAGCATTGTATTAGGTGAACAATTGGTAAAAAAAGTACGAAAATCACCTTTTCAAGATAATATTTAAGATGAGATGCGAATCAAAGCCAGAATGGCATACAACGTAAGAAAAAAATCTAATCACTCATCAGGATAAAAGCTTTTTACTGTGAAGAAGACACTGTTACTGTCATAATTTTCAGAAAGCTATCTGAAGTTATGAGAAACTCATTGTTCTGACTTGGTCTTGATTTGTGTCTTAAAGTGAAACAGACGTCAGGGTGAATTTACTCTGTCTCTATCTCCTTCAAAAAAGCAAAAATTTTGGGCCAGCCTCAGAATCTCACTTACAAATTGAAGGGTGCTTGCCTTTTTCAAAATTAATTTACAATCTCATTTTGGGCCAAAGGCACTTCCTGTCTCTGAAGGGTGTGATCATATATTTTATAATAATAATAATATGTTAGCTTTTTTTGCCTAATCTACCTTGTTGGCTAATGGTAATCTTAAGGTTGGCTGATTTTAGATTCTATAAAAAAAATTCAGATGCCATACAAATCATGGGTCAAATCTTTATGTGGTAATGTTGAGTTCTGTTCTATGGACAATATTTGTTACCCAGCATAGGGATTGAACTTGTATTCTCTTGGTTATAAAAAAACTAATGGTTTGTTGGATTAACCTGTCTTTCCTACTGGTTCAGATGGGTTCTACCTAAGTAGCTCAATTTAAGCTAGTTGTTTTTCTCTAGTGAGAAAATACATTCAGTTGCCTGGTGAATTCTTGTTGGAGCAATTCAGGAGTGAATAGACTTTCTGTTGCCTGGGTAATATTAGCTGTTTCCTTATAAGGAAATATTTGTTGTTCATTGATCAAGTAGCCTTTACTACTTTTGGTTGAAATTTATAAAATTTTCTGGAAAATTGGTTTTTGCAAATCCAGTCACTGTTATGGCTATTTCCAGTATTGATGGGGGGGATCTCTTTCCTAACCTTTTATTTGAAGTTGTGTGGAACATTAACGTCTTGATGTCATTGTTTTTTCTCTTTGCATGACATGCAATATCTATTTTAGCTGCTGCTGCAATTCCTTAAGTGATGTGGTTTCTGTTATCTTGTACAGTTCTTTGTTTGTGATTCTTTTGTGTCAGTTCACAATTTGCCAAGAACCTCAGGCTTCACTCCCTCAAAACCATTTTTAATCATTGACCTTAGAAAGCTAGTGTATACAGCTGAATTTAGATTTTTTTTCTGAATCAGTGAATGAGTTTGGCAATATGCATGATATCTATAGTTAATTAAACCAAAGAAGGTACAAAACTTAATAATTATTAAATCCAGAGGATGACCCCCAAACCAGTAGTGTTTTTTTTGTCTATATATATATATATATATATATATATATATATATATATATATATATATATAGTGATGGCCATAGAGTTAGTGGCACCTTTACAAGTATAATCTTTTTTTTTTTTTTTTAAATTTTCACAAGCAGAAAAACTGAAAATGTAGAATAACAAGTTTATTATAATATACAAGTTAAAGGAAACCTTCATTATCCTACCTAAAACATTTTTTGTCTTGCCTTTAGATCTGCAAATCTTTTCATGGCACTTTCTGCACCTATCTTCTTTACAAGATCATTTTCTATTGATAAAATAGTCAAAGAATTTAATCTGTCTTGAGTCATGGATGATTGCAAGTATGTTTTTATAAGCTTTTGTTTTGGAAGATCCCAAACACACAACATGGCGACATGATGGCACCCTGGCTGACTGTTGCAAGTACCTTGAGCCGGTTCTAGAAATAGGATTTTTTTTTTTTTTTTAATAATTTCACTCCAAGCAAGGAAGAAATGTTAATAGTATACAAGAAGTTACAGGCAGTGAAAATAAGAGAAAAGACTGAGTATAGGGAGGATTGAAAAAAGGACAAAAGATGAACAGGATTCAAGGATATGGAAGATGGTGATTGATGTAGCATTTACATTTTTGAAGATTGTATTTATCAAGTAAGTAAGTAAACGTAAAGGAGTTATACAGGTGGGAAGTGCGAGAAAAGAAACTGTTGGAGTAGAAGTGGTAGTTGCAGTAAATGTGTAGGACCTAGATGCCAATCTTGTAGAACGTTTAAATTCATGTAGTCAAGGCACTAGGGGGAAAAAAGCTCACCAGAGCAGTTGCCATGAAATTATTTGTAGAAAAGACAGAGGGAGGCCACATCACATTAGTGAGAAAGTGACTGAATTTGAGATGCTAAGTAAAGATTGATTGCATTACAGATCCTTCTTTGGATTTTGTCAAGAAGCTCAAGATGAATAGCAGGGGTGTCAGACCAGATATGGCAGCAGCATGCAATGCACCGCTGAATGGTAGATTTGTAAAAGTGAAAGATGGACTCTGATGAGAAAAATTTTCTTGCACAACACATTGACCCAACTATGAGTGATTTATTGAAGTTTCAAGAGTAATAGATGTATTTGTTACTGTTAATCATATTGTCTGAGGATAAGTCTCATGGGTCACAGACTTGGGTATAAATGTCATTCACATGTACAATTAGAGAGCAAGGTTTCATTTAAGAGAGACAATTGGGCTTTTTGAATTAATATCTTGAAACCATTAAGACTGAATGACCGGAGAGTCATAAAAATGTAATATTTATGATAAATTTATGAGCATTTGGTCCAGTTTGGTTTCGAGAGGCAAATTATAGACCTGTCTAAAATGAAGACTTTAAGAGACAAGTTTTAATGCCAACAAAAATATTAGCCGGAAAATTTGTTTGTGCCTAATGTCAAATTATCTTATTGAAAGCATTGGCAAGAAAATGTCTTTGACAGACATTTGAGAATAATCTGAAAGGTTAATAGAAGATATTTGAAAAATCTAACCTTCATACGGCCAAAAGCCAGGGAGAACAACAGTGCTGCAAATTGAATCTATATCGGTAGGTAATATAGTTTTGTCCACTTATTGACAGGAAAGGCGTGCATTGTCCTTAAGTAGAAGGTTAGATTAGATGGTTGGATAAAGGCCAATGTATCAGATGGAAATCTTTGGATAAGGGGCCTACTGATTTGTTTTCGTGGAAAATTGGGAAGATGACATTGGCTTCACAATGTAAGCAAGAGATGGAGTGGTGGAACAAATTTAGTTTTGTGTCGATCTTTTTTTTTTTTTTTTCCCCAGCTTGTTTTTCTCTCTTGTTTATTGTAAGAGAGCAAAGTTGGAAATCTTGGATGAAAAGGCCGATTTTTTTTATTTATTTATTTATTTATTTTTTTTTTTTTAATCTTTTATTATACTAAATAATTGGCTGTATGTGTGTAAGTTCTCTTTGTGTTGGTGTGCTGAGCAAGAGTCAGCTCTGGCAAAGCGATGTAAAGTAAGAAACTAGGGAATAAAATATTGGCATAGATTATCATTTCTGAAGATATTCTTCTGTGAAAACATGTCATAATTGTCATGGAATGGTAACAGTTTAAGATAGGCTATCTATCATAATTCTCCTTACTGCATGTCAATGAATAGATTATTCACCCTGCGTACCCCCCGCCCCTAAAATAAAAAAAAGTCTGTCGATCCTGCCTGTGAAGATTCTTTACAAATGTAGTATCAAAGTTTCAGGTAAGTTTTAGACACTAACTTTTTTTAATCATTTCACCTCAAGAAAAGGTGATAAAAGCACTAAGATCGAAGAAGTTACTGACAGTGAAAGAGCCTGAGAAAAGAAAAAAAACATTATTAAGGACAGAGATGACAATCAAAGAACAGCTTCAAGGAGACAGAAGATGGCAATTGACATTTCATTTAAATTTTCAAAGATCAAAGTTGACTGGAAAGCAAGATGCCAGAAGAGAAATTCCACAGGCGAGAAGTTTGTGAAAAGAAATCGTTACCATAAAAACTTAGAACATAGAAAGAGCAGATGGTTCACCTGAGTTCTGAAAGACAGGAACGACAGAAGAGAATTTGCAAGAAGCAGCAAGGTATTTATTGTAGATTTTAGAAAAAACAGGATATATTAGTAAAATCTCATCAGTATGTTTTTTTGTTTTTTTTTTTAATCCTTTCACACCAAGCAAGGCAATATATCCACTAAGACACAAAGGGTTACTGAGTGTGAAAAGAATATGAGAATAAGAAAAACATAATTAAGGAGAGCAAACAATAAAAGTAATGGGAATTAAAACAAAAGATGATTGATGAAGGACATTCCATTTAACTCTGTGAAAATCAAAGTTGGCTGGAAAGCAAGACACTATGAAAGTTCTACAAGTGAGATGTGTAAGGGGAACTTGCAAATAATTGTAATTGTGATTATAAGAATGGCAAGTTTTATTTGGAAATCTGAATTTAGAATGGAAATATAAGGTTGAGTTGTAAGTGATTTTCTGTTTTTGAAAACAGTTGTAATGACAAATGTATCATCCTCTTTATTTAAATTGGATTCTTTACTGACCTTAATAAGTGATGTGTCTATGAAACTGAAGTCAGTTGAGAGAGAAGTCAATTGAACTTTTATAGGCTATTGTTGCTCCAGTTCTCTATTGCGAATTACATATTTTGATAGGTTACTGATTAGTATGACATTGTGCTGTAATGGTTAGCAAGCTTGCCTGGCTAAAACAATTATGACTGAGTAGTGAGTTTGATCCTCATATTTTTGGCTTGTGCCACATGTAAGCAGTGCTTAGAAAATCACTATATATATATATATATAATCAATCAAGAAAAATCACTGGAGAGTGTGCATTTAAAAAAATTAATTTGGAGTTGGCTAACCAGACACTTCTCTATAGCTAAGTGGTATAGCACATCAGATCAAATGATGGTTCCATGTAGGACACAGGTTCGATTTCTGTTGGAGAATGCATATTTTCTATGAAATTTTTTGAACATTCAGGCCAGTAAATGTAGTTAAAACTGTTTAATTAAAAAGCAGAGCATTTACTTAAATAAATTGTATCTATTAAGATAATGTATAAACAGAAAATGTTAAATAATTGTCAGACTTAGTCCATTTCATTGTATATTGTCATTGTTTACATTAAGATGAGTTTTGTGAGCAATCAAGAAAAATTGCCAGATTTTGTGCATTTAAAAAACACACACACACACACACACATGCACATATGTAGAGAGAGTCATAAGTAATTTCTGTTTGGAGGAGCCAATTGTAATGACAAATGTATCATTCTCACTAATCATTTCTTAAATAAATCATAACAGATGATGAAAAATGAGTTACATATGACAATGTGGTAGTGATTATTGGACATTCTCCTCATAGATGAAGAAGAGTCAGGGAAATTTGTTTTCATCACTAGTGACCATTGTTGTCTAAAATTAATTTATATATTTTTTTTTTGTGTGTGTTGGACAAAAAGAGGAAGACTTTTAAAAACTGATCAGTGTTCCTTTCTGTAAGTTGCCTAGCTACTGAAAATTTACTCAGCCATTTAAATGATATATTCTTGTTTGCTGGGGTACTTCAACATGGTGTAATAGTTAGCAAGCTTGCCTTGTTAGATCAATTATGACTGAGTAGTGAGTTCAATCCTCACTGGATGCCCTATATTTCTGACCATGGACCACAACTAAGTTATGCTTACAAAATCATTTGGGCAACTTGATGTGGTATAATGGTTAGCAAGCTTGTCTCAGTGAGTTTGATTCTCACTGGGTGCCCCATAATTTCAGCCTTATCCACAACTAAGCTATGCTTAGTAAATCAGCCTATATTATTCCTGTTGACTGATAGCATTTGAGTAAAGATTTTTTTTTTTTTTTGCTTTCTGGGAATTTTTTCAACAACCAGATCATATTTTTATTTATTTATTTTTTTACATTTCACTGTTTGTTATTGAGCTGAAGGTAGTTGAAATGAAATTTCTAATGAGGCAATCGTCAGACCCATGTTTATCCGTTTTGAAGGATCACCTGAAAAGATTTCCTGAAGCTTGAATTATCTATCCACCATCAGAATTGCCCATGACTTTTTTCTGCTGAAAGTTTCTTAAAAATAAAATCTATATTTCAGATTTGAAACAGTTGTAGATCTCATCAATGCATGTAATCATTTATTAAGTTTGAGACTTCTGATTTTTCATTCAAGATGAATTGGATACTTGAATGAAGATTGCAACTACAGTGATGTCACTTATTCGTTCTGTTTAGCTGAGTTTCAGGGTGTCTAAAGTGACATGAAGAGTGCTTGGTTTGGTGTGTGTTGTAGAGTGGTTTCACAGTGGAGGCTTGTATTTGTACTAAGTCGGTCCTAAAATAGGTTCGACGTACAAAACGTTAGGAACTTGATATAATAGGTAATGATGCAGTAATCTAGTTGTGGTGGCTGATACTTTAATATCCGATTAATGGTCGTCCGACATCGACTGACTGACTGACCAACTCACTGAGTGACTGCCTCCCTGAGCGACTCCTACTACTCCTACTTATTATAGGTGGGAGAGTCTATTAACTATAGAATAGGTGTGTTCCACTATAACAGTGTGTAAAAACCAATGAGAGTGACACATCCTGGAAGACTGGTGTTACAGTTTAAGTAACTACAAGTGTTTTTTTTAATAATTGAACATAGTGTCAAGGCTGATAAACTACTTCACTATATTGATAGACATGAAGTAAGAGAAGTCAAAGTTGTATAAGTTAAACTATAATACTATATAATACTATAATACTAATTGTTTATTTCTTGTTCATCTTTGTATTGGGATGCTTTCAGAATTTAAGCTGGCCTATTATCTTCATAGTAAATGGAAATGAATGCATTTTACAATTGGTTAAAATGTGTAGTAAATAAAACATTTCATGAAGTTTTCTTACCATGAAAGGAGAATTCCTAAAAGAATAAAACAGTGTGTTTGGTCTTCTGGATTAACTCGGAGAAGTAGGACACATTGATGAAAATTGCAGGTGACAGAGAATCTTGACAAAGAAAAGAGATGTCATCATTGTAGACAGTGCTTGAAGATATTTAATATATATATATATATATATATATGGACTCTCATCACTGATGGACTCACATCATATATATATATATATATGATGGACAACACACACACATATATATATATATATATATATATATATATATATATATATGTGTGTGTGTGTGTAAAAAAAAAGAAAAATCAACCTAACAGCAATAAATAGTGCATCAATTAATTTTAAACTTAATATAAAAATAATGAAAATGAGGAACTCTGCAATCAATTGCTAATACCTTCTGATGAGTGGACTGAATGATTATAAAAATGCCTGTCTACTAAATTTTGGGGTTGGAGTGCTGAATATAAAATCAATCAGCTAAGTGATGAATTTTTTATACCTGTGTATTGATATATATATATATATATATATATATATATATATTTATATATATATATAAAAATATATAGTTTAAGAAAAACTAGGTAAACCTGAGGAGGATAAAATCCAGAGAGCTCAATGTAAATCCAGACCAAATAATTTAAATAAAAACAGACCACTTTAAAGTTCCATGTAATAAATTATTTGAAAAATGTTGGCTAAGATAAGTTTTCCTATTATCTTTATTCATATAGATATGCTCCATCTGAAATTTTAGTATATTGTAGAATTTGGCAGCAAGTATTCATCCAAACAAATTTAATTGTCAGTTCTTTTTAATCAAACTTGTTTGGAGATATATTATAAATTAACTGATTTAAAATGTTTTTTTTTTTGCTACACAGTTCTAACCATGTTTCAAAAATGGAAGCCAAAAGCCCCGAATTTAATTTTGTAATTAAATTAAAGACATTAGTTCCATTTCATCCTCAAGCGAAAAATTCACTTGAGGATGAAATGGAATAATGTCTTTAATTTAATTACAAAAATTAAATTCTTTAGCTTCCATTTTTGAAACATGGTTAGAACTGTGTAGCGAAAAAAAAACATTTTAAATCTGTTAATTTATAATATTAATGCTTTGTAAATTTATATTGAGCACTAATTTGTAAAAATAAAAATATCTATAAGAACACCGGATTATATATCTTACTGTTCTTTCTTTTTATATATATATATATATATATATATATATATAATTTGCTAGACCAGCAAAAATGTTACAATGAACCTTTGTATTTCATGATATAAAGAGAATAAAAAGTAATTCAGACAGTTTTAGTCAAAGATAAAAGCAAGAAACAGAATTTTAATTAGTTCTACTGATTTACATAATTTTTCTACTCTCTTCACCAAAGAAAATATTTATCTTCAGTGCATTATAGTTTTTTTTCTCCGATTGATTCCATTTTATTCATCTTGACATTTGGTAATATTGTGCATATAGAAAAACTAATGGGGAAATGTTGGTGGTTCAATACTGGTTGGTGTTGGTATGTATCAGCCTTTTCAAAAGTTTGGTCTTTGCCCATAAATTGTCACAAAATGGCAGAATTTGGTTTTCTATGCAAAGCCAAATCTTTAATTTCTGTCTTATGACGAGTTTGGGAGAAATAACAAAAAGACAAAATTTATTAAGAACTACAAAGGACAGGAAATTGTGTGAGCCATAATCAAGTCCATCCTGAGGGGACACAGCACATGTAGAAGTTTTTGGAAGCCATCTTTTGCTAGACCAGTGTGTGTTCAGATTTTGGTGTAGAAATATTTACTGGCTCAGTGGGGATGTGTAAGTGTCATAGTTCTGAAATGGTCGACAAGTGGGATTGGATATGAGGTTAACAGGAGAACATCACTGATCGCATTAGGAGTTCTGTTTAAAATTTCCAGAAAACAAAATTTGATAACTGGAGGTTATAACTGAAAAAAAATTTGTTAGGATGATGACAATGGCAAAAGTGAAAAAAAAAAAAAAAATGGTCTGAAAACTCAAACAACAAATCAGAGAAATAATAATTTTCTTTTTGTCAACTTTTTTTTTTTTTTTTTGACTTTGTTGACCGTTCCGAAAGACTGCTGGTAGAGCACAAGTCACAATCACATGATGTTGCCATTTCTGTCACAAGGGAATTTTTAAGGGACTTGAATGCTAGCCTGATGCTCAAGTTAGACTGCCTGTGCTGTATAATTTATTCATAGCTTTGGGAGAAACAGATTTTTTTGCCTTTCCCAAGGGCAACACTATCTTCAGCTCTCAACAGATTTCTTTTTAACCATAAAAATTGATTTATTTGCTCACAGACATGTTTTTTCTTTCTTTCCAAACAATAATTTTACTCTATTATTATTTAAAACTTTTTAGAAATTTTATTATGTTTATTTATTTTTAAAATCCAGACCAATTAAGTTCTTGTTGAATAGGATAGAATGCATACCAAGAAGAATTTTGTGAATGTTGTCTCGGACTGAAGAAAGATGAGCAGCTTATAATGAAAATTTATTATGACCAAAATAATTAGGCAAAATCTTTTAAGAACGGATCATGTTTTTCAGTCGACAGTTATTGTATTTTTAATGTCTCAACTTGGCCTTTTCTTGTATGGTGTGTGATAAATCTGTAAAAATGCTAATCCTTTCTCTATCACAAGCCATCAACTCTTATGTCATCTGTTAATTTACTTTGAATGTTCCTTGTCTTTCATCTTCTCCTTCTTTCTGTCGGATTAACATGACATTGCCTATGCAATTTTTTTAAAAATTTTATTTTATTATTCAGGATTAAACATCAAGATTTATTATGATTAAACAAATCAACAGAATATTTTTAAAAAGAAAGAAAAAATGTATGAACTGTCCTGAATAAAAAAAAAAAAAAAAAAATAGTTCTCCTGGGAGTTTCATTTTGACATTTTCATTATTTTGTATTAATAACAGTAACACAATCTCTTTTGTGCTGTTTCCATTCAGGATATGGGTGGACATGGTTCTCCACAGCTTCCTGTCTTTTGCTGCTCTCGTCATTGCCTGCTCATTAATGTGGTACTTGTGCCTCCTACCATTTGCTCAAACTTGCCATGGTTACTTGTCGCTTTCCTTCACTTCTCTTGCTTTCTTCTGTCCTTTTAAGTGTTAAATTCTCCAGACTTACTTTTCTCATTGGGTACGCCAAAATGTTTTGTGGTTTTTAGCATATTTCTTTGTGGTTCCTATTTTTATTTATGCTATTAAAATTCGGATTATTGCCCTCATCTTTGTTGTTGTTATCACAACGTTTCAACTGTTGTGCCTTCTGGCCTTACTCAGGGGTATATTGATCTGGATTTTTGCAAAAATCAAATAAGTCAGATTTTAATTAAATTTTCAGCACAAAGAAATGAATAAAATTATTTTTGCAATTTTTTTTTTTTTTTTTAGAAAATCTTGCTAAAAATATTTTTCTTTTCAAAAAAAAAAAAAAAAAAAAACAATTAATTTTATGAAATTTTGAAATTAAAATTTTAGCCTTTTCAGATTTATATTAGTTAAAAGCAGGACTACTTGGAGAATTTAAATCATTAATTTGTTTTTCTCAAACAGAAATACCATTTACCAAAAATCTGCTCTGAATTGTAAAATAAAAAAAATGCAATAAAACTATGACATTATTTAATTAAAGTTTTCAATTGCTTTTAATAAGATATATTAAAGACACTATTGTCTTATAAATAATGAATTTCTACAAGAATTGTTTTCATTTTTTTAGTTTTAAAGAGAAAAATTCATTAAGTTTTAAATCTTAACATTCTGTATTAATCTCAGCCTTTTAGATGATACTATTAAGTGAAAACTATATTTACTAATCATAAATGAAAAAGCTTAATACAAATCATCAAACACTAATATTCTTAAAAGAATTTTGAGTCTTTTTGTATTTGCATAAATGTGTCAATTTTGTAAGTATGGATGACCATACTCACTATCTGAAAATAAGAGTGATAACTATAATAAATTTAAACCAACATTTCTAAAAAATAAAACACTAGATTATGGAGAATATCTTCCAAAATTTTTAACATTACTGAGTACTTAAAAATTATATAAAAAGTCTGCTCACATCATTTTTTTTTTTTTTTTCAGTGATTTTTTTTTTCAGATAAAGTCTCTGTAGAACAACATTAGATCTGTCAAGACATTGATACATCTACTGGCAGGTTAAAAACACTGCTATTGTTGGGTTAAAAAAAATACATCCCTGTGATATTTTAAACTTAAAGTAAATAATATTTGTTTCAAATTAGATTAATTATACTTTAAATCAGCTAATATTCTTCAGATAAAGTTTCAGAAAAGTATATTTTATTTTTTAAAGAATTTTTAACAAAGAATTACATTGTGATGAAAGAAGACAAAAAAAAGTGTTAAAAAAAAAAAAAAAAAAATTACATTTTAAACCTTAAGTTTAACGTTTTTTGTGAAGGTCCGTATTATATATATATATATATATATATATGAAAGAAAAATACAGAAAAAACAAAAATCTGAATATGCATTTATGTAGTATTAATGTTAAAATAAAGTCGACGTTGGACGTTTCGGTCTATTTAAGACCATCTTCATGGACATTTTCATTTAAAGATTAATTTTAACATTAATACTACATAAATGCATATTCAGATTTTTGTTTTTTCTGCATTTTTCTTTCATACTGTCGGATTTATATCCATATATTTGCTTACATATATATATATATAATATAAACTAGTGTGTATCTCTTGACTTTGCAAAGAAAGTATTGGCATTTAAAATACAAAATTATCTGCATTGCATATGCTGTTTTTGAAGTTTAACTTAATCTTTTGGTCTGTCCAATTAAATAATCCTTTTCTAGTTGGCTCTTTTTCTTCAGGCTGTGACTTCCTGTCATTTGTAACCCTTAGTAAATTTTGTCTTTTTACTATATATATATATATATCCTAATCTGTTCTGCCAACCATTTACAGAAGTTGATGCACTGCTTTCCTCTGTCCCTCTTGCCTTCAGTATGTCCTGTGAGTGTCAAATTTTCTAAGCCCTCTTTCTTCACAATGTGCATTAGAAATTTCAACTGTCTCTTTCTGATGCTATGTATAAGTGTCCTTTTTGATTTCATTTTTTTTTTTTCTAGAACTTTGTCGTTTTTCACATGTTCAGTCCATGGTATTTGCAGGCTCTTTCTGCAGATTCACATTTTTGATGCCTCAAGTCTCTTCTCAGTCTGTTATGAGATTATCCAGCATTCACTGGTGTATAGGAATATCGATATTACATAACAGTTCAGTTCTTTTTTTTATTTTTGTTTCCAATGAAATTCCCCACCTATGAGGATAAAAATAACCTTCTCTCTCTAGATATAATCCATGTGAAGAGGTCATAAAATGGACTTTGCTGAAATATTGCAACAAGAAAAGTAAAATAAAGAGAAATAATATGAAGGAATAATCTAAACTCAAGAGGTTCAGTTTTGATTCCCACCCCACCAACAAAAAACAAAAATAAGGATAAAATTAGTTTAAAAAAAACAGTTTACTTTGATTTGCAAGGCATATGGTAAAAACAGTTTAACAAACTTTGGAGATTGTTTGTCATTTTGTAGAAAAATAGAAAATTACATTTTTCATTATTTCTTTGTTGTTGTTGGCAGGATGAGAGAACAAGATATAGAAACATGGCATCTATTTTAAATGTAACACGATATACTTAAGTGTTTGCGAGTCAGACAAGTTAGAAAAAAAAAAAAAAAGAAATATCCTTGTGATTTCCCATATATATATATATATATATATATATATATATATATATATATAGTGATTTTCCAAGCGTAGCTTAGATGTGGCACAAGGCCGAAATTATGGGGCACCCAGTGAGGATTGAACTCACTACTCGGTTGTAATTGTTCTAGTGAGACAAGCTTGCTAACCATTACACCGCCTCGAGGCGCCCATTTTCTAAGCATAGCTTAGATGTGGCACAAGGCCGAAAGTAGGGGGTACCTAGTGAGGATTGAACTCACTTTTCAGTCGTAATTGTTCTAGCGAGACAAGCTTGCTAACCATTACATCACACTGGGGTGCCCAATATATATATATGGTGCAATGATTTAACTAAATTAGACAAAAATATCTTGAAATACTAGAGAGTAAATTTAATGTTGCCATAATCATTGTCTTCAGTTCATCTTTGGTGTTACAATGAGGTTTGTTGGTTTGTTGCTCAACTGTGCCCCACACATAATAATCTGGGGAGTTAAGTGGCCAGATTCAAAGTGTGATGTAGTTGCAGAAATTGTCTGACAGCCATAACTAAGTTCTCCTGCTTGTGTGGCATGGTGCAGAGTCCTGTTGCATAGGGTATTCTGGCAGCCACCATCTTGACCCAGGATAGCATTACCTCCACAAAGCACTTGATGTAGGCTTCCATGTTGAGTCTGAGGCCCCGTGGGAAGATGAATGGAGACATAATGTCGCCATCATAATCACCATTAGACTCATTAAACTCTTTCCAAATCCTCCGCACTGTCTTCAGATTGACACCCAAACACACTAAAATGTTCATATTTAGGCTTCTGGCATGAATGTCAAGCAGTACAGCATGCTGTTTGCAAATTTCTGGTAAAGTGAATTGCATCATGGTGTTCTTTTTCTTACAGGTAGTGCCCAACGGATCATACTAAACTGTGCAATCAACAAAAACAAAGTGCATACATAAAATTAAAGAATATAAAATGGTGACAATGTACCCATTGCACCCTGGTCTTGTTGCTGTTGGTTATCTTAGAAAGAAAATGTCTAATATGGTAATCTATAAGATACTTTGGAAAACCGTTTGTTTCACCTTATTAAGATATGAGGCATTACTTTCGGAGCAACCTATATAATGTTGAGTAATTCTTAAGTCATTTCATCCCAAGCAATGGGATAAAGCTACTAAGATGCCGAGAGTGAAAAACCAAGAAAATATTGAGAAGAAAGGACAATAGAAGAACAGAATTCAAAGAGACTGTGATGTGTATTTGAATATTTTAAGGTTGGAGTTGACAGGAATTGGATTGCAAGTTAATCAAGACATCCATTTCTTTGAGCTGATTCTTGAAAAATTGTAGCAGATGAAGTATATTGGTAATAATTTCCTTTGCCTATTTCAGCAATGAACTCATTTCACCATTTCAGTGGGAAACAAATTAAAGTGGTTGGTTGTTGCTGACTTGACCTCTGAACCATCCATCATCAGTTGTCAGAAATTTTCTCATGTATAGCTACAATTAAATGACTTTTAGTGCATGTGGAATTTCAGACTTTGCAAAATGTATCAAAACTAGGCAGAAAATGATGAAACCTGCAGGTGGATTTCAATATTTTGGGACAAAGTAATAAAGACTGTCATATTTATTTATATATATATATATATATATATATATATATATATATATAAATATTTATTCGAAAATTATAACAAATATGTTATAAAAAATAGCCATTTTGTTTCAACATTTCTGATGTCTTATCAAGTGATAGTGTTGAATCAAAATGGCTATTTTTGTAGTGATTTTATAACGTATTTGTTATAATTTTCGAATAAATACTTATATTTTCTCTGCTCTGTAGTGAGCACTCTTTTAAGGATAGTATTTGTTGGTTATTGGAATTTATTCCATATACACCAATCCTACACTTGGAGATTATATATATATATATATATAGTCATCCACTGACACTGTTTCACTGTATCACAGCTCTTCAGTGTGGCTAGATGTCTGTTTGCTTCAACCTGGGATCAAAACCTGACCGATTTGGCATCAGAGATCCTACTCCTAAACTATTTTTGCACAGCAGAGAGAAAAGGAAATTTGAACATTTTCTATACAAAATACGCCAGTAGCTCGGTGAGCTCAATTCAGTTGAAGAGCAATGTGTGTGTGTGTGTGTGTGTATGTGTGTGTGTGTGTGTATATATATATATATATATATATATATATATATATATAGCCTCTCTGCAAAAAACTTAGACGTTTAATGACCACGCGAACATACAACATTCTGTTGTGAGAAAATGTGCTATTGGTCTCATTAACAAAGCGAAGAGCAATACAACATAAACATATAAAAAAAAAAAAGTTCGAAATAACCACAAAAGTCTTCATATAAAAGCAATTGAATATATATATATATATATATATATATATATATATCTGAAATGTTCATATAAGGTGTGTATGCGTTTTTGTGGGAGATTTGATATCTGGAAAAAGGGTAATCTTTAGTACTTATCTTACGTTGATTGTCATGGGCCTGAATAAGTACGTCTTTCTGGGTCGACTGCCAGGAACGAAAGAGGATGTTAAACTTTCATGCCTAATGATCCCTTGGGCAGTTCTCATGACTGTCTATATATCTATGTTTAGCTTTTTAAAGGGTTAATCAAAGGAAGATAACTTTTATCTCTCTCAACAAACCTCCCTGCCTAGTAGTGGAGTCTAGTAATAGTGATATAGGTTGTCTCTCTTCCAAGAAATTTTTCTACCTACTTTAGTATGACTGGGCTTATCATTCTTTTCTATGTTTTCTTTATCCATTATTATTTTGCCATTATAGGTTGCTTTTCAGTTATTTGCTTATTAGTTTTAGGTTCTACGTGTGGTTTTTAACCTCTCTATCGATACTGTTGAATGTATGTCATTGTTTTAATCACAAAATATTTATCAGTTCTATGTAACACTTCGAAGGGTCCTGGGTAAGGTGCTTCCAAAGGTTTGTGAACTCTGTCTACCCTTAACCATACACTCTTATGTCTTAAGTTTGTCTGGGATTCTCTTAACAATTTCCTACAAACTGCCACCAGTAATGTACGTATGATACACTAGGTATCTTCATGAGATCACTGAAAAATGAGCATAGCATAAGAACGGCCTTAAACATGAAAAAATATTTTATCATAAAAAGGTTTGTTACTTTTAAGAGGAAAGACCAAAGTATTTTCTATTTTATTAAATTTTTCCATCCTTTTTAGAACATTCTAACTTTTGATTAAAAAAAAAAAAAAATACTTTCTTTTTGTGTCAGGGAGACTACTAAAATAATATGGCGTAAGTTAGCACTTTTTTTTTTTTTTTTTAATGACAGACATTATAGTCTGTCTATATTTCTGAGATGAGGTATTATGTACATCCTCAAGGACACATGGCACAGTGGATAAAGGCGTTGGTTAGATCCAGTAACAGGACCCAAAGAGTGTGAGTTCAATACCCGGTTAAGGCAGAAGAGAACTTTCAGAGGGAAATTAGCACGAGATACCTGATAACTGACATCCATAAAACATGGCACATAGAACTAGAACAGTCTACCCCAGTGAGTGAAATAAAGGGTTCAGTTCGAAATTTCAATGACCTGATGAAGGCCGGAGCGTACAACGGCCGGAACGTTGTGATAAATATGGTGACAAAGATGAGGACAATAGTCCTAATAATGTAAATAATGTGACAGACATTAATTTGAAAAAAATAAAAATAATACCCTAGTTTCATAAATGTACATAAAATTATATTATTATGTACCTTTCTTATGAAATTTTATCTCACTGAGCAGTTACATTTATTTATAGTTATATTTATTTTAGTATTTTTAATTTTTCCAGAAAGTAACAACAAATGTAAGGTGCAAGCTGAAGTACTAAAATAAAATACAAAAAAATATTAGACTGCTGAAAGTTTTTCTTACTTTAAAAATTACGAGGTAAATAAACTATTTCACTTAAACCTAGAGAAGATTTATGTCACTTCTGTAGGATAACTACCTCCTCATGTTATGAAACCATCACCCATCACTTGTCAATCATCATCATTAAGACATGCTTTCTCTTATTTTAAACTACATTTTTTCTGTGAAGAAAGTAAGTAATGTTTGTTTCAAAATATATGGTAGTGCCACATTATCGAAGGCATTGGATATCCTTGATATCAGGAAAATGTGAAATATTTGTGTAGCTCCTCTTATCAACCAATTCGTTGATGAATTGAGGAGTCTCTCACTCTCTCTATCTATATATATATATAATGTTTAATCATTTCACCCCAAGCAAGTCAAAAGTGCTACTAGTATGCATAGTGATACAGAGTGAAAGTGAGAGAAAAGTCTTGATATAGGGGGTATTGAGGAAAGGATAAAAGACAAACAGGGTTCAAGTCAACAGAAGATGCACTGCATTTAAATTTTTGAAGATTGTAGTTATCGGGGAATCAAATAAGTGGAAAGGAGTTCCACTCTCAGGAAGTTAAAAAAAAAAAAACAAAAAAAAAACTGTTGGAGTAGAAGTGGCAGTTAAATTTAACTATATCAACAGTAAAAAGGGTGGGATCTTGATGCCAATCTAGTAGCATGCTTGTATTCATGGAGTTAGGTCTCCAGGGAAAAATGCTTGTCAGAACAGTTGCCATGAAAATATTTGTAGAAAAGATAGAGGGAAGACACATCACATCTGTGAGAAAGTGACTGAAGACAAGATGCCAAATTAGGATCGATTACATTGCAAATCCTTCTTTGGATTTTGTAAAGAACCTTGAAATGAACAACAGAGACACTAGTCCAGATATAGCAACAGTATTCAATACATAGATGAATGGTAGATTTGTAAATGTACAAGATAGAAAAAAACCTTCTGGCACAACATAATGAACCAACTTTCCTTGCAGTAGATACAGCTATTGATTCAATGTAGTTGTTACATTTCAAGTCAATTGAAAATATGAGGCCAAGAAGGCACAGTGAGGCACTCTCCTGGAATCAAGCATCAGCCATGCTGATAGCGGGCAACAAAGTTTTTCTGTGGTGGTTAACTTATCTGAATATATTGATGGAGCATTCAGGATGCTGCACAGAACTTCGTTAAGCATTTACGGTTTTCACAAGCTGTTTACATCAAGCTTCATTGACTGACTTTGTGTAGGCAGGAGAACTGTCTTCATTCTCTGTATCTCATGGGTGGGTCACGAGTAAATCTTTTTTATGCTACCCCGATTTGTTTGTTTTTAGTAGTAAATTTTAGTTGTGGCTCCTTATTTAAAAGTATCTACCTTTTTACAAATTCACTGTTTTGATTATTGTTCTTCCAAAGAAGATGAAAAAGTCACTATAAAACAATGTGTTCTGTCATTTTCAAAGCCATATATATATATAAAATTGGACTGATGTGGGTTTCACATTTTTGCAATCATCAGACACTGATTAATTTAAAAATTTTGGATTTATATATAGTTGTGTATATCAGTGTTTTTATGGAAGTGGGAGGAAAAATTGTCAACGGGATGCCACTCATACTTACACAAACATACATACATGCTCATACACTCATTGATGTACGCAGACATACACACACGCACGCTTACCCACCGGAGCTAACATAAACATATGTGAACAGTATGGGACTTCGCATATATACATATATGTGTCACTGTGTACATACATATGATTGCATTTAGTCACTGTATTCAATGTTGGATTGTGTAGCAAATATTTTTTTCATTGTTGCGCTGCCAACGTGGAGACTGTTTTTCTACTTTTGTTCGCTGAATATTTTCTTGCATGCACACATATACATATGATGGGGTCTGTGTAAGACTATGATAGGTAAAAATTGCTATTATTTTTAATTTTTTAAGGCTGTTTTGTTATTATTTTAAAGCCGGTTATTTGCTTGTTTTTGATGATTGCGCATATGTAAATGGTAGAAATTCCAATTTGAAATACATATTAGTATTTATGTGGTGGTATTAATTTTGCTGGGGGAGAGAAGTAATTATAATTGTGGATTAATTGAAGTAATTGTGGTTGGTGGGGAGAGCAGGTGATGATTATAACAATTGTAGTAGCAAATAGATATTGTAAAGTGATAGAAGTGATTAGTAATGGTTGTGGAATGGTAATAACAATAATTGCAATTATTATGATGGTAGGTTGAACTAGAAATATAATTGATGACGTTATGGTGTCAGTGGTTTCTCTTTTCATGTTTACAGCAAAAGGATGATAAGTCATGAAATGCCAAAATGCGTCTCTGCACATCATGGCTTGAC
>CAHIKZ030005457.1:285000-400000 GCA_903632075.3 Acanthosepion pharaonis | reverse complement strand
CTATGCTTAGCAAGATGCCAAACTTAAGGAATCAGCACATATGCTAGGCCACAAAAATCTCCTGAGCTGACCAAGCATAGAAATGAATACAATATGGGAACCAGTAATAAGGAGTGCCAGAGAAAAGCGATAACAGCAAAAATTGCAATATGAACACTGGTAAAAAAGGTTGAAGACATTAGGTTTATAATACTCAGAAATTCATACACAGATGTCCACAAGGACACATGGCACAGTGGATAAAGGTGTTAGATCCAGTGACAGGACCCAAAGAGTTCAATAATGAGTGGCGAACTTTGACATCCATTAGACATGGCACATGGAACTAGAACAGTCTACCCCAGTGAGCAAAATAAAGGGTTCGGTTTGACATTCCAACCACCTGAAGAAGGTTGGAGCATACAATGGCTGAAATGCAAGATGTGTGTGATAAATTCTGGCATTTATAGATTGCTGGAATTAGAATTTAAGTAAAGATATCTCGCTGAACATCATGATCCCATGCAATTTATATATAGTTAATAAAGGAATAACAAAAAATAAAATCTACTTCTATGCATACTGAAAGACAATTAAAATTTAGCAATTAGGAATTGTGTGTGTATGGTGTGAAATAGTTCAGTCAACCAAGGAAAGATATCTTCTAGCTGAGAACAAGTCCTGTGCTGGTGTTACAACTACTGCATGCTGAAAGGAAAGAAGGAAAAAAACAGGAAGTGTCCCATTTTAAAGCTGTTTAGCAATACCACATAGTGGGGTCTTGGCAAAATCAGGTTGGCAAAACCAACAATTCTGAATTGAATGAGGTTGATAAGCCATAAAACACAAATCAATCACTTTTTTGGGTTGATCGTAAAAAATTATATTTCAGTGTTTCTGATCCTGGACAAAATGCTGCTCGTCCTTGATATTTTTTTTACACAAGACAGAGGCTATTGGTGTCCCTTTTAGATATAAAACTCTCTTAGTAGTTTTAGGAACATTATTATAAATAGTTGACTTTATAATTTATTTTCATTCAGTAATTTTTTTTTTTTTTTTTGTACCAATTGTGCTGATCTGTGCAAAATAATGGTTGGTAATGATCATAACAAAAAAAAGAAAAAAATAATTACCTGAGAAAAAAGTTAAAAAATAAAACCCAGGCAGGATTTAATTCTTTTTTTCTCACCATTCTGTCAGGTCATCTGTAAGTATTTCATGATGAAATGATCCAGTAATTGATTACTATGACCTTTTTGCAAAATTTTTTTTTAAAAAAGAAAAAAAAAAAGTCCATTCCAGCAATTGAATTAATTCTCACTTGGCTTTGTTTCAAGACAAGAGCATTTTAAGGGAAGAAGAAGACAAGTGAGAAAAGTATGAAAGAAGCTTACTTTTATTCACATCATTTTATATTTTCAACTTGGATAATTGTACAATTAAAAGAAAAAAGAAAAAAAACAATGGTGGCAACATTTCAACAATTTTACAATTACATTGTACTTAAAAAAAAAAAACAAAAAAAAAACAGAATAATCAAGAGCTTCTGAAATTTGTTTGTCTTCAGAACTTTCTTAATATTAAACTAGACAAATAACATTCTATAATAATTGAATAATCATGGAATTATATTTGTCAAGTTTATTATTAAGAATTGTACTTGTGCTGTCAAGAGTTTGCTAGTTCAGCAGTTCAACTTTGTGTGTGTATATATATATATATATATATATATATATATATATATAATAATCTATATTTTTATACACTGCATGCCAAATTATTATCAAGGTAACTTTTTTTTCTAATATTTCAAAAACCGTCCAATCAATTCACACAAAATTTTCACAATATTGGTAACACTGACCTGCGTAATCACTGAAATTTTCGTACTGATCTGCACAATGCAAACAAACTGGTGTCATATTTGTTATCAGCACGGTGATTTGAGTGTGCCACATTATTAGAAAAGTGTAAGAAGTTAGTGAAAAGATGGACCGTAAAAGCAGTTAAATGATGCTGAAAAGAAAATTATCGCCTCAGAAGTCTCAAAAGGTAAATATACCCTAGAAATTTAAAAAATGATAGGAAGTGTTATCAAACAGTGAAAAAATTCACTGCCGACCCCACACAAGTACGCAAAATACACAGATAAAGGCAAGCCGAGGGTTATTTCCTGTCGTCTCATGTCATGACTTAAACGAGAGGCCACGAATAACCCTGGTCTTACCAGTCAAGAGCTTTTCAGTCGCATTAGGGATCCTACTGTGTCTAAAAGTACTCAGTGTTGGTATTTGAGGGAAATAGCAACAACAGTCAAACCTGTATCGAAGCCTCCGTTGATAAGAAATCACATTCAAAATCGATTGAAATGAGCCGAGGACAATATGAAGATTGACTTCTCTAAAGTTTTGTTCACAGATGAAACTCGAGCAACACTTGATGGACCAGATAGATGGTGCAAAGGCTGGGCACTGAACAGACAGAATCACCATCTGCGTTTGAGACGCCAACAAGGCGGTGGAGGCATAATGATCTGGGGTGTTATTATTGGAAAAACATTCGTGGGCCCATGGAGAGTACCAGATGGCATTGAAATGACTGCTGATGCCCACATAGCATTTATGAAGGAGCATCTTGAACCGTGGATGAAAAAGCAAAGAATTGCCTTCAGAAGGGCCATTGTTTTTATGCAAGATAGTGCTCCCTCACATGCTGCTCACAAGACTACTGAATATTTGAAACAGTTAGGCTTCGATGGACCTCGAAAAATGAAGTGGCCAGCAAATTCCCAGATTTTGAACCCAACTGAAAACCTTTGGAGCATCATGAAGCAAAGACTGTATGCCAACGGACGACAATTCAGGAGCAACACTGAGTTGTGGGAAGCAAGTTTTGACATATCTCGCGGCATTACAGCAGATGACATCCTACAATTAACAAATTCTATGGATCATCGACTTCTTCAAGTAACTTCAAAACAGGGAAAGCACATTCCCTATTAATTTGTTTAAAACTGTGCCTTTGTTTGTATCTGTTATTAATTTTTTGATTATCTTATTTATTAGCTTCTTTTGATCATAAACATTCATGTGCAACATTAATAAATGTTTTGTTTACTCAATTCTGGGAATTTTACTAAACCTTTCTAATAATTGGGCATGCTCAAATCACCGTGATGATAACAAATATGGCGCCAGTTTGTTTACATTGCGCAGATCAGTACGAAATTTTCAGTGCTTGCACAGCTCAATGTTGCCAACATTGCGTGAAAATTTTATGTGAATTTATTGGATGGTTTTTGAAATATTACAAAAAAAGTTATCTCAATAATAATTTGGCATGCAGTGTATATCAAGAACAATACTGGAGAAAAATGTACGACAATGTGTAACAAGTTTTCTTTTGATACATTTCATCCTTTCGGACTTCAGACTAAATTTGTTATATTGTTGCAACTACACATGTGCATGAATGAATCATACTGGGAATTTTTTTTTTTTTATCAGTTAGACAAAAAAAAAAAAAAAAAATATAATTCCCAACATCCGTGGTTTGTGAACATGTGTAGTCACACCAACATAACAAATTTAGTCTGCTGAAGAAAACTTATCCCACTTTGTCATATATATATATATATAGAGTAGGCCTGGGTACCCTACTTCTGTAATTTATCCCAAGAATCTTCTTCTCATAACAGGAAGAAGCCGGCTCAATCCTTGGGGGTGAATGCCGCATCAGTACAGTACAGTATATATATATATATATATATATATATATATATATATATGGTATAAAATGACAATTGGAAAAAAATTTTAGATTTTGCTGACGCATTTCGTCTTCCAACTTTTTCAAGTCAAAAATGAAATCGAAATGTTTTTGTTGTTATAGTTACATTAAAAATACCAATCTGTCTTGTCCACAGAATTGATCTGGGAATTTAACGACACACACACACACACACATATATATATGATATAGTATATCTGTAAAAGGACAATATGAATAGACTCAAAAGGAAAACTTACTTTAGCTGACATGTTTTGTTCCCTCAAAGGATGAAACACGTTGGCTAATATATTTTGCTTTTGTCTTTATTCAGAAATATATATATAATATTTTTTTGGCTTAAAAATATTATAATAAAACTCTACTTCTGTATGGAGCACTGTCTTCTTAAAAATAAAAACAAAAATACTAAGGAACTCAGTATGCACCCAATGTGTTCTTTTCTATTTTCTGCATACCTGCGCACTTATATATATATATATATATATATATATATATATATACACACACTTCTGTGTCAAATCAACAAGGGTCTGACCATCAAAGACACAGATTTTTTTAAAAATTTGCTGCACTTATTGAGCTTCATGATATGAACTGAATGGTGCTGATTTTACATCTATTGGTCAAAGGTTTTCCAAGATAAGACCTTTGCCAAAAAGGTGAATTTTGGAAAATAGTCACAAAGTTTAAATATCAATGTTTCGGTTATTTTTTCATCTACAAAGCCAAATTATATACCATTTTAAAATACTTTGATAGCTCTGAAAGCTGATTTATTTATTTTTTTGTTTAAAGGTCAAATAAAATAATTTGAACTTGACCTTATACTTTGACCATTAATTTCTTAAAAAATGTATGTTAAATTTTTTTTTTTAAATTTTACAAATTTGGCTGCCTTATGGCAAGATATATACAAAATTTTGTGGTTGACTTTTGACTTTGGCTTGAGTTATAAGTGTTTGATCGAGTTGGGTCAAATTCAAAATGGTGGATTTTGGTATTTACCACTGTATGCTAACATTTTCATATCTCCCAATATGGTCAAGTTGTATATCTTTAGAAAGATCTTTGAATGTTGATTAATATTCACATAAGAACTATGATCATAAAATAAACAAAATTTGTCTTATTTATGGTTAAATGTTGACCAATTCGATGAAAAATAAATAACCTTATTTTTGGTTTTGTTTACATTTTTATGATACAAATAGATTTTTATGTGATAAAGTGACATAATGAAAATAATTATTTAAAAAAAGTGTCATGAATTAATGTTAAGATAATATAATATGAAAATATGCAACAAATGATATTAATGGTTAACAAATTTTTGACATAGTACACTAAATAAAAGTATAAAAAAATTTTTTAGTTTTCTTTTTATATATATATATATATATATATATATAAATTAAAAATTACAAGCAAACCTATTGTTTTTACAACCACATAATTCTATCTAATATCTAAACCATGATTACTTTATTTCAATTTAACTTTTTGCTAAGTTAAAATATGTGCTGGTTATCAAAGTAGTAAAAAATTTATTAAGTTTGTGTGAAAAAAAACTGACCTCAACATCAGCTGAAGACCAGCCACAGCCTTCTAGCATTTTTGTAGATACTGAAAATGAATTGCAACTTCTTGGTGAATCACTATTCAAACATCAAAAACTTGGAAAAAATAAAACCCAGTTGTAATTCACCTTTTTGGCAAAAGTCAAAATGTTGTATCTCTGGAAGGCTTTGACCTCGAGATAAAAAATAGGCACCATTCAATTCGTACCAAATTTGAAAAAAAAAAAAAATCTGTACCTTGTTGAGTCAACAGACAATGACTTTTATATATAAATATATATGAATAAAGACAAAAGGAAAACTTACCTTAGCCAACACATTTCATCTTCTGAGAGTACAAAACATGTCGGCTAAAGTAAGTTTTCATTTTGAGCTTGTTCATATTGTCCTTTTACAGATATACTGCATGTATAAATGAAGGATTGCTGCCTAAACAAACACACACACATATATATATATATATATATATATATATATATACACACACACACATTGTGTATTAGTAATCATTCATTTATACATGCTTCATTAAAGATGGACAAGGTACTGTGATTAAGCTTTTTATTTAATTTTTCTTGTGTTTGAACAAGTGTTTCCTTTTCTGGACACAGTGTGTGTAGAAACTGTCCAAATGTTCTATAGTTCTGAGCACTTTCAGCTATACTTTAGCCATTATCAAGGATAATTTTATTTTTGATTTTTTAACTGGGTGTATGGGTTGTTTTTGTCTCTAGAGTTATAGTAATGTTCTATTTTCTGAGTGCAGCACATTATGGCCATGTTCGTAGTTAATGTTATTGAATGTTGGCCTTTTCTTTTTTATTATTAAGGCTTTCATTATTTTTCATCTTTTTTTACATGTGGATGAGGTTATTATGTTTGTATTTTCTATGAGTATGTTTTGGATGGAGTCTGGTAAGTTTGTGTGTGTGTTTAAATGGGTTCTAATGGAGCTGTGGTTGGATAGGTGCAATGTAAGGTGTCTGGATAGGTATGTAGCAGTGTGAATGATGAAATTATTTATGAATTTAGTTTAATCAGGAACACTCTTCCTTAAGGGGTATTTGAACTCATAATGTCCTTTTGTTGTAATTTTGATTTTGTTGGTGTGTTGCTAATTTTGAGCTGTTTTAAATTTTTTGCACTAGGTAATTAACTTCATTTTTTTTTTTTTTTTTTTTTCAGGTCTATTGGGGTAGTGTATTTTTTTATGATATTTCTAAGTGAAGACTTATCTTTTTTGTAGTTGACATGCCTTTGGTTTTTGTAAAAAATGTTTGGCAAAAATAACATAAATATGCAGCTCCATTAGAACCCATTTAAACACACTGTGGTAGATTGTGGCCCCATGGATAAAAAGCGTTGGTTGAAGTAAGTGAGTGGCTTGACCCAAAGACTTTTGAGTTCAATACCTGGCCACAGCAGAGGGAACAGAAACTTGGAGAGCTTAGTTACTGAAGGAAATTAACTGAAACTTAGATATCCAGAAGAGGCATAGCATGTGGAACTAGAGCATTTTTTCCTTATGGACTAAATAAAGGGTTTTGTCTGAAATATCACTGTATATCACCTGAAGAAGGCTGGGGCATACAATAGCTGAAACCTTGTGAATATGTCAATAAAGATGAGGATAACAAATGCTGGTTCAAATAAATGACTTCTGTATTTAAGCTGAATATATTTTCAAATAAACATAATCTTTTAACTGGACAAACAATTTAGATTTGAAATTTGATCCTCTAGCCATCAGCAAAGTGACAGGTACCAAACTAGTATCATAAATATTGGTTCAAATGAATGACTTCGTTATTTAAACTGAATATATTTTCTAATAAATGGTGTGTTTTAATGGACAATTTAGATTTGGAATTTGCTCACTTTGCAATCAGTGAAGTGACATGTACTAAATTAGTATCATAAATACAGGTTCAAATAAATTATTTTTCTATTAAAACTAAATATATATTTCTAATAAATGTAGTATTTTAAATGGACAGAGAATTAAGATTTTAAATTTAATCCTCTTACCATCACCAAACTGGTATCATTAATTCAAATAAATGATTTTTGTATTTAAACTGATTATATTTTATAACGAAAACACATGGCATATAGAAGAAGAAACAGACAAAGAATTTGGATTTGGAATTTGATTATCTTTCCATCAGCGAATCGATTGGTATTGAACTTGTACTATAGATCATCATTTAATTCCACTGACATGAGATGCATTGTGTATCAGTTGGGTGTCTGCAGTGCTTTTCACAGTGGACAGCTAGTAAACAGAAAGGCAATGAATGACACTTATGATTCTCAGCAGAAATGCCAATACATAAATAATCTTGTCATTTTGTGTAGCCTCCACGCCAATATAAAACAATACTTAGAATATTATGGCATTCTTTCATTTAATAAATCAGTGTTTGCAAGACATTGTTGTTTTTGTAATAAACTAAAATAGGGACACTAATAACAAGGTTTTTATTTTTAATAACTCTTTTCAGATTGCAGTGTTTCTCTGAGTAGGGCATCTTATTTTCTGGTTGGCTTCGAATAATGGTTTCCTTTTTGGTCAGTCTTTGTCTTCTTTTCTCTCATGTGGTCACACTCTTTCTCTCTCTCCCAGGAATAAATGATTTCTGTAAACTTGGTAGGAGACTCTTAGCAAATTGATAGACAATTCTCTTAACGCTTCCTCGGCTGTGAATGTTGATTGAGGACCTTGGGAATTGGAGAGTTGTCAGCTTTTCAGTCACCTCAGAGTGTTTCAGCTAAAAACAGTGTGAAGAGGAAAACACCCAAACATACGACACTATACAGGGGGATATATTTTTGCACATTGATGTGTGGTATAATGGATAACTATTCAGAATTGGAAATCAGAGTGCCAAGTTTCAAATCCAGATGGGTTTCATTATATTTGCTTATGTGTAAAACCCTTGGAAACTATGAATCCAACTTTTATCCTCCCAGATATAGATTAGTGGGTAGGACTTTTATCAGTAAATCATTGTCTTCTGAAAAATTGTTAACAATCTAAAAAATGTTTTCTGGCCTTAGATAACCAACAAAAGATTGATAAGCCATAAAAAAAAACAAATCAATCAAATTTTTTTGTAATATTAACAAACACTCGTTGCCACTTGTGTAATGCCAAGAATACTCATTGTCACTTTCATAATGCTCATTGTAGTAGAGACTTTGTAATTGCAGATACAACTATAGTATGCCATTGAACAATACTGGTGTTAGATGCCTTTGAATAGTACTTGCTCGATAATACTCACTCAGAAGTAACCACTATATTGTGATCTGAATAGAGAAATGTGGTCTGTATAGTGATAGAGTAGAAATGGTGATCTGAATAGTAATAGAGTATAGAATAGAAATAGTGATCTGTATAGTATAGAAGATAGACTAGAACTAGTGATCCATATGGATGTCATGTGACAGCATACATATATGCATTTCCTCTATGGTCACATGGTCTACTTCATTCAATAATGGGATCACCTGCGTTTGCTCACTGGTGATCTATGTTCGAACTCAAATGTCGGCAGCGACACTTTATTCCTATATAACAATTTTATGCTCAGAAGTGAAGATGTCATTATCATTTTTGTTGTTGTGATGGTGGTGTGCATGTTTGTGCATTTTTTATTTTTTGGGGTCAGTATAAGTAGATTCCTTCTGCCATGCTTTAAGAACTCAGGTGAACTGTCTGATCCTTTTGGGGGCAAAGTACTAAAAGTTAATAGGGTGACAGCTCTAATCAAATCTGAATTGATTAAGTATCACAAATTGCAGGGTCTTCTGTCAAATAAACAACATGGTTTTTACTTCTCTAGGTCAACTACTTATATATAAACGATTATTGCTGAAAGCATTTATCAAACTTTAGATAAGTACGGCAAAGTTCAGGCTGTTCCTTTGGCTATCTTGAAGGCCTTTGACAAGGTTTAGCATGCTGGTCTTTCACAAGTTCAAAGGTTGTGGCATTTCTGAATGGATTTTTTTTTTTAACTGATCCAGTCTTTATAAAATCACAAAAGGAAATTTGTCTTGAACAGCCACACATCAAGATCTTTTTGTATTATTGCAGGTGAGTGACTCAATGTAACTTCTTGAATCACTTTGATTTTATTGAATCAATTGCTAGATCTGCTGCTTGGTAAGTTCACTGTGTCGTGTTCAACAGTATTTCACACCAGAATCTATCTTACACATTTATAAGTCTACCATTTGACCAGGCATTGAATATTGCTGCTACATGTGCTCTGGTGTTTCTGTTGCTTCTGCTATGTAGTTAGAGGTTCTTGATAAAATCCAAAGAGGAATCTGCTATGTTATAGGTCCTAACTTGACCTGACATCTCGTCTTCAGCCACATTTTTAGTAGTCTTAATCGGTCTGGATTTCTAGTATTAGAATTGTTCTGTTTCTCAAGCTTTTTACCTATTAATAGTAGACGTAATAGTCTTAACGTATCATAATCTTATGGTATTGGATGTAGTAGTCTTGTAATTTTTAGATGAATCATTATCACTTATTGCTTTTTAACTATTTTTGTATACTAATAGTAGATGTAGTAGTCTTAATTGGTCAGGATTTCTAGTATTAGAATTCTTCTATTTCCCATGCTTTTTACCTATTGATAGTAGATGTAATAGTCTTAACGTTTCTGTATCTTGTGCTATTGGATGTAATAGTCATCTATTTTCTTAGATGAATCATTAGCAATTATTTCTTTTTGACAACATCGGTTGCTTTCTACCTACTAATTGTAGATGTAATAGTCTTAACATGTCTAAATCTTACAGTATTAAATGTAAATTTCTTTTAATGTTTACATGAATCATTACCAATTATTAGTACTTTTGGACAATGTTGTTTTTATTTTTGCATTCTATCTGTAGATAGTCTTAATTAGTCTGGACTTTATTAGTATTCAATGTCTTCTAATGTTGTAGATGAGGCTACGTCTTTCTTTCGACCCACAAATAAAGGCATAATTATATTAACATTTCCAAATCTTATTGTATCAGGCATAAAGCTACAACACTTTTTACTGCTGACATGAAGTGGAACGATTATATTGAATCACTTGCTAGATCTGCTGCTAGGTAAGTTAGTTAACTGTGTCGTGCTCAACAATTTTTCTCATCAGAATCTATCTTACATATTTATAAGTCTACCATTTATCCATGCTTTGAATGTTGATCTGGTGCTTCTGCTATGTATTTAGGGATTCTTGATAAAATCTAAGTCATTTTAATAAAATTGATCATCTCTGGATAAGGATAAGAGGTTTAACAGAATTTTTTCCCCCTCTTTTCTTAACCAATTAATATAATTAGGTCATATACATGTCTCCTGAATTGTTCTTCATATAGACACTTGTAGCTAGACTCCTGGAGAGCAACATACTGAGTCTTCTTGGCCTCATGTTTTCAACTGACTTTAAGTGGAGTGACTACATCAAATCAATAGCTGCTTCTACTGCAAGGGAAGTTGGATAACTGTGTAATGCCAGAAAATCTGGTCCATCTTGCTGATTACAAATCTACCATTCACCCGTGCATTGAACACTGCTGCCATATCTGGTCTGGTGATCCTGCTACTCATCTCAAGGTTCTTGACAAGATCCAAAGAAGGATCTGTAAAGTAATCCATCCTGACTTGGCATCTTGACTTCTGTCACTTTCTAACTGATGTAGCGTAACTTCTCTGTCTTTTCTATAAATATTTTCTTGGTAACTGCTTTGATGATCTTCTTTCCCTAGTCCTCTGACTACATGGATTTAAGCATGCTACTCGATTGGCATCAAGGTCCAACCCTTTTAATGTTGAAATAGTTAAATGCAACTGCCACTTCTACTCCAACAGCTTCTTTTCTTGCACTTCCCACCTGTGGAATTTGTTGTTCATGATGACGGTCGTCTTCGAGTATAGAATCCAGAGGTTAGCAGTGAATATTTCGAAGACAGTAGGAAAGTGTTGTTCAGGTTAGCAGTGGATATTTTGGTAAAAGTAGCAGAGCGTAGTTCGTCCTTCTGTTTCTCTTCGCCTGACAAGCTGGACTGGACATTTGGGTAGAGTAGACAAAATGGCCACCTTTATACACAATGGATTCAATGTTCTACGTCTTCTGATTGGTTAACTTTCTATTGGTGGACTATAAAGTGAATCGAGTCATTTGGGCTAACTCACTAGTAGATACATATATACAAAAAACTACAACAAAACTCCCTTCCATTTACTTGCTTCCCTGATAAATACAATCTTCAAAAACTTAAATGCAACATCAGTTACCATCTTCTCTCTTCTTGAATCCCGTTCATCTTTTGTCTTTTCCTTAATCCTCCCTATACTCAGTCTTTTTTTCTCACTTTCTGTAACCCCCTGCATACTAGTAACATTCCCACCTTCCTTAAGGTAAAATGATTACAAAAAAAAATATGGGTAATTTTCTTTTTCTTGTAATTGCTACAAATTTTTACATCTTTCAATATATTTTGCTCTTCAAGTATGTCCCTTGCATGCAGTCCATTTTTCTATCAGACTGTCATTTTTTTTCCCTTCATATCAACCTTGCATATTTTTCTTCGAGTGGGATCCAAATCTCTGATAAAAGAATGTTAAAAAATTGAATGTCTGTGTGTTACTGAAAACAAATAATGATTTCAATTTCTTTGATGGGAAGAATCTCTTGATTTAGGAGCTTTGAATCATTTCCTCCTGATTTTCATTTTAATCTATTATTTCAGTGCAACCCAGATCTGTTGTGGAATCATTTGGTTGATTATAAATAAACAGAGTAGGTTGGGAAAAATGATTTTTTTTGCTTTATATAATAATTTAGCACAATTCAGTTATATGTGTGCATTTCTGTTAATATTTTCTACATATGCTTACATATTCCTTTTCCTTGGAGTTGTCTTTTGCAAGTATAGACGTACAATTCCACACTTATTTCACTTTGCAACAATGACTTTGGGCTGACCATATGTAACAGAATCGGGTCAGCCCACTAAAAAACTCTGAGTTGGTTGTATATAGTGCTGTAAGCACCAGGAGTTGCACCTCCTTCCACAATGGGATATTGTAGGGAAGACCTTCTACTTAGAGTAGGTGGTGCTGACTATTTGCATTTGAATGATACAGGGCAGGTATTAGCCAATAGTCAGCATGGGTCTAGGACTGGAAGAGCTATATAACACCAGTGTTTTTCTCAGTCGAGGAAAAGGTGCTTTTGATATGTGGACATGCAAAAACCAGATAAGATGAACATAAGCTATTTTGGCAATTGACTGACAATGGCAAACTCCAAATTCGATTTAAAGTTGATTCCCGAGTTTGATGGATTGGCATTCAGTCTGGTGCTTAAATGGATAGAAAAGCTGGAACTTACTTGCAAGCTATGTGGAGTGAAATCTGTGGAACACGTGATCCCTTTGTGAGTTACAGGCTGAGCATATGTAGTTTATCAACAACTAGATGACAAAGCAAAATCTGATGTTGACCAGATAAAGACTGCCTTAGTTACGGCCTTTGCTGTGGATTCGTTTATGTCATATGACCAGCTCAATAAGTGGCACCTGCAGTGTGGCAAATCCATGGATGTATACCTGGCTGCATGGGGGGAAACTCTTATTCTTGATGGAAAGGATGATTGACTGTATGCTGGTTTGTGCATAGGTTGCCAGGCAATGTAAATCGGACTCTTCATGCTTTGTCTAGGATGGATACACTGTCTATTGATGGGTGATTATGTAAGACGTGGTGACAGCAGTGATCTGGCCAATGCAAAGTATAGATGTTCATATCATAAAGTGCCTTAGATGCAATGGTATTAACCACATGATGAATGAATGACTCGGGGCGGGGGGTGCTAATTGTGGAGTATGGCCTCAAATTGGATGTAAGTCTTGCAAAATCCAATGAAACTAAAGCTGAAAAACTTTCCAGAAAGGTGGTTAGATTTGTTGAAGGACACCAGATCTCTCCTCTTAGCATGTGGTGCAGCCATAGGAGAGTTGGGATCATGTGAAATAATGAAAATAATACTGGGCAGATTTTAGCCAGAGTCAGCGTGGGTCTGGGACTGGGAGAGCCATATAACACCAGTGTTTTTCTCAGTTGAGAGAGGCACTGTAGACATGAAGATGTGCAAAAACCAGATAAGATGAACACACCACATAGTTGGCAGTTTGATATTTTACCAGAATTTGAACCCGGGTGAAAACACTGAAATTCAAAACAAGGAGAGTAGTTAGGCAATTATATTTTTCTCTTTATAATTAATTAGTTCAATTACATTTTGTTTTCTTTTTATACTTATACAAACACACATTATATATCTATGCATTTCATATTACTATAAATTTTATTTGTAGTGGGTACATGTATTTGAGTTGATGTTTTTATAATTTCTTAAAGAAAGATTGATTTGTTTGTTTAACAGCATATCAACTTCTTATGTGTCATTTAATGTTAAAATTTAATTTTCTTTGAAGCTTGGAAGTAATAATAATATGTTTTTCTGCTTTCACAGTTGAATACATGGTAGATGATACTCAGCTGTTGTGCATATACATGTTTGTGTGGACATAATCACGAGAGGCGATCATGTTTTATGTTGTAGTTTTGTTGGTTATATTTTGGAATATAGTTTGATTTAAGAATTTGTAGGATATTATATGGATTAATGTTATGAAAGTTTTTTTTATGTTGGTTATTTGGTAGTATTTTAAACAGATTTGAGTGAAGTTGCTACAATTAGTATGTGTGTATTGTTGGTAATTTTTATAAAATGTATTGCTGGTATTTTTACTATAAAAATTTATTTCTATACTTTGAGAATGTTGTTTTTTTTTTTTTTTTTTTTTTTGGGATGGGGTGAAACTATTTGCTCATAGCTGTGACCCTATGCTATCACTCCAGGCTAGGGTAGATCTGGGAACAACAACAACAATAATTAAGAAGTGGTTCCACACTCCTCAACACCACCAATCTCCCAATCAGAGGCCTTGTAGTTTCTTGTCAATCCCAGGACTGACTAAAAAAAAAAAAAAAAAGATTGTGCCTCTGACAGAAATTGAACCTGTATTTCCATCAGGGAAACTGCTTCTATAGCCAAAACATACCTTTACTAATTTGGCCGCAGAAGCTGCATTCATAGAGCAAGGTTTGAATTGACTATTTAAGGGACGAACATTTCTCATTGGGACTTCAAGGAATCTATATCTGCTAGCTTCAGTTTCATACCCAAAATTTAAACAAGTACATTTTCTAATGGATTTTTTATCCAACATTAGTCCTTATTGTTATATCTATTTATTTTCTTAAACAGCAAATTTAATAACAACTGGTCTAGATTTTTTGGAGTTAAACATCTTAATCTAGGCTTGTTTTTAATTCTACTATTCAAGAAAAAAAAGGTACAGCAATTCAAATGTGTACCCACTAAAAATAACCTTTATAGCAGTGATCCTCAACTGTCCTGCTTCAGCACACTAGTATTGTCATGGCATACATATGTATATCTCTGTGTGTGTGTGGAAGTAGTAGTAATGGTACAGCATTAATATTTGAATAAGTATTAAAATTTTAATCTGACATTAGCTAAAAAGACTATTAGTTTTATTGCAATTTTCTACTTCTGATTTACATGAATTAGGCTTCTTAACCCAAAATAACATAAAAAATAAGAAGCAAGAAAGACTACACTCATCTGAAGAAGAAATGAGGGTCTGCTTATTGTACATTTGACCAAACATTGACCAAATTAATAAATACACATTTTGGCTACAGAAATAGTTGCCTAGATGAAAAATAGGATGCAGGTTCAATTCTTGTCAGATGCACAATCTTTTTTGTTTTTTTTTTCATTTTTTCTTTTTTTTTTTTAATTTTAAAAAAATTTTCTTCATTTTAAAAAAATTTTTTTAATTTTTTTTTTTTTTTTTTTTTGGTAGGAATTCTTGATCCAAGCTGATTTTTATTACTTTCATCATTTAAGGAACCAAAGAAAAACAAAAATAAAACAGAGCTAGCGACTCAAATACTTGTACCCAATATAAATAATGTTTATAGTAATAAGAAATAATGGCCTAGTCTTTGTATTTTTAAGGCCCATTACAGTATTTTCACTGTTATTCTCTTCAATCATCTTTTCAGTTTCTTCAAAGCTGCATAATGCTACTTTAAATTCACTGAATGGTATCATTTTGTATTTCTGAGTAATAATAGTTGCAAGTGATTTAAACTTGGACACAAGATTTTCTAGGACCGTGGCTATTAGCAAGCTATCGCTTATCAGCTCTTCTGACATTTTCAATAATGTTGCAACATTTTCAGCTCTAATAATATAATCCGTAATACTTTTGCTATTTGCTTTCCGTAAAGAGGTTAATTCAGTATAGAGGGACATTATTTTTGGTTCTCCCTGCTTGATAAGTAATGTTCTTTTAGTGCTTTTCTGCCATTGTCAGGAACTTCTCTCATAATAAAAGACAGACTTCTGTCATTGAGAAATTGAATTAACTCAGCATTCTTTTCACAGGAATCTTTTTCATTTTGACGATCATATGGTGCCAAGATAATTTTGTGCAATTTTTGAATTCTCATATATCCTCAAAAATTCACTTCCCATAATTCATATTTGGATTTGTTGTTGTTAAAACAGTTTATTTCTGGTCTCCTGATCTGTGGAATAAGTAGCCATGATTTAGTGTAACTGACAAAATTCTCAGCAAGCAGAATTGACAAAGTTCTCAATAAACAATGAGAGGAGAGAGGCGGGGTGGAAGGACAGGGTAAAAAAAAATAGTACAAGACAATAAACAATATATGTAAGTCAAAAGCAAAGCAGCAGAAACAAACCAAAGAGTTCACAAAGTAACAATTGTGTTCGCATGAAAAAGTGATACTGTCAAGTGGTTATACTGTTCTGATTATAAGCCAAGAAAGAACAAAAATATGGCAGATGAGACTGAGAATTGTCCATTTTTATTGGTTAGAAATAAATCCCAGCATGCATCTGTAGGATCTGTCTATAAATTTGGGTAGGGGAAGAAGTTTCTAACAGTTATTTTCATTAGTTTATAACCAACAGTTACGGATTTCACTGTTTAAGAAAGCAAAAGAGTGGGTATAGCAATTCAAATAGGTATACACACTACAAATAACATTTGCAGTACTAAGAAATAATGTTGGATAAAAAAAATCCATTTTCTAATATATATATATATATATATATAAAAAATTTGAACATAGAAGTCAACATTTAGAGGCGACAGTCCGTTTCATGCTATATGCAATCATCAGGCCACATTGCATATAACATGAAACAGACTGTCACCTCCATGTTCACTTTTATATTTACACACGCTCTATCTCTGATATTGAGCACTTTATCCCATAAATATAGCACACCTTAAGACTATAATTCTTCATATATATACGTGTGTGTGTGTGGTACCTGGATTTACTAAAAACAAAATAATTTCCATGCCTGAGGATGACTGTATATACTGTTGAAAGTACTAGCAGATTGAAAAAAAAAACCTTATACAACTTGTAGTTATTAAAAACAAGGATCATAACATTCATCTAGTGGTTCGTAGGTTAATGCAACTTTAAAATTTTGTTTGCGAAGAGTTTTTGCCATTTTATATCATTAACTTTACTAATCTACTTTTTGTATAAATGGTTCATTGTAATATATATATATATATATATATATATATATATATATATATATATATATATATCATGTACCATCTGTAATTACTCAGTGATCTTTCTGTGGTCAATCTACAAAAAAAACTTTCCAATTTAAGCATAATATTCATTGTCCTGTATATATTTGCATATTAAGCAACTTTTGAAGGCCTAATTTTGAAGCTAATTTTAAGGGGGTTGTATTATACATAAGATATAAAAGTAACATATGTACTGCTGGCCCTAGCTATGCTGTTGACCAAGTTATATATCCATTTACTGTAGTCAAGTTTGCTTCAAAATTAGGTCTTCAAAGGTCACATGATAGGTGAGTATATATGGTAACCTTCATAAATTTATTGGATTAGGTGCATAATTTCCCACAGAAGAAAAATGTAGCTGCTGACTTATTTTGTTCTGGTTAGGCACTGCCTACCTTGCTGGCACATCCATGATATACACACACACACACACACACACATATATATATATATACATATATATATATATATATATATATATATATATATATATATATATATATGTGAAAATATATAGAAAATAGGAAGGAACTGGTAAGGTAAATAATCCAAAAGTGCCTTAGTATTTTAGTTATTATTTTTTAAAAATAGTGCTCAATACAAAAGTAGAGCATAAATATAATTATTGATTTTTATATATATATATATATATATATGTGAAAATATATAGAAAATAGGAAGGAACTGGTTAGGTAAATAATCCAAAGTGCCTTAGTATTTTAGTTATTATTTTTAAAAATAGTGCTCAATACAAAAGTAGAGCATAAATATAATTATTGATTTATATATATATATATATATATATATATATATATATATATATTTATACACGTTTCATTAAATAATGGCTTGTTTATACCAACGGCTTTCCATACTTCATTCTCCAATTCACTCTCGTGTGATCATGTGTGACATCATGAGATGCGGTGCGATTTTCGCTTCTAGCATCTTATATACGCATGTTTATCGTTGCTTAGAAATCATCTATGTAAAAATTGACAGACTATCATCACTGTTGTGTCCGTATATTGTTTAATATGTTGTAATTAATATCTTTGATAATGGCTTAAGTAAGTTTTAAAGCTTAGATTATATTAAAAAATATGGATCAATATTGTGAATTTCTTTTTTTCGTTCAACGATAATGTTATTAAACTTATCAGATGTTACAAAAAAAATTTACATCAAATAAATAGACAACACTTGTCTATATTATTTAATGAAACGTGTATAAATGAAAATATGCTGCCTAAATACACACAATATATATATATATATATATATATATATATATATATATATATATATATAATCAACAATAAGATTGACTCACTTTTGTTTACCCTGACTTTCACAGTATGCCTAAAGAATAAATTTGACCATTCTTAAATTTCAAAACCTAACAATGTTTTTCCTTCTTTTTACAAATACGTGTTGAAAAAATAAGATCCTTACATTGGCCTTGATGAAGTCCATTAGAGGTAGAAATGTATCTCATATTGCCTTTTTACAGATATATATTTTATTATATGTGAATTTTTTACATATTCAACTAAATAAATGCTTATGGCCATATCACATTGAAACATCAGTTCTTATACATTCACTAAAGTTAAGCAGTGTATAGCCTGAGCAATATCTAAAGGGGGATCATCAGTTGCTGTAAGCTTGGATGTGTGAGTGGTGTAATGGATAATGGCTCAGAATTGGAAATCGGAGAGCCGAATTCCAATTCTAGTCTGGTTCATTATATGTATATTCACTTATGTGCAAATAGCCTTGGGAAAGGTATGAATCCATCTCTTCTCCCCCAAGTTATGGATTAATTAGCAGAACTTCTATCATTAAATTATTATTATCGCAA
The DNA here is from genome assembly GCA_903632075.3 of Acanthosepion pharaonis. Taxonomy (NCBI): domain Eukaryota; kingdom Metazoa; phylum Mollusca; class Cephalopoda; order Sepiida; family Sepiidae; genus Acanthosepion; species Acanthosepion pharaonis. The sequence continues at coordinate 381,021 of CAHIKZ030005457.1, read as the reverse complement.
AAAAAATTCTTAGAATTTAAAAATATATTCAGGTTTGAAATAAACTGCAATATAAGCTGTAAAAAACAAATTATGAATCAATGAAGTAAAACGGAAAAAGATTATTCACTGAACATCCCTTGACAGCCTTGATGAGGTTGCATGCCTGAAGCAGGCAGTTCTTACTTAATTTTCATGATGTCAGTTTTCTACAAGTTCTTGATATTATGAAACTGCTGGTTAGTCTCCCTCTTTGTGCACCAATCAGTCATGGGGAGTAAATCAGATGAGCTATGTCACAACATGTTGGAGTTAGCTAGAGCATGAATATTTCTAGCCACCCACTTCTGAGACATGTGGGAAGCAGAGCAGAGTACTGTAAGTACATGTGTAACCATTCTTAGGTTACGACTCTTGATCTATGGCTTAAACACATTTTAGCATTTCAATATAAGCAGTTGTATTAACCTTGAGGGCCTGCAGAAACAAGGAGGGATGTATGGTATGTTCCTATTCAGGAACAGGAAGACCAATGTGAACTTGGTAAGCTTCACCATGGTTACAACAATTGGGTCTACAGAGAGTCCCATATCATATGTCCTATTCACTATCAGTTTTTTTCCCCACTGCAGAAAAACCAGAAAAGGCTGAGCTCCTCAGTGGTGTTTGAAACTGTGAAACAGGTGCTTTGGATCACCTCTTCTCCTGAACCTTATCGGATATGAATTGCTCTCTCCTCATTAGATTGGATAAAAAACCTGCAGCACATAGGCACCACATATCTGATATTGACCTCTGCCACCTTGAGCTGTTTGGCACTGACCCTCATTGACTTCTTGGGGTTATGATGTTTTGGACCAGTTGGATGAACTTTGCTATTGTTACAACATCTGACAACTTGATGTTCTCTCTCTTGGTTGTGAATGACAGATTATTCTTGACTTTGAACATGAAGAACTTAGTCAGCTTATTGAATATGTTTATCTCTGAGTTGCTGCGGTTGTCAGTTCATGCTATGACCATGGCGTGCCTTTTCATTTCCTTTGTCAGTTTGCAAACTGCCACTTTAATGCCCTAGATATGTCTGAAAGTGAAATGAGAACGTTAAAATTTGGCACATGCTGCATAAAATTAGATTTTTTTTTTTTTTTGTTTCCCATTTTTGCCATACTGAAGGTGTGTTCTCAGCTCTGTGCTACACGTGGCATGTGAATGTGTGTGTATGAAAGTATATATAATGAACAGAAACTAACATTGGCATGCGTAGATTTGCCAATCCCTATTTGACAGGTTTTATATCAATAGTTATTTTGGATTGGCTACGTGGATGAGGTGGTTGCTTGTTTCCCAAATTGTACCAGTGAGCAGTGTTTGAACCCTGGTAAAAGGTCACAGTTTTTAATTACTTCATATTTTTTTTTTTTTTTTTTTTTTTTATCATTTCACCACATGCAAAGTGATAATGCCATTAAGACACATTGGCTTGCTGGGAGCGGAAGAGAATGAGAAAGCTTTAGTAAGGAGGAAGGACAATAAAAGTTTAGGAAGATTAGAGTTGACATAACATTTTTATCTATTTACTTACTATTTATTTATTTATTTTTTTTTCAATCATTTCACCCCAAGCAAGATGATAATACCACAAATACACATTGCTTAACTTAAGTGATTGTAGTGATTTTCCAAGCGTAGCTCAGATGTGGCACAAGGCCGAATGTATGGGGTACCCAGTGAGGATTGAAGTCACTTTTCAGTAGTAACTGACATAGCAAGACATGCTTGCTAACCATTACACCACGCCGAGGTACCCAACTTAAGTGATTGTATAAGAACTGGTGTTCTTATGGCCATAAGCATTTATTTAGTTGAGTCTGTCTATATTTCTGAGATGAGGTATTATGTACACTAATTACATTAGTCGGACTATTGTCCTCATCTTTGTCGCCATATTTGTCACAACATTTCGACCTTCTTCAGGTGGTTGGAATGTCGAACTGGGGTAGACCACATGCTATGTTTGATGGATGTCTGTTATCAGTTATCTCCTGCTAATTTTCCCTCTGAAAGTTCTCCACTGCCTTAACCGGGTATTGAACTCACACTCTTTGGGTCTATCACTGGTTCTAACCAATGCCTTTATCCACTGTGCCATGTGTCCTTATTTAGTTGAATATGTAAAAACAAAATCAGATATAATAAAATCTGTCTGTAAAAAGACAATATGAATAAAGACGAAGGGAAACTTTTCTTTAACGTGTTTCGTCCTCTGATGGAATTCAAGGCCAATGTAAGGATTTTATTTTTACAACATGTATTTATGAACAGAAGTTAAAGACATTGTTAGGCCTGAAATTTTAAAAAACTTAGAATGGCGAAAATTATTCTTAAGGATTACTGTGAAAGTCAAGGTAAACAAACGTGAGTAAATGTTATTGTTGATTTTAAAAAAAAAATTCTTATATCAGTTACGTGCCTGCAAGGGAGGCAGTATCTACCCTGAATAAAATAATTCAGCAACTACATTTTTCTTCTGTAGCACAATATGCACCTAATCCAACAAAATTAGGAAGGTTAATCTGATTATTATGCATAAAATGCAAAATATTTTTATTGAAGATTTACTACATAAAAGACACAAGCTGCTTACCCTAAGTAATTACAGAGATTGATAGAGAACAGAAAGACTTTGAGAAGTGAGGAAAAGGACAGTAACAACAGGATTCAGAAAAACAGAAGATGGCGACTGACATTGTATTTAAATTTTAGTAGATTGTAAGGGGCAGGGAAGCAAGTAATCCACTGGCAAGAAGTATGAGAGAATAAACTGTTTGAATAGAACTTACAGTGACATCTGTATTATTCTTAGGTAGGTTTATAGCCACATCACATTGAAACGCCAATTCTCATACAATCACCGAAGTTAAGTAACATCGAACCTGGTCAGTGCCTAGATGGGTGAGCACTATGAAATACCATTGTAAGCTTGGATGTGTAGGTGGTATAATGGATAATTGCTCAAAGTTGTTAATCAGAGAGCTGAGTTTCAATTCCAGTTGAGTTCATCATATACACAAATACCTTGGGAAAGGTATGAACCCACCTCCTCAAGCTAAAACATTATCTCCCCTGAACTACTGAAAAAAAAAAATTCTATGAATCTTAAAATATTTTCTGGCTTTAAATAACTTGCAAAGGGTTGGTAAGCCATAGAAAATGAATGAATCAATCAAATACTGATTAGCTACAAATGCATTTCTTTGAGATTTATTTACATTCACTTGAATTTGAATATACATGTGTAGAATCTACAGTGGCCACAAAATGAGGGGTCAGTATATATATATATATATATATATATATATAAATTGATTGTTATATGGAAGTGATCTCCCACCTTATATTCACGTGATAATTTCTTGTTTGATTATTAAATTCTGTTTAGGTTTGAATCCATGTCTTTTTCCCTCCAGCTATGGGTTAATTAGTAAGACTTGTATCACTAAACTATTATTCATTGAAACTAAAAATATTTTCTGGCTTTAAATAGCCTGCAAAGGGTTGATAAGCCATACAAAACAGATCAATGAATCATATTCTTAGGTGTCTAATATAAGAGTGGTCTTAAGAATGAAGGTGGTTGGAATTTTGTTAATATGCAAAAATCAGTGGAGGTGGTCCATAAAATATTGAGTGGGAGGGTGGAAAAATAACTGAAAAAATGCAAAATTAAGAAATGGGATGGTCTTAATGAGCATTGGGGTTCGGAAAATTTAATAATAAAAATCATATAAACATGCACAAACCCTGCTATCTCGGCATCTACGAATGTATGTACCTTGTAAGGAATACGGCCATAAGACCCAGTATGCTTTGCACTGCTCAGCCACAGATGACTTTCACAGGCAAGAAAATTTCAATTACCCTATTTAAGAAATGTACATGTTTTGTTTGGATCCCTTGAAGCCCATAACAGCTAACTTTATTATTGTAGTCAAAATGTAAATGAGGCTTACAGCCATATTGCATTGAAACACTGATTCTTGTATGAACACCGAAGTTAAGCAACATTGAACCTTGTCACTATCTAGACAAGTGACCACTTAAGAATACCAGGTGCTGTAATCTTGGATGTATGGGTAGCATAATGAATAATGCCTCAGAATTGTTAATCAGAGAGCCAAGTTCCAATTCCCATTGGGTTCGATATCCTTGGGAAAGTTATGATGAATCCACCCTAGCTATGGGTTAATTAGTAAGACTTGTATCACTAAACCATTATTATCTCAAAAAAAAAAAATTCTATCTAAAAATATTTTTTGGCTTTAAATAAACTGCAAAGGGTTGATAAGCTATAGAAAGTAAATCAATCAAAGCACAAAGTAATTTTGATGATGCTACAAGCATAAATTTACTCTGTTTAAAAAAAACATGTAGGTCTACTCAAACAAAGCTTTAGCATAGTGAATAAGATTCTTAGCAAGGTGAGAGATCATCAATCTTTGTTTCTAGATAAAATAATCTCTATCTATAAAAAGCAGGATGTGTGTGTGTGTGTGTGCACAGCTGCAGTTTTCAATGGATTTGCACCAAAATTTACATGCACATGCTCCAAGTTAGTGGGAAAGGCCAAGACTGACTTTGCATTTCCCAACTCCCATCGATAGTGGAAATAATCGATTTTTTTCATGTAGTTTGTGCCCATTTTCTACTGGCCAGAGTGAGAGCCTATAGCTGGCTGCCACGAATAGCAGGAAGATTCCATGGGCCAGCATGAGAGCCAACAGCTGACTGACACGAAAGTTAATTAGCATGCTAGCATGCAAAAAAATCGATAGCTGCATTTGTCACAAGTGAGAAAAATTTAAATCTGCATGGCACTTTACTCCAATTGGTTCATTTGCTTGCTTAAACTCAACGTTGATTCTGATTCCGCAGAACTGGGTTGGGTGTGAAAAAGTATTTGTTGTTAACATTCTTTTTTCATTCGATTTTCCAGTTATGGGTCCTTTTTAAAGCTGATCGTTTTGTGTTCATTTTGTTTAGTTCTTTTTTCGTAACAGATTTAATGTTTAGTATAGAGCTTAGAAAAACTTCGCAGTGTGAGGCATGTAGCAACATCAGCATGGCAAAGGGCACTCCTTTAAAGGCAACGAAGGGCAAAAATAAGTGATAGCGATTGCTGTATGAGTCGTACGATTTTTTGAATCAAGCATGGGCAATGCCGGGCCATGCTGCTAGTACTGAATATAACTGCCTCTCTAAACCCAACACCTTCTCAAAGGTTACTATTTAAACAAATGAGCAGGCAGAAATACTGGTTTCATACTGTAAGTAAAGTTTAGCCTATCAGATCCTTTAAGTCTGTGTAGTGCTTTTTTTTTTATGGTCAACTGTTGAAGGGCAAGTTTCAGATGCGATCAAAAGCAGTACTAAACATTTTTCTATTGTTTTTCTTTTCCATTGCGGACTGGTAGTACAGAATCACAAAGATCTGTAGCAAATAACAGAAACCACATCACTTGAGGACTTTCAGCAGCAGCAACAATTAAAATAGAACATGTAACTCAAAGAGAAAATAATGACATAATCAAAATGTTGACATTCCACACTACGACTTCAAATAAGTTTTGTAAGGAAACCCCAATCAAAACTAGAAAGAGAGAGGACAACTACAGGACTTGAAAAAACCTATTTTCCTGAAAAATTGTTTCAGGGGAAAGATTTTATAAATTTCAACTGAAAGCAGTACAGGTCAATGAATACTTAATGTTTCCTTGGAGGGAAATGGCTCAATATTACTATTACCATTTGTTGATTCAAGTGTGAATTTAGTTTGAGCTTGTATTTTTTTTGTGTGTTAGTAAAAAAAAAAAAAAATTGTTGAATTCCTTCCTGTCTTTGTGATGACTATCAGGAAAAGATGTTGGATATAGAATTTAAAAAAAAAAAAAAAAAAAAGGGCTTGACCATTTTTACACTTCTGTATTTCTATCTCGGCATGCATTTTTGCATAAGATTCTTTTCAACAAATTTGGTCTTTCACACTTCTGCCAATTCACTCCTCCTTTCTAAATTTACTGAAAAAAATTTTGGCTTTCCCCACTTGTTTATAAAATTTTTTCGTGAAAGCCTTTGAAGAATTAAAATAATTTTTTTTTATTTTTCTTAAACAATCACCGTCCCTGGCCATGAGTTCCTGCTTATTCCCAAGTAAAAACAATTTCAAGAGAAAAAAAAAAAGCGTAGAAATACTGAAGTTTTTCTTTTCATAATTACCCTCATCATTCAAAGGTTGGCAATTTTAAATTCAAAGACTGAGTGTCTGAATAAACAAACCATTTAAAACATTTCAAAAGTCCTTATTCAGTAATTGGTGTTATCATTAGAGAATCCTTATTTGAAATGCTTACAACTTTAAATACAAAGGCTAAGTGTATTGCCCAAATCAACAAGCTATTTGTAAATTTTCAAATCTCTTCAGAATATAACTACTGTAATTTGATCTCATCACTTGCAGTGTTCCAAAAACATTTCTCTTATTATTGCCACACATGATTGTTATTATATATTATCTATAATCTTGGTGCCTTTCAGGTTTCTATATTTTTTCTGAGATATATATATATATATATATATATATATATATATATATATATATAAGTGCTTTTAATGAATGTATAGATAAGTCTGTCGCACACGCAAATAAAATTGTTTTCTGTCTGTTGTTGACTCTGCTTGAATCACAGACAGATAAAGGAAGATGTTTCGTTGGTTCCAGTTGCCTGAAAATGACTGATGCCATCCAGATTGTATGGCACGACCATCATTCTTGGGTCACTGGCTTTTAGACATTTCAAAGTTATTTTATAGGCAACCTGTCAAAAGATGCAGTTTACCTTATGCTGATGAGATATGTACGCACACCAGTCATATAACCATATATATATATATATATGGATGTATGTGTACATGCATGTGTATGCGCACCTAATGTGTGGTAAGGAAAGCTGGCTTTGTCTGGCACAAGGTCTCACAAGTAGGTTGTGCAGTGGGTCAAGAACTGAAGGCATAAGTAATAATTTTCATGTATCAGTGGACTATTCTGGAGAGTCAAATAATTGCCCAAGTCAATGAAGGTGAGTTCATTCTTCATGTAGAACTCTATATATTTAATGAAACACATCAATATTTCAAGAACTTAAAACAATTACTTGGTTACTTATTTTAGTGCATCACATTACTTACAGTTATTGCCACATGATGCAAACAATAGTCAGTGCATTATTTAAACAAATTAGACATAAACAATTAACAGTGCCATTTTTTTTATAGCCATCTGTCACTTATCTGTCACTTGTTCGGATCAAAGTATGGTATCTGTTTCCATTTTAGATGAGAGACAGTGGATACTGATGATGTAGTAGCACTCTCCTCATTGCAGTAGTAGGGTTGGTGCAATATTGATGCCAGAATGACTAGTTGCAGGGACTGGGCAATTTTTGTCTTTAGCCTAGGTACCTATGCATGCGTATGGACAGGACAGGTAAATAATACTTCTCGGTCTTTTGGTTGAGATGAAAGCATAGTATCTGTTCTCTTTTTATTTTAGATGGGAGAAGGTGCCCTGTCTAGGAGATCCTAACCCTGTGGCAGCATCTTCCTCATTGCAATAAGAGAGGTGAGGTTGGTGTAATATTGATGCCAGAAGGATAGTGGTCTCAGAGACTGGGCAATTATTGTCTTTGGCCCATATCTATGCATATGGTCTCCCCACATAAAAAGACCATGTGTCCCTTCCTGCTTAGTAGGGAGGTCAGCCAAATAAAATCTGTCATTTATATCATTTCCAACTAAGACTGTTTTTACATTTACATAAGTAGTGAAGTAATTGTTCTAACTAATTTGTTAATTGAAATAAATCCTACATAATTTGTTGAATTAGTTACATATTCAAATGGACTCAGCTTTACAAATGTCTTTGTATCTCTCTCTTGAGATAAACGTTAAGCCAAGTCAGTACCTAGATGGGAATAAGCTGTAAGCTTGGATGTGCAGGTGGTCCAATGGATAATGGCTCAGAATTAGAAATAGGAGAGTTGAGTTCCAATTCCAGTGTTGTTTGTTATATTCACTTAGGCACAAACATCCTTGGGAAAGGTATGAATACACCTCTTCTTCCCCCAGCTATGGGTTAATTAGTAGGACTTGTATCAATAAATCTTTATCTTGAAAAAATTCTCACAATGTGAAAATATTTTCTGGCTTTAAATAACCTGCAAAGGGTGGATAAGTCATAAAAAAAGAAATCAATCTCATAAAATATATATAAAAGTATCCCCTAATTTAGGGATATAAATAAATATTTTTGTTGATATCTTTTTTCTTTAAAAAAAATCGAAATATATGTAAATTCAAAACAGGTTAGGCTATTCTAAATGTTCTCAGTTTAATTGGATGAATTTAAATTAATTTTTTTTTTCTGCTGAGTAGAGAATGGAAAATGGGTCAGCAAAATGCAAGTATCCATTGAACACATGAAAAAGGCATTTGAAAAACTAAGCAAAATGAAGAGAAACAGAAAAAATTGGTTAGAAATAAAGAAAATACTACTGGATTTCTATCTGATATCCATTCTCTTATATAGCAGTGAATGCTGGACAATCTCCCCACAAATGAATAAAAAACTGGAAGCAGCAGAAATGTTGTTCTACAGAATGATACTGAGAATTCCAATGATGGAGGGAGTAAACAACAAATACATCTTAAAGAAAATAACAACAAAAAGAACACCTATTGTCAGTGTTGTGGATTCCGGGTTGAAATCTGGTGCCAATAAATAACAAACGCCAGGAATGAATATAGGAAAATAATGTATTAACGTAATAATACAAACTGGTAATGCAGATTAGTAGTTCCAGGAATACGGGTTAGTAGCAAAATATCTATACAGTCTTTGGTATTGAAGTATCGCTTCTTATTGAGTCTACGTGCTTGCTCACTGTGACTCCTACAACGCTGTTACCTCACCCTGTTACCTTTTACTCTGGACTCGACTCCTCGGTCTTGCTCTCTCGGGTCTTCACATAGCCGTAGTATATGTATATACTGGGTGAGTCCATTTGTGTAAAAAGGGGTGGACCCCTCAACAGTCAGAATCTGGAAGAGGTAGCTGAAATTCTTTAAGTGCATAATGAGGAAAGACAGCTTGGAAAATTTAACTCTCACAGGGTATATTGAGGTTAAGAGATCTAGGGGAAGGCAACAAGTTACCCATCGGATGAGCTTGTGTAAATAGAGGTCATAAAGGGGAGCAGTAGCCTTAGCAAAAGTAGAAAAACTGCTAAAGGGCACAAGGGATAGGAAGATTTGGAGAGCCATGATTGGCTATGTGTCCTGACGAGATGCGGCATGTAGAAGAAGTCAATGAGGATGAAAAAAAAAAAAAAGATTTATTTTTTAATGTAATCACCTTTGGTAATGCACACAAACCAATGCTTTTTAATAACATACATCAAACATTATTAAAAATGTTAAAATTTCAGAGCAAAATTCAGCAAATAAATGTCAAGCTTCTTCTATGTACCTTCAGGATGTTGGTGATCATGGCTCTTCACAATAAAAATAAATTTTTGTCTTTTTGCTATCCCTCCTAAACCCTGTTCTGCCATCAATTTACACAAGCTCGTTAGGTAGGTTATGCACTGTTTTTCTCTTTGCCTTTTACTTTCAATATGCCCCCTAAGTATCAAATTTTCTAAGCCTTCTTTCCTCATTATGTGTCCTAGGAATTTCAACTATCTCTTTCTGATAAGTATAAGTGTCCTTTTTGTTTTCATTTTCTCTAAAACTTTGTAGTTGCTCACTTTTTCAGTCCATGTTATTCTTAGCATCCTTCTGTAGAACCCCATTATTGTTGCCTTAAGTCGTTTTCTCACAGGTGATGAAATAGTCCAGCATTCACTATCATATAGGAGGACTGATATTACATAATTGTTTAGTATTCTTTTTGTTTCTAATGAAATTTACCTGTTTCTTAATACTTTGCTTATTGTTTGGAAGGCACATTTTACTGTCTTAATGCATTTTCTGATTTTGGCATTGCACTTTCAGTCCTCTGTTAAAAAACACTTCACAGATATTTCATCATCATCCTGAGGCCTCAGCCGAGATTGAACTCACTACACCTCTCCAGTATTCCCTATCTGTCATAGCTCCTAAAAGATCTTCCTCAGGGATCAATGTGTCTCGTTTTATCCTATCTGGAAAGATTAACTTGCGTGATCGATTGTCAGATGATGGATGGCTCCAGAGTACAAATGATGACACAAGTTCATCTGTGGCACGTGCACAATGCCCGGCGAACTGGACACGTCTTTTGCAAACTAAGGTTGATACTCTCGGCAAGTCTCCATATATCATTTCTAGAGTTGGGTGGTTTCGCCATGAAAGATTAAGCATTCTTCTTAAAAGACGTGTATAACATCCATCTAAACGGGGCTTTTCTTTTGCTGAGAGAGTCCAAGTTTCAGAGCCATAGAGTAAGATTGGCTCAATAAGTACGCGGAAAAGTTGGATTTTGAATTGACGAGCAAGATTGGATTTCCAGATCTTATCCATTTTGTTACAAGCAGTCCATGCTTGTTTGGTTTTGATATCTCTAATTTGTAATTTGCATGTTGAGCTGTTACTTTTGCTGACAGCCATGGGTTCTGTCTTTTTGCAGTTGATGGATATTTTAATCCCCCATCTGGCTTTTTGGTATAAATATCACTTTGTTGACAGACCTGGATAGAAATTAACATATACACTTTATCAATAATAAGGTTAAATAAGATTTGTTTTTGTACTGAAATAAAGGTAGTTGCATAGGCAAGAAATAAAATGGATTTTGTTATCAGAAACTGGTGCAAAGATTGTGTAAGTTGGCAACTTTAGAAGCTTAAGCAGTTGTCGAGCAATAGCTTTTGATATTGAAAACGTGCTGCTTACAAATCCATAAAGATTGACATGACTCATGCCGATTTGGATAGGCTCAGAGATGGATAATTAACAACAAAAAAAAAAATCTATATAACTCGCTAAGTACATTCAGTAACCTTATGATGGACAAAAGTAAAATTGATGGAAGAAAAGTGTGAATTCCAATGATGGAGGGAGTAAACAACGAGGACATCTTAAAGAAAATAACAACAAAAAGAACACCTATTCTCAGAACCTGGAAGAGGTAGCTGAAATTCCTTGAATGCATAATGAGGAAAGACGGCTTGGAAAATTTAACTCTCACAGGGTATATTGAGGTTAAGAGAGCTAAGGGAAGGCAACAAATTACCTATCTGATGAGCTTGTGTAAATAGAGGTCATAAAGGGGAGCAGTAGCCTTAGCAAAAGAAGAAAACCTGCTAAAGGGCACAAAGGATAGGAAGATATGGAGAGCCATGATTGGCTGTGTGTCCTGATGAGATGCGGTGTATAGAAGAAGTCAATGAGGCTGATAAATAAAGATTGACATGACGCTCTGGCCTTCTGCAGTTGGTTGGAATTTCAAACTGAACACTGCTAGTTCTACGTGCCATGTTTGAGCAAAATAAAGTGTTCAGTTTGAAATTCCAACCACCTGAAGAAGGTCGGAGCGTACAACAGCCGAAATGTTGTGATAAATATGGCAACAAAGATGAGGACAATAGTCCGAATAATGTAAATAATAAAAATTATTTTTTCAAGAAAAAAAAAATGATGAGAATAAAAATTGGCAATCACTATTTACACTATTGATTAGATTGTTTATTGAAATGGTTGGAAAAGCATCAGCTAATTGCCAAATCAATTCAAACTTTATAAGATGGTAAATAATAAGGATTTCATTAGTCGGTTCAGGTATTTTTATAATCTAGTAAATGGTTATAGATTTTTTTTTTTCATACTAATTTCTTTATAAATTGGTAAGTATATTACATAGCATTAGTTTTAATACAGTTGTATTAGTTTTTAGAATATTGTAAATAAAAAATTATTCTTACCTGTCTCTATTTCTGAGAAGAGGTATTGTAACTATTTACCCCACAAAACTTTGTTGAGTTATTAAAGGGAAATAACTGAAATTGAGATCCAGAAAAGGCATGGCATGTGGAGCTAGAACAATGTAAAAGGTTTGGTTTGAAATTCCAATGTATATCACCTGGAGCGTACGATGGCTGAAATGTGAATATGACAACAGCTCAAACAATGTAAATAGTGTAAATGAAATTATTCTTGTAAGTAATCTAATAGTGTTTATTTTTTGTTGTCAATTCTCAAGAAAAAGAAAATATATAAATTGACTTCCATCATCGGTTTAGGCTTTATTAAAATTTTAATCTTTGCTTTTCTAAAACAAAAAACATTGCCGAGGAGTGAAGGTAGTAAAAATAATAGCGATGTCAAAAGAAAAACCATCCTTGTGACAGACCGGTTTTTTTTTTTTTTTGTGGGCACAAATGTTAAACACCGCCCAGAAATCTTCCTTCAATCTAGGCTCATGGGAAGTATGAGCAGCAAAAATATCAAGTTATCTTAAGGAATGAGTGAGCATGCATTCAGTTAAGCAAAGAGCACTAAGCTAGAAGTTGGAAGGGATGGAAAAATCAAAATGGCAGTAACATTATTGTTGCTCAGTACTCACTTACCCATCTTGATAGAGTTTAGAAGTGTCTACGCAGCCTTGTAGGTGATGACTATTTTCCCCACCTTAACCCGTACTAGCAGTAGAGCCCGGTGTTGCCCGGGGATGTAACAGTAAGAGACAGATCAAGTCTTGACCATCATAAACACTGAAAAATAAAATTGACAAAGATTATTGTTTAAGGTTGACTGACACACATGTCTTAATTAGTTTTTTTTTTTTTTTTTTTTTTTTTATGAATTGGTAAAACTCAAACAAAAACATTGTTTTCAATCGTTATGAGTCTACCGATTGAATAGAATTTTATTATAAACAATTATCTTGTAAATGGAATTTTTAAAGCATTCTGAATGTAAAAATAAAGAAAAAAATGTGCAATACAATAAGAAACACTACCTGCCAAAAAAAAGTGAAGTTTTGTTGAAATCGGTTGAAAAATGTAGGAAATCTGATCCCATATATAAATGAACACACACACACACACACACACAAACTGGATTTTATAATAAGTATAACTTGGTATGAGTTGTCCCCCTTTCATTCTTGAAAAAGCGATGACTTTTCATCGTGCTTTCAAATTGATTTCATGCAAAAACAATTGTTTTTCCAATTTTTGGCACTGTCAGAACCACCACAAGGTAATTTTACATAGTCCTGTGAAGTTTTGTTGAAATCGGTTGAAAAATGTAGGAAATCCGATCCCATATATAAACGAAGAGACACACACACACACACACACACACACAAAACCTGGGTTTTATAATAAGTATGATCTTGTATGCAAAACATTGTTAGCCTCTTGCTACTATATTATTATGTCCATGAAAAATGTTCTGATGACCTACATTTCTTAGTTCTGCCAGTCTTGAACTTCACGGTGAATGACCGCCATGCCATGTACACTGGAATCACTCACCCCCGATCCAGTTCGTATCTCATTAGCAAGAAGGAAGTTCGATTTGGGCAGCTTCTTCCTCCCAAGAACAATTACCTTATCGTTGATTGATTAATTTTATGGCTTATCAAACTTTTGCTGGTTATTTAAAACCAGAAAATTTTTTTACATTGTATGAATTGCTTTCTGAGATAATAATGATTTGATATGCGTTTTACTAATTAACCCATATCTGAGGGGGTAGAAGGTGGTGGATTTATTCCTTTCTCAATGTTATTTGTATGTAAGTGAATATAATGAACCCAACTAGAACTCATCTCACCAATTTTCAATTCTGAGTTGTTATCCATCGCATACATCCAAGCTTACGCTTACTGGTATTCCCAAGCAGTCAGCTATCTTGTTACTCGCCAGCTTGACGTTATTTAATTTTGGTAATTATATGAAAACTGGTATTTCAGTGTGATATGGACATAAAACAACTTTTTTATGAAACAGGCTCCCAAGATGATGCTTCCCCAATCACTACAAAGTTAACATCTTCAAGTCTAGGATTAACCATTATCTTTGCACCATATCCTCATAAACTACACTTTTTACCACTTTCTTTTACACACATTATAAGCCTTTAACTTGAGTGGCTCTTGGGTCTTGTATAGGGTGACCAGTTAGAAAAAGAATAAATAAATAAAGTAAAATTGATGAAAATAGTTTAAACACAACAGAAATGTGGTTGTACATCCGGAAATGGTGACAACACTGAATAAAAGAACTTATAAAATTGTAAAAATAAAATGGTACCTTAAACCCAAGGTTCCTATACATTAGAGATTTTTCAATATAACAACCTTAAAAAACTCCGCCAGATGAGATAATTGGGAAACATTATTAACATTGAGATACAGTAGTTAGACTAGTTCTGAAACAGGCAAATGATCACTAAGTATAGTTTTCCTCGTCTTTTTTATTCACACACACACACACATATAATCGATTGGTGTCTGTTGGATCAGCGTTTTCCTCTTTCATTGGACTAGAGAGGTGGAAGTTTGAGGATGCTAAGTCATGTGGTGATGAATAAGTGAAAACTACTGCAAGGAACTGATGTCAGCAGCCAGCTGAGGTTTACAAAGCTGGGATACATGCCCTCATTCGTAGATGCCATTGAAAGACGTGGTGACTGTTGAAAATTAGGAATGTGAACCTGTGATATATAGCTGTATCTTGATGTGCTTGTTTGTTTTCCTTATTTCTTATATAAAAAAAAAACAAATTGCATTACTTTTTGAGTCACCCTCACACACACACACACACACACACACACACACACACATATATATATATATATAAAATTAATGCAAGTAAAGTGTTGTAACTTACATGATTGATGTTACCTTCCCCATCCTAACTCCAGGGTTTTGTCAACAGACCCTTCAGGAATCTCTCCGTCCACTCATCAGGGGATATTAATAATAGACTGCTTATACATCTTGAGTTTTCTGTTTTTTTTTTTGTTTTTTTTTTTTCATAGTGTATGTGTGCGTGGATGTTATTTTGTGTAGGGTGTCCTTTTCATTGCTTTTTTTTTTTTTTTTTTCACTTTACAATTGTTGCCATTAGGCTTTCTTTTCTTTTTCTAGACAGGTTGTCGTTTTTAATTTTTGACTGTTCTAGTCTTTTCTTGAGTTTGGAAAATTGTATTTCATTTTTTACATAAATAATTTTAATACTTAAATGATAAAGTAAATATTTATATATGTCTTCACTTGGCTATTAAGCAAGATTTCGGTATTCAGGAAGTTTTGCACATAAATAAAAAAGATATGAAGAAATTGCAAAAGTTGTTATCCTTATGCTGTCTGTTTTGCTCTTCCCATTTTTTTATTTTTTATTTTTTTTTAAAGCATGAGTAAATATATCATTGGGATACGGATTTTGGAATTATTCTCGCGGTATTTACTCGTTCCCCCATCAGAACGAGATGGGACACAAGGTCCGTTTAATGTGGGGACCCGAGCGCATACACTTGGGCAGGGACAAAAATTCCTCTCAGCCCCCGGCAACCGTCAGTTGCGCACCGATCCCTACTTTGGTGCAATGGGACAGTGCGGCCTCAGGCAGCTGTTCCCCAGGGCTGGGCACCTCTTCAGTATTATTTTCTCAGTTGCCCCTCTGTCCTTAGTGCGCTCAGGGGCTTCTCTGTCTTTGTCCAAGGACAGAGAGGTAACTGAGAGATGATAAAAAATGTGCGTTCACCCCTCCAAGGAATTATTCTCACAGGTTTAAATGATTATCTTCTTTTTTAAAAAAAAAACAAACAGGGTGAGGATAATGGACAGATGTGGGCTATGAGAGATCGGCTATCATTGAAGATTGATTGATTTCTCACACGCATTGTTCTTGCATAAACCTCTAATCATCCAAGCAGAAAAGGTCATATTTCTCCAGATTTGATTCTTTGTATAATTACAATAACTGCCATAATTGCAAAGAAAGAAAAGAAGAAAAGCACAGAGAAGAGGCCTCAAATCCGCATTGCTAAAATGGGCAGTGAAAGAGCTGAAACATTTCTCTCTCTGTCAGCTGTGCTTGCTCAGAAAGCACTTTCAATAACTTCAGAGCTATTCTTACATGAAACGATATATTTACTGCCCACTTGTTCCAACACTTGGCATCTGAAATTTTTCAATTACAGATTAAAACTGAAGATGCTGTTCTATATTTTTATATCATTTTTTTTAATGCCCCTTTTAACATCGTAATTTACTTGGGGGTGTGGGGACATTCAATGTTCTATATTGTGTTTGACTTCTTGCATATTCAATCAGTTCGAAAACTCGGAAGAGAGGAATGATTTGCTAGTATTTTTTTTATTTCTTTTTAAGCAATAATAAAAAGACAACACTCCTGAATATTATATTTAGACAGGATCTTCAACAATAGAAGTTAAGCATTCTATTTTAAATTTCCAAACCATAAGTGTCTGTGCCTTTGTCTGTCTGCCTGTCCATCCATTACCTTGGAAGATAAAGTTTGCAAAAGTGTGTGTTATATATATATATATATATATATATAATGATGATGATGGAAAGCTGCTTGTATCTGAGTATTCCTTTATGCAAGAGTTGCGAGCTAATCCCTGTGGTAGACACTGACTTGGGTATATTTGTGTTTCTATAATACCCACAGAGCCAACCAGTGGTTTTATATTATGCTGAGTGGACCTTAGTGGACCTTATTCCTGGGAGAGGTTTCATAATCTTTAAAGAAAAAATGATTTGCTATTTAAAAAAAAAAATAAAATGATATTTCTTTTTAAGCAGTAATAAAAAAACAACAGTGCTGGATATTATATTTAGGAAGGATCTTCTTTAACAATAGAGGTTAAAAATTGTATTTTAAATTCCCAAGCCTTTGTCTATCTATCTATCTATCTGTCTGTCCATCCATCATTTGAAGATATATATATATATATATATATATATATATACAGACTTTTACAAACTTTCTGTATTTATTTATTTATATATATATATATATATATATATATATAGGGCATGCAGATCCAATCAAACTCAATCAAGGATGGAGAGTTTATCTGTAATATGACTAATATCTATGAAATTGAATGCTGGTCTCAAAATGAGATAGAAGCTATCACAAAAGATGCAAGGCATCATGGGCTAGCTCTCATCTGAGTAAGATATTGCAATCACCATATATATATATATATATATATATATAAGAATCCGACAGAATGATAAGATAAAGAACAAATAGGAAATGTTCATTAATCTAACATATTTTCCTTTTATTAAAACTTTGTCAGAGAATGAGATATGTAGAAAAAAGTAATTCTTATGACATTTTTATTTTTAATTTTTTGTATTTTATTTTTTGTCTTGTTTGATCTTTATTGGTTAATCAGGCTTCACATGCATTTGACTTGTTAAACAGCATTAGTATAATTTATGCCATTCTGAACTCAAGGAGTGATGATGAGTCCTGAAAAAAGTCAATGGATTCCAAGCCAAACTGAAAACCTGTAAATATTGCTTTATGTATGTAAGTGTATAATAATTCTAGTTTGTCTATATGAGATTCAGATGTTAATGTATATTCATAAGTGTGTATGTCTTGTAGACATTGTTTGTTGTTTTTTGCATGTTGATTTGGGTATCTTTTTATGTACATAACGTTTGTTTTAGATAAACATAGGTTAGATTCTTTAAGAATGGATTCAATAAATGTTGGTGATGTATTATAATGTTTTTGACATGTGTTTATAGTTGGTAATAATGTTATTACTAGGCCTTTGAAGTCCTTTCAACATGAAGAATTATGTTCTTTTTTAATTAGAGTGGCATTTGTAGAATCAAAGTTATGGCCAGTTGTGTTCCTGCATATTATGAGAGAGTTTGAATGTTTCTCTAAACGTAAATCTCTTTTTGGTTTGTAGATACTGGCCTTTTTGTGATGTCTCTTCAATGTAAATGCTTTTACAACATTGTGAGCAATTTATTTGATAAGTACCAGAATCTGAATCTATGTGGGATTCAGATGATAACATATATTCATAAGCGTGTGTGTCTTGTAGACATTCTTTATGTTTGGTGGTTGTCCACATGTTGATTAAGGGATGTTTTTAACGGAAATACCAGTTGTGGGAGATGATAACATAGTGTTTTTGAGAAGTGTTTATAGTTGGTAAAAGCTAGGAATGCCACTAGTGCACAGGGGTTTACAGGGAATGAAAGAGAAAACTGAGAATAGGGAGGATTAAGGAAAGGACAAAAAATAAACAGGATTCAAGATAGAAGACGGCAATTGATGTTGCATTTAAATTTTTGAAGATTGTAGTTATCGGTGAAGCAAGGGAACAGAATAGAGCTCCAGAGGTGGAAATGTGAGAAAAGAAGCTGTTGGAGTAGAACTGGTGGTAGTATTTAACTATTTCAACAGTAAAAGAGTGGGACCTAGATGCCAATCTAATCAGTCAGGTAAGTGCCATATGTGTTTGGGCAATTATGTATCTTTCGATATATGACTGACAAGGCAGATTTTTTCTCGCAGTTGGTTGCCATTTCTTTCTGCGGTAGACTGGTTGCTAAGCAAAACTAAAGAACCTAGTTTGTCCTGTTGTTTAACCCATAGCTGGGGGAGAAGAGATGGATTCCTACCTTTCCCAAGGGTATTTGTGTGTAAATCAATCTAACGAACTTGAATGGAATTTGAACTCTCCTCTCCAAGTTCTCATTCAGAGCCAATATCCATTACACCACAGTGAATCTAGTATCACACTTAAATTGATGTAGTTGAGGCACCAGAGAAAAAAAAGCTCATCAGAGCAGTTGCTATGAAAATATTTGTAAAAAAAGACAGAGGGAAGCCACATTATGATGGTGAGAAAGTGACTGAAATCAAGATGCCTGGTCAGGATAGATTTGTAAATGTGCAAGTTATCAGGATTCTCTCGACGTATTTTCTGCATAAAGAATTATGTTCTTTTTTTTTTAACTTTGATTTTGGAAATGACACCCAAATTAGAAAAAAAGGATAAATCTTTGTGTTGAAAATACTTTGAGGAAACTCTGATAAATATTTTAGCAACTATGAAAACAAGTCAAAAGTTAGTGTGAACTCTGCAAGCCTTTTGCTAGCTACCTTATAAGTACTTCTACCAGGGCTACATACAAATAAAGAACATTTTGACAATTATATTGTGTCAACTGAATAACCACTTCAGTCTATATTTCTGAGATGAGGTATTGTAACTATTTACATTGTTCGGACTGTTGTCCTCATCTTTATTGACATATTTATGACATTTCGGCCGTTGTATGCTGCGGCCTTTTTCAGCCTTTTTGAACTGATTCCTTTATTTAGTTCCCAAGGACACATGGCCCAGTGGGTAAAAGCATTGGTTGAGTAATCCAAAGAGTGACTTGACTAGAAGAGTTATGAGTTCAATACCTGGCCACAAAGGGAACTGAAGTTGGAGTTGCTAAAGGAAATTAACTGAAACTGAGATGGCACGTAGAATTAGAACAATCTACCTCCAGTGGACTAAATAAAGGTTTCAGTTTGAAATTCCAACATATATCAGCTGAAGAAGGCCAGAGCATATGGTTGCAAGAAAGAAATACGACAACAGCAGAAATAGATTTGCGTGGTTTATTTCAATAGGAATGTGTGGGTTTGGGACAGCTACCTTGTGGTAAAGTTCATAAGCCGGCTTCGGATCTAGGTCAATCTCTCATAGTAGTTCACACATTTTGATGGTGGTTGACACTCCCCTGCTGTCAGTAGCTGACCGGGACAGGTCTCTACTCTGGGCACCTGTTGACTGCCTGTTGAACTTCCGTGTGACCCCTTTTATAGCGTTTTTTTATGGCTTAACAAGCTCGAAAAATGAAGCGAGTATAATTAGGAGGGAAGCATTTTTATTGGACGAAAAATAGAGCACTTTAAATATTATTTTATTTTTCAGCTGGAACACGTGTGTCGGGAACATTTGTAAAGAAAGATAATGGTCATTTTGTGACGGGGCTTTGTCCCATTTACATCCGGTTCTCGCTCTTGAGTATTTGCCTGTAAATCAGCCGAGATATGTCTTATTTTATTTTGTAACAATACAATGGCTGAAATACTGTGAATATGGCAATAAAAATGAGAACAGTCCGAACAATATAAATAGTGTAGATAAATAACCACTATACAGCAAGTATGATGCCTGTTTTTATGGGAGAAATTCCAATCTTTATTTCCTCTGAGGCGTGGTGTCCAAGTTAGGAATTGACACTGCTTTTTCAGATTATTTTAAGATGATTCTTGTTATCCGTGAAAAACCAATTGCTTCCCAACTTCTAAGCAAGGACAGCATGACATACTGAATTAAAATATATTCTTTTTAGATATCAAAAAAAAAATGAGTGATATTATGAATAAATGTCATTGCTGGGAAGAGGTTTCTAGATGGAACTCCCCTGATGGAATCGTCATTGATCTTGTACCAATCTAAGTTACTTCTTCTTCGATGTACCAAATTACTTCAGGATATAAGCAATCATGGTTCTTCACAATATTCCTATCTCAGGTAAGCCCTTAGCAGATTTTCTCTCTTTGTTAAAACCCTAGTTTCATAATCCATTTGCGCAACCTTGTCAGCTTGCTGCCTTCCCCTCAATATTCCCTGTGAGAGTTAAATTTTCCTTCCTCATTATGCATGCAAGGAATTTCAGTGTTCTTTTCCTGATGAAGAATTTTACTGGAAGGGTACAAAGTTTCTTTTAGGTCCATCATCCCTTTCTCTACAAATCATTTTACCCACCATAACTTTGTGCAATGAGCAGTCAGTGGCAGTGGCTTTAATTTCTTTGCTGATCACTTCCTTTATGATGGTGACTATTTTCACCAAACACCCGCTCCTGTCATCCATTCCCTATTGCTATTTGGCTTTGCAAGTTTGGTTGAAGGTGAAAGAAAATCAGAGTAGAAGAAAGTGCCGTGGCGTGAATTTTGTTTAAGGTGAACCTCACCTTGCCAGGAAGTGACCTACACACTTGATTTCTTAATCTTCATCTGCAGCACATATGGAATGAATCATGCAGTATCCATTTATGAAGTTACAATGGACTGCCGCTGTTGTAATTTTAAGTGGCACATTCTGTAGCATGTCCCTCATGCATAGCCGTCTTCATCTGCTGGTTCAGTCATTGATATCTGTTGTAATCATTATCCACTTGTGCCACCAGTGGGGGTCTTTGGGGTTGGTTGTGCTTAGTCTGGGTCCTTGTCTTGGCCTGGCTGCCAATGATGGCCCTACCACGAGTTTAGAACTCATGACAGCATCGCTTTCAGTGTCTCACACAAAATAAGAACACTAAGAAAAGAGTACTGAGCTGTTATGTGACATATCTCCTCCTTTATGGCACTGAATGTTGGACAGTCTCCTCAAAGATGAAGAAGAGACTTGAGGTGACAGAGGTGTGGTTGTACAGAAGGATGCTGAGGATATCATGCACTGTGTATGAGCAACGATGAGGTCTTTGAAAGGATGCAAACAAGGAAGAGGCTTATACTTAACATCAGGAAGAGGCAGCTGAAGTTTCTGGGACACATGATGAGGAAGGAGGGAGAATCTGATACACATAGGTTGAACAGAGGAAAAGAGAGACAAGGGAAAACAATGTATGACATACCTAGCGGGCTTAAACAAGTGGATGACAGAATGTAGACTGGGGGAGGTGGCAGTGGGATGGAAATTGTTGAGAGCTGCAAGGGATAGAGGGAAGTGGAGAGCCATGATTGCCAATGTCTTAAACAGACACATCACATACAAAGAAAAGAAAGGAAGTCTGAGTGAGAATCATAAAAAGACAGTTGAAATTTTTTTTGGTACATGAGGAAAGATGGCTTAGAAAATTTAACCCTCACAGGGCATATTGAAGGCAAGAGGGACACAGGCAAGCAGTAAATAACCTACATAGTGAGCTGGTTGGGAGAATAGGAATTAGCAAGGAGAGAGACATTGCTAAGAGCTACAAAGGACAGAAAGTTGTGGAGAACCATGAACGAACATGGTACATAGAAGTCATCAGTTTTTGCAGCAATTTTCTAAGACCCCTTGCATCGTCTCTCTGACTACCAGTGTCAGATTTGAGTTCAAATAAATGTTAATATTTTGAGTGTGATAGAACACACATTCTTTCAACCAAGCATTCCTCTCCTTCCAGCTGTGCTAAGGCAACATCAGTAAGCAGTTTCTATGGTTCATTTTCACTGGTTAGTCAGAAAAAACACATTTTTCTGGATGGTAATATTATCTTGGATATATCTTTTTATTACTGGATAAAGTGTTGTCAAGCATTATTAATTTTAATTAGGATTTCTTGCATAATAATTTCAAGATGATGTTACTACCAATAATAAGAGTATATACAGAAAAAAAAAAAAAATCTTCAAATATGACAGTGCCATGTTTTCAGTAAAAATAAGTGTAAGATTATGTATGATCTGCATTGTGGCTCTTACAGTTTGGGCAGTAGGGCAACTGTTATATAAAGGGTTGCAGGACAACTCAACACTGCTGACTGAGTGATGGGTCGACTCACAACTGAGTAACTCAGCACCAGAAAAACATAACTTTTTTATAACCAAATGAGAGTAATTTATTAAGGATTAAAACCTTTATTAGAGAACATTTTTAGTCACCTTTAATAGAGTAAATCGTAAAGAATATTTTAGGATGTCGATTTATTTTACCCCCCAAAATAAATTATATAACAATTTACAGTTTAAAAAATAATTAAAAGCAAAAAATTGGTTCATATTTTACATAATGCCTTTTCAAATGCCTCAAGTACATTATTTACATTATTCGGACCTTGTCCTCAACTTTGTTGCCATATTTATTACAATGTTTTGGCCCTTGTACGCTCTGGCCTTCTTCAGCTGGTTGGAATGTTGAACTGAACCATTTATTTCGCTCATTAGGGTAGACTGTTCTAGTTCCACATGCCATGTTTAATGGATGTCAGTTATCTCCTGTTAATTTCCCTCTAAACGTTCTCCACTGCCTTGACCGGGTATTGAACTCACACTCTTTGGGTCTTGTCACAAGATCTAACCAATGCCTCTTCACCTGAAGAAGACTGGAGTGTACAACGGCCGAAATGTAATAAATATGGCGACAAAGATGAGGACAATAGTCCAAATAATGTACATAATACCTCATCTCAGAAATATAGACAGTCACTAATTAAGGTTTTAATCCTTAATAAATTACTTTCATGTAAAATTTCATTTATAAATTATTTTTTATATAAAAAAAATTGTTTTTCTGGTCCTGAGTTATCCTGGTTCTCAGTCAGTGGTGTTGAGTTGTCCATTCCCAATACAAAGACAAGTTTCTGGAGACAAAAAGAGGGCAAGTTTGAATCTCATAAAAAGTTTTTTTTATTTTTGAGCATATACTGTTGACTAACAGCCATAAAATGAGGGTCTGAATGGTTGCAATGAAATGCAATACTAGCTCCAAATTAATATGAAATCAGGTTCCAGATAAAACTTATTATAAAAAAAAAAATGTTCTGTATGAAGAATTAGGGAGCTTTGTGATTTCAATTTGAAATAAAACTTTTTACTTGGAATTTATTTGGTTTTATTTATTTTCTTTTGAGACCCACTTTTGTTCCCTCATAAATGTCAGCAGTTGATCAGTTTTATTTGAATTTTATTTCTGCTCCCCTTTTCACTCTCTCTCGTCATTTCTGCTCCCCTTTTCACTCTCTCTCATCATTTCTGCTCCCTTTTCCTCTCTCTCGTCATTTCTGCTCCCCTTTTCACTCTCTCTCGTCATTTCTGCTCCCCTTTTCACTCTCTCTCGTCATTTCTGCTCCCCTTTTCACTCTCTCTCTCGCCATTTCTGCTCCCCTTTTCACTCTCTCTCTCTCGCCATTTCTGCTCCCCTTTTCACTCTCTCTCTCGCCATTTCTGCTCCCCTTTGCTCTCTTTCTTACACCATTTCTGCTCCCCTTTGCTCTCTTTCTTACACCATTTCTGCTCCCCTTTGCTCTCTTTCTTACACCATTTCTGCTCCCCTTTTCTCTCTTTCTTACACCATTTCTGCTCCCTTTTTTCTCTTTCTTACACCATTTCTGCTCCCCTTTGCTCTCTTTCTTACACCATTTCTGCTCCCCTTTGCTCTCTTTCTTACACCATTTCTGCTCCCCTTTCTCTTTCTGCTTTCTTACACCATTTCTGCTCCCCTTTGCTCTCTTTCTTACCCATTTCTGCTCCCCTTGCTCTCTTTTCTTTTACCATTTCTCCCCCTTTGCTCTCTTTTTTACCATTTCTGCTCCCCTTTTTCTTTCTCCCCCCCTTTGCTCTCTTTCTTACACCATTTCTGCTCCCCTTTGCTCTCTTTCTTACACCATTTCTGCTCCCCTTTGCTCTCTTTCTTACACCATTTCTGCTCCCCTTTGCTCTCTTTCTTACACCATTTCTGCTCCCCTTTGCTCTCTTTCTTACACCATTTCTGCTCCCCCTTTGCTCTCTTTCTTACACCATTTGCTTTGCTCTCTTTCTTACACCATTTCTGATCCCCTTTGCTCTCTTTCTTACACCATTTCTGATCCCCTTTGCTCTCTTTCTTACACCATTTCTGATCCCCTTTGCTCTCTTTCTTACACCATTTCTGATCCCCTTTGCTCTCTTTCTTACACCATTTCTGATCCCCTTTGCTCTCTCTCACCATCTCTGCTCTTTTTTTCTCTTTTCTTTCTTTCGATGATTTGCTCCTTGGCTGGACATAAGAAAAACATCCAATGAAGCCAGAGTAAATGGTTTTTATCAAGACAAAACAAAAAGTGATATTGCCAATTTCTCATAGACCAATAAACTGTTGCAGAATCTCCAAAGTGAAACAAGTTGTCTTCAGTTTAAGTTTGTCTTTCTGGAACAGACTACAGAACCACATAATGGATTGTAAATGCTCTCTAGATCTATTGTTTGTTTCATGTTTTTTTTGTTTTTTTTTTAAAAGGAATGCATCAATGTGCCAACAGTTGCTTTTGAAAAATGTGGGGGAAAAACAATATATCTCGGGAGTCTTCAAAACAAACAGGCATCCATTTTTAAAAATCACTAAGCATGAAACAGGCTGTTAATAGGTAAATAAATCAGAAATGTTATTTTTTATATGTATTAAATTGCTTTCAAATTTATTAAACATAAAGCACTACTATATATATATATATATATATATATAAATTCCTTTTTCATTTTGCAGGGGACTTGTCAGTACTCTGTCTTATATATATATATATATATATATATATAAATCCCATTAAATTACTGAAGATGATGTTTACTGTAGTAAATAGTATCAATGTTAATCAATGATTTTTGCACAGAAATACAATCCAAATGAAAAGAGATTTGTTTGCTATATTATTGGATGTTATACTGAGGATTGATCTTGATAGAATTAACTTGTTAAGGCCAGAAAAATTCATTGCCTTCACGTAACAGACAAGAAGGAAGTAGGATGATAATCTATAAAAGAAAAAAATTCTCTGTCAGAATTATATAATAAGGTGTCCTGAAATCATAATGTTGCCTTCCGAAGTTGGGGTTGTCTATCATTTCTCCTGAAACTATTTTCCATTTTCTTTACTCAATAGACTATGATCATTAACATCATCGTTACCTTTTTTTAATATTTGTTACCATCTTTCTGTCTTTTTCAATTAGTTGGCTTATGGCCATATAACATTGAAACACTGGTTCTTATACGATCACCGAAGTTAAGCCACGTTGAATACCTAAATGGATAACCGCTTGGTAATACCTGTAAGCTTAGATGTACAGGTGGTGTAATGGATAACTGCTCAGAAGTGGAAATTGGAGAGCCATGTTCCCATTTCAGCTGACTTTCTATAGCACTTAACTATCTTTGACATCACCATTTATTTGTATATATATATATATATATATATATATATATATTTTTATATATTATTTATATGATTATTATTTTTTAATTATTTTATAAAAAAAAATATGATTCCATCACAACATAGAAATTACTGTGTTTCAAAACATGACTCAAGACCTAAAATTTAATTTCAATATTGAAGTGCATTTTCATTCTCAAGTTTAGAATGGGAATGTCGCAATGGAATCATATTTAAAAAAAAAAAAAAAAATTATTATAATTTAAGCTCTATTTCTGTATTGAGCACTGTTTTTTTAGAACTAAAAACATAAATACTAAAGAACTTTGGATCATTAATCTAACTGTTCTTTCCTATTACATCCACACACACACACACACACATATATATTATTTTGCATGCAAGTCCATGAAAGAAGTAGTGACACAAGGTTTGAAGATAGCCTGAGGCATGAAAATGACAATCATTTAGGTTGATTCCAATCTCTGCATTGTCAACATCTAAAAAACATTATCTCTGTAAGCATGCTTCCCTATAAATATGTCAAATTTTAAACTCACTGTGTATGTATATGTATATCTAATTTGTGTGTGCAATATAAAAGGGGAAAATTGGTGCATTGGATGCTCTCAACTGTTTATTTATAATATATTATTAATCATAACATTTTAAGTTGCTTTGGCTGATGTATTTTATTTTTATTTTTTGCAGGTGAGTGGACTCTGGTGCATTTTGATCCTTTTTTGTTGAAGCTGCACTTTTATCAGGTTTGTTGATTTATTGTTGAGGTTAGAAAAATAATTTCAAAGAGTGACATTGGCAATTTAAATTGTGGACACTTTGATTTCTTCTTTTCATCGCTTGCACGTCACTGGATGACACAGTTGTGCATAGTGACAGTTCCATCTATGCAAATAGAAAAAAGGATGAGAATTTGAGTTTAATCAGTTTGATTATTTCAGGTGGTGGTAGGGGGGAAATATATAGTTTCTTTTTCTCTGGTGGGAAAGATAGGTATATTTATGTAATCTTCCTAGGAATAGTTTGACCAATGTTGCATGATGCACCAGTTTTTTTCTTTCTTTTCTTTTCTTTTCTTTTCTTTTCTTTTCTTTCTTTTCTCTTCTCTTTCTTTTCTCTTCTCTTTCTTTTCTCTTCTCTTTCTTTTCTCTTCTCTTTCTTTTCTCTTCTCTTTCTTTTCTCTTCTCTTTCTTTTCACTTCTCTTCTCTTCTTTTCTCTTCTCTTCTCTTCTTTTCATCTCTTCTCTCTATCTCTTCTCTCTATCTCTTCTCTTTCTCTCTTCTCTCTATCTCTTCTCTCTATCTCTTCTCTCTATCTCTTCTCTCTATCTCTTCTCTCTATCTCTTCTCTCTATCTCTTCTCTCTATCTCTTCTCTCTATCTCTTCTCTCTATCTCTTCTCTCTATCTCTTCTCTCTATCTTCTTCTCTCTCTCTCTCTTCTCTCTATCTCTTCTCTCTATCTCTTCTCTCCCCCTCTTCTCTCTCTCTCTTCTCTCTATCTCTTCTCTCTATCTCTTCTCTCTCTCTCTCTTCTCTCTATCTCTTCTCTCTATCTCTTCTCTCTATCTCTTCTCTCTATCTCTTTCTCTCTATCTCTTTCTCTCTTTATCTTTTCTCTCTCTCTTTCTTTCTCTCTTTCTCTTTAGAGGGAAAACGGCTTGAAAATAGTTGGAACTACTTTTACTATTGCAACTTTTCTTGCACAATATGAAAAATGAGTTTTTCTCTGTAGTTTGGAAGCGAAATGACAATTTAAAAAAGTAAATACTAGTTTATATGGAAAAACCAACTGCAAATTCTCTAAACCCCAAAAAACAACATTTACATTTACACAGTACTGAGATGATTGCAGGGAAATGCGTCATCAATATTTAAAGGGTATGTATGTTTTGGGGGCAGGTCTATGCAATGTTTTTGGCGCCCCCAAAGAACTGCAATAATATGTGTAACACACAACTATTGAGCTTATTTCAAGCTTTTCACAGTAGACAAAGAACCTTGGTCTGAGGCAGAGAAAAGGAGGGTGTAATGGGGAAGGTAATGTTGGGTGTTGATGTATTATCTCCCCTGGTTATTATTTGTTGACTGTAATGGGGTTGATATTAATGATAGAATTTAAAATGCATAAACGTACAACGATAATAATGAAAAGTTGAGACACATGTTGACATAAATAACAAAAATTTGTATTTTCTTTTTGTGATGTGAATTACAGAATATTGTTCTGGTATGTGTAAAAATGTTCTCAGTGTCTCTTTTGTTTAAAAGTCAATGCTTACTTGGTTTGGTTCTGAGAATTTCGTTTGTGAGGATGTTTGAAATTGGCTGTTTTCGATCTTTCCAAAGTGCTTGCAGATATGTATTTCTGTACTGCTACTTGTTTACTGGTCCCTTCACCTGGTGGAAAGGTCACTTTTATAATCACAAGGGTTAGGATGATGACATATCCGTCTTTTCTATCATCACTGATGACAAGGTTATTTTTAGCATGATGGAATATCCTTATTTTTTTATC
The DNA here is from genome assembly GCA_903632075.3 of Acanthosepion pharaonis. NCBI lineage: Eukaryota > Metazoa > Mollusca > Cephalopoda > Sepiida > Sepiidae > Acanthosepion > Acanthosepion pharaonis. Next base: position 352,493 of record CAHIKZ030005457.1, on the reverse strand, counting down.
ATCACTGATGGCAATGTTATTTTTAGAATGATGGAATATCATTATCATTCTGAACCATAACAAGGATCTTTTTGTGGGATCTAAGAACAGTCAAAGAATTTCAAATACAAGAACTAGCAAACTCAAATCATATGTTTCAAACCCTCCCACCGCCAATGTGCTTATTTAGTATAGCTTTTTAAATAATCTTCTCTACAGCGCAAGAATTTTGTTTGATATTTATTAAATTTATATAAAAAAGTTATTACCTGAAAGTTTATTTTATGAGTTCGGGAAAAATGTCCAATTTTAGAATCAACCTTTATTCCTGAATTAATGTATATGAATGGTGTTTAAATTGGTCAAAATAAGAACCATGAATATCTTTACATTTCTGCCATCGTCTTGCAAGGTTGCTTATGCCTTTATGATAAAACACTAAAGGTCTGGATGCCAAGAAATTCTTGAATGTATTTTCTGCATCCTCTTTAAAGGGAATATCTTTCAGCTTGAAAAATTGTCAAGATGCTTGAAAAAGTGGTTGCCAGTGGGCAGTAGATCAGGTGAATATGGCAGATGTTACAAAGTCTCATATCCTAAGTCGGTAAGCTTCTGCTGTGTCATTCTGGCAATATGTGGCCCAGCATTGTCATAAAGGAAAAATTGGACCTTGTTGGTTAACCAGTTCAGGTCACATTTTGCTTAACTTAATGTGCATTTCATCCAGATGCTGGTAATTAGATATTATTTTTGTGAGATATCTGGCAGAAGGGTAGAGAAGGGATAGAGGTGGACTCATGCCTTTTCTAAGAGCATGAATAGAAAAGAAACATAAGTATCTTTATATTGAAATCCAAACGGGATTGTTAATTTCATTTCCTGGCTGAATAACAGAAAAAGGAAAAAAAAGTTTTTATGTCTTTTTTTTTTTTTTTTTTATAAACCTTCACACTCACCCCCCCCCCGCCCCCCAACTTCAGGTAGGACTTGTGGTGTGTCATTCCAGAAGCAGCCTCACATATTGGGGTCTTCTGTTAGTATAACTGGCCAGATTGTACCCCTCACTAGTTTACTAGGCCTGTCATGTACCTCACAGCATGTGGCAATCACTTGAGTACTGATGTTGCTTAACTTCAATGATCAGAAAAGAACCTGTACCTCAGTGTGATATGGCAGTAAGTGACCATCAAAGAAATTTAAGATATAAGGGGCTAAAAATGACCCTGAAAAAAAAAATTGGGTGCTGAAAAGTTCTTGGCCTGACCGACTTCGTAGATTTGACATTTGTGTGCATGTGTTCTATAAGTCCTTTCTTTCAGCATTCATTTCTGCTTGTGTAAAATTACTATATATAATAATTGTTCTGGTCACTGGTACAGTGATGCCCTGGAAAACAAATTGTGTTTACATAAGATCTGTAGTATGCCCAAGTTCAGGGTTAAAATGTTCCAAACCTGAACCATACATGTGTCACACAAGACTGAAGTTGACTGATTCCTGGGATTGCCACAAACAGGAAGAAAACCAGAATACCTGAACAAGAATTTAGCAAAATATAGTTCTTGCTGTTAATTACTGAACTAGAATCTACCTTTCCATAATTCCAATGCTTGACTGCAGTTGACAGTAGTACATATTAGACTGCTGCTCGGATTTACCTTTTTCACTCCAACTGACCTTCCTCTTCTCTCTGAGTCGCCTATATATATATATATATATATATATATATATAGCATTTTTTCATTAATTCATATTTCATTAAATAATATAGACAAGTTTTGTCTATTTATTTTAAGTAAATTCCTTTCATATTGTTGAATAAGCTTTTTAGCATTGTCACTGAAACATGAAAGAAAATCATTATGTTGATTTTATGTTTTTATTGTTAATCCATGCAAACAAAACAAACTATTATTGTTGCAATGTCTGCATAACCATTCCAAAACAAAAAAATTACCATCTTTGTTATTTAATTTATTATTTAATTCATTGTAATGTACTTGTAATCTCTGATGATAGCTTATATAAGCTTAAAGCTTAGACAGGAAAATGAGAATCGTCTGTAGATTAAATAAAGGTTCTAGTTCAGAATTCCCTGTAGGTTACCCAGATCTATATACACCTGATGAAGTTCACAACAGCCGCCGAAACATTGGGATAACAATAAAGATGAGGACAATAGTCTCAATGTCAATAGTATAAATAAGTCTATTTTTAATAGCATATCTTCAAATTACTATTTCATCTGCATAAAAACAGTAAAACCTGAAAGTTTGGAAAGTAAGTCAACCAAATGTTTCAATGCATTAGCTTTATTTCCAATGCAAAAAATTCATGCTGAACACACTTTGAAATATTTGTGTGTCAAAATTGTAAAGCACGTGTACTGGAAGGCTAAAGCAAGACAATACATAATTTTTCTGAGATTAGAAAAATAATCATGTTAGCAATTATAAAACTTATCTTTAGAATCATACTTATTATAAAACCCAGGTTGTGTGTGTGTGTGTGTCTGTATGTTTATATATTGGATCGGATTTCCTACATTTTTCAACCGATTTCAACAAAACTTCACAGAACTACGTGAAATTACCTTGCGGTGGTTCTGATAGCACCAAAAATTGGAAAAACACAATTGTTTTTGCACAAAATCAATTTGAAAACACGATTAAGAGGCATCGCGAGAATGAAAGGGGGACAACTCATAGTGTTATACTTATTATAAAACCCAGGTTGTTTGTGTGTGTGTTCGTTTATATATGGGATCGGATTTCCTACATTTTTCAACCGATTTCAACAAAACTTCCCTTTTTTTTTTTTTTTTTTTTTTTTTTTTTTTTGGCAGGTAGTGTTTCTTATTGTTTTGCACACTTTTTTCTTTATTTTTACATTCAGAATGCTTTAAAAATTCCATTTACAAGACAATTGTTCATAATAAAATTCTATTCAATCGGTAGACTCATAACGATTGAAAACAATTTTTTTGTCCAATTCGTAAAAAACAAACAAACTAAGACCTGCATGTCCGTCAACCTTAAACAATAATCTTTGTCAATTTTATTTTTTTGATGGTCGATACTTGATCTATCTCTTACTGTTACATCCCTGGGCAACGCTGGGCTCTACTGCTAGTAATTCAATAAAATTCAAATTCAGTAGAGCCCAGCGTTGCTAGTAGAGCAGGGTTTGGGAGTGACAGAGACAAAAGTTATTAAGAGCTACAAAGGAAAGGAAATTATGGAGAGCCATGATCACCAACATCCCTAAGGGACATCACATAAAGTTAAAAACAGTTTAAACAATTTGCTAACAGATAAAGCAAAAAATAAATGGTTTAAAAATTAACAAACATATTTGTAAGAAATATCATTATGCAAATGCTGGTAAGTTTATGCTTTCAAGAAAGCATTGAATAGAATTTGTCAAACTCAAGTTAATGTTAATTAAATTGATTCTGACCAAGCATAATAAAATATATGTAATCTACATTGAAAGACAGATTGTCAAATTCAGAATTTAATGAGACATATATGAATTGAAATTAATAATGTACACAAATGCAAACTGTTACATAAACACACTCCTAGAATTTAGACAGACGTCATGTTGAGAGAAAAACACACACATATAGTAGGAATACAAAATTTAATTAAATTATAAAAATGAACATGTTGAAAAAAGAAGATATTGATAATATCAAAACAGGATGAACAAAAAAAGTAGCTAAACCAATTTACTGGTCTTCTCTGATGAGAGCTAAACTGGTTTATCGGCTCTCTTTCATTACAGCTCAGTTGAGGATGTGACCTGTACCTAGTGACTAAAATGCACACTGAAGATTGAGTGTTATATAAAATACAGAACCATTACATTTAAGGCTAACATACAATCTTTCTGTTTACAAAGAGATGGCTGGTTGGACTTAATGTAATTTGATTCCAACATCTTCAGAATTAACTTTCCTCAGTACTGAGAGAGTCTTGGTTGTAAGACTGGGTCCTGTTACCAGTTTTTTTAACAAATATTCAGCTATCAATGAACCAGTTGCATGTACAACTTGCCCTTAATAATATTAGCTGATAGGTGCTGGTTTACCTCTAACCTTTGACTCATTCTACTTACATTGTCAGTGTTATGCTATTTTATTTTTGTTTTTGACATATATGTTTTTATTGCTTCTGTTTATTTATATTATAATTTTATCATATAGACAAAACCATTTTACTCACTACAAAGATGCAACTTCATTTCAGTGCATTTCAACTGGACTTTGAAGTTGCATCTTTGTAGTGAGTAAAATGGTTTTGTCTATATGATAAAATTATAATAAATAAATAATTATTGCTCTACTATTGGTATCGAGCCCTCTTTTGGATTAATGCTGTGAATGTTGGAATTTATATTTTACTTTCATTCTCATCGCATTGGATATATATATATATATATATACACACACACACACACACACACACACACACACAAGTATATGATTGGTATATACGGAATGAATTCCAATAACCAACAATTACTATTCTTAAGAGTGTTCAATACAAATGTTATCAATTTTTTTTAAATATATATATATATATATATATATATATATATAAAAGTTATTGAACATTTGTTATGTAGATGTTATATTTATTTTAGCTGAAAACAAGGAAATAAAAAATCTGAAAGCTAGATTTCAACAAAATTCTATCCTAAATTTTACTTATGAACTTAGTGAAAAAAATAAATGTCCCTTCTTAGATGTTCTCGTCGATTTTAGTAATAATACTTCTAAAACTACCATTTATAAAAAAACAACTAGTAAAGACTCTTGCCATCTTAATTTCTCTAGTGAATGCCCTCTTACATGTAAAATAGGTTTTATTAAAATTTTCCTCAAGAGAGTGCATGAAAATTCATCCTCTTGCATGCTTTTCTTTAAAGATTTTAAACAACATAAAACAAACACTTATTAATAACGGGTTTCCTAATCAGTTGTTGGATTTCCATATTATGTTTTCTGTCGAAGGTAGCTAATACCAATGAAGAGAATAGAAACATAAACAATAACATTAATATTTTTTATAAAAATCAAATGAACGAAAATTATAAACATGAAAGTAGAATTAAGAACATTATAAAAAATGGACACAACACCAGTTGACAATAACAAAAAAATTAGATTAATTATTTATTACAAAAAATTTAAAACGTCTAACCTTATAGTTAAAAATAATAATTCACCTCTTAGAACAAAATTAAATAGGACAAATATTATTTATGAATTTAAATGCCCACTAAGTGTATTCCTGATCAATCAAAATTCGTAAATAATTATATAGGCCATACTACATGTTTGACACAAAGATTCACACTACACCTTTCTGACCATAGCTCAATTGGATCTCATTTACATATTCATGGAGACCTACTGGACCCTATTTGTAACATAACTTGTTGACAACACAAATATAATAGCATCATCTACATGTAAAAAAAGGCTAAAAATAATGGAAACCTTGTTAATAAAAAACAAAACAAAACAACACTCAATAATATGAACTATGAACATGGACACAATATCTTGACCATGTTTTGAAAATGAAAACATAAATACATACATACAACACTATTTCTTGTTAACAGTTAATATATTTCAACCTTGAAAATGGCTAAATGTATAGCCGAAACTCTCGGATAAAAAGAACAATTGGACAGTTTTTATATAATTTATCATCTGAAAAGAAATAATTATTAGATTACATGAGAAATTGTATAAAAAAACTAAATCGAAGCACCTTGTCTGTTTTTTTCAATGAAATGTGCATGAAAGAAGGATTGCTGCCTAAATACACACATTTTATATGTACATACACACCTACATTCGAAGTGCAACTTAGTTTCTTTGTTCTAACAACTCATCAAGCATGAATTATTACATATGTAAAAAAAAAAAAAAACTTTTACCAAGATTTTCTAAAAAAAAAAAATATAAAACATAATGTAACACATTTGTGAATAAGTTCTGAAAGTTTCAATAAAATCTGACAATTATTTAATTCTTGCAAGAATTTACAATTTTTCTAGAAAAAAGTTTCTAAAATACTAATTGTAAATATTATGTTGACTGCTGATGTAAAAAAAAAAAAAAAAGCAAGATTGTTAACCAAAATTTTGAGCCAGCTAGAAAGGCTTCAAAAATTGAATAAAATAATCAAAAAATAATTTGGTCCTTTCCTCTTAATGATAACAAACATTTTGATGATAAAACTTTGTTTTTATTATGTTGGGGGCCTTTTTTCATCATGCTATGCTGTTTTTCGGTAAGCAAGTGGCGGTACCTATATTTTATATATATATATATATATATATATATATATATATATATATATTGTGTGTGTGATTTCCTAAAAGTCATTTTAGCAGGTACTTGTTTTTGGATAGACAATCCTATTTATTTGCAAGAAGTGTAATTAATGTCTACCGGCCTAGATGATCAAAAGTTTTATTAAAAACACACCTCTCAGCAGGATTCAAACCTGAAAACTATCAACTCAGTGTGTTTGACTTAGAAAATAAAAAAATCAGATTGGTAGTTAGAAATGAATTCTCTTCATCTTTGTAGCCTTGAACACATTTCGGCTGATCTGTTCCATGGCCATCATCAAGTGAATGTCCAGTTATACTGAGGAGACATTCCAATCAAAATCATTTAATCTGCCTTGTCAGGTCATATTTTTTCTAAATAAATTTACCCCAAATAAGGTGATAATGCCACTGAGTGAAAGAGAATGAACGAGAAGACCTTAGAAGGAATGAGAAACTGAATCCTAAACAGGAAACAATGTATAAACCTCTACTCCTCTATTCACCCCAAGCAAGGTGATAATGCCACTAAGATGCAAGGGGCTACTGGGAGTGAAAGAGAATGAAAAAGACTTTAGAAGGAACCAGAAACCCAATCCTAAACAGGAAACAAGGGATAAACCTCTACTCCTCTAATCACCCCAAGAAAGGTGATAATGCCACTAAGATGCAAGGGGTTACTGGGAGTGAAGAGAATGAAAAAGACTTTAGAAGGAACCAGAAATCCAATCCTAAACAGGAAACAATGTATAAACCTCTACTCCTCTATTCACCCCAAGCAAGGTGATAATGCCACTAAGATGCAAGGGGCTACTGGGAGTGAAAGAGAATGAAAAAGACTTTAGAAGGAACCAGAAACCCAATCCTAAACAGGAAACAAGGGATAAACCTCTACTCCTCTAATCACCCCAAGAAAGGTGATAATGCCACTAAGATGCAAGGGGTTACTGGGAGTGAAAGAGAATGAAAAAGACTTTAGAAGGAACCAGAAATCCAATCCTAAACAGGAAACAATGTATAAACCTCTACTCCTCTATTCACCCCAAGCAAGGTGATAATGCCACTAAGATGCAAGGGGTTACTGGGAGTGAAAGAGAATGAAAAAGACTTTAGAAGGAACCAGAAACCCAATCCTAAACAGGAAACAAGGGATAAACCTCTACTCCTCTATTCACCCCAAGAAAGGTGATAATGTCACTAAGATGCAAGGGGCTACTGGGAGTGAAAGAGAATGAAAAAGACTTTAGAAGGATCCAGAAACCCAACCCTAAACAGGAAACAATGTATAAATCTCTACTCCTCTATTCACCCCAAGCAAAGTGATAATGTTACTAAGATGCAAGGGGCTACTGGGAGTGAAAGAGAATGAAAAAGACTTTAGAAGGAACCAGAAACCCAATCCTAAACAGGAAACAAGGGATAAACCTCTACTCCTCTATTCACCCCAAGAAAGGTGATAATGCCACTAAGATGCAAGGGGTTACTGGGAGTGAAAGAGAATGAAAAAGACTTTAGAAGGAACCAGAAATCCAATCCTAAACAGGAAACAAGGGATAAACCTCTACTCCTCTATTCACCCCAAGCAAGGTGATAATGCCACTAAGATGCAAGTGGTTACTGGGAGTGAAATTGAATGAAAAAGACTTTAGATGAAACCAGAAACCTAATCCTAAAAAGGAAACAAAAGATAAGCTTCTTCTGTTCAATAGACTGTGGAAGAGTGTGAACCGAACGACAGGTGAACCTAACTTTTCCAGTAGAATAGAAAGCAACAATGAATGACATATGAGTGGAACCTGTAATGACAAATGCATTTCATATAGATGTGAATTAATAGTGCTGCCTGTTTGACAGCTCTGCCAAGATTCACCACACGATGGCTTGAGAACTGACCAGCCAACAAATTGTGTTTGAGACTATGAACAAGAAGATTATTGTTAGGACAAATTATGGACTCATTATAATGTCTTATCTCAGAATTAATTAATAAAGGTTACCAAGCTAACCAGCCCAGATTATGTGTTAAGAAACGAAGATAAAATAAAAAGTTAGTTTCAATAGACAATGTCTTTTTAATAAGCAATTCTTTTTGAAAGCAAATGTAATCAAATTTGACTGAATGCTTCCATTGACATCAGTTTTAAAAAATAAAGAATAAAAGTGAAATTAAAGTGCTATTAAATATGTCAGTTTATACTGTCTTAAAAAATTCAACCAATTCAGTTCCATTGAAATGTTTTTCTTTACTATTGATTAAACCTAAGCATAAAAAAATGAAGCAACTATTTAAGTAACTTGAAAAGTAACTTTAAATTGAGTACTAATTCTTCCACAAAAATTTTTAGGAAACCAAATCCTAGATAAAATCCTAAGTGCTTTATATATATATATATATATATATATATATATCCAGTAATTTTAAGTTACTCCAAAATTCCCATGAGGATGAAATGGAACTAATGTCTTTAATTTAATTACAAAATTAAATTTGAAGCTTTTAGCTTCTATTTTTGAAACATGGTTAGAACTGTGTAGCAAAAAATACCATATTATAAATCAGTTAATTTATAATATTAATGCTCTGTAAATTTACATTGACCACTATTTTGTAAAAATAAAAATATCTATAGGAACACTGGATTATATATCTTACTGTTCTTTCTTTTTATTTATATATGCATATATATATATATATATATATATATATATATATATATACACAAACACACCGGGTATAACAGCAAAACTGTCTATTTGTTAGATTAAGCTTTGAACCATTGTATTTCAGAAATGATTAAAGATATCTTACCTGAATTCACCAAGTTTTTTCTAACACTATTTGGCTCTATTTTGGGCAATAACAATGTATAATTACTCTCCAAGCTTAACAGAAGAATCCTGATGAAATTGATTATAAACAAAAGACATGTTCATCATTAATTAATCATAGCTAAGGATCAGAAGCTCTAAGTTGAATTTGATTGAAAATATATATCTGAAATAAATTTCAGATATATATTATTCCAGGATCATTTTCCAACTTATTCAAGATGATCTTCACTCTTTCTACACTTCTAACTTTCTGTCCTGGAGTAACGAAGTGCTTCATCGGTTTCACGTACGATTTCATTTTCAAGTTTTTTTTCACAGCTCTTTGGACTGTTATAGCAGAAACTCCTCTCTCACATGCCAAATGTCTTATCAATTGAGTTGGATCTTTTCTAATTAATTTCTTTAGCTCAAAGTTGATATGATGATTCCCTTCCTGTTGTGGCCACCTGATCCTGTTTTCTTCTCTACTGTCCCCACTTTTAAAAACTTATTCACTGTTTTCTTGATGGTTCTTAAATGGACTTTGAAGATCTGCATAAAAAAATTAAGTGAATTTTCCTTTTCAGTTACTTTTAAAGTTTTGTGACTATAAGACTTATAAATTATGTAAGAATGGATAATTCTAATACGTGTTCTTCCAAATGGCCTCCAAGGCTAGACAATGAATTTGCATGTGAACAATGGAAGAAAAGCCTGCATATTTGGAGTAGGTTGACAGACGTTCCAAAACCAAAACAGGATTTGGCCATTTACCTATTTTTAAGTGGAAAGGCCAGAAGTGCCTTTTCTGAGATAGTGAAGATTTGGAAACAGAGACAGGTGTGGACACTATCATCCAAAAACTGGATGAATTATTTCTGCCAGATAAAGAGACAGCAGTTTGTTGCCTTTAATAATTTGTACTATTTGTGTACAACAGCAGAAACAGAAATAAAGGATTTTCTGATTGATTTTGACCACACCTACTTTCAGTTTACACAAGAAAACATGGCTCTTCTAGACCCAATAATGGCATTTATGCTTGTTTCATCTGTAAACCTTACAGAGAAGGATGCATGCTTAATAATGTTGGCATTAAATGAAGTGTCTTTCAAAAACATGAAGGAAACCATTAAATGTATTCTTAACCATCTAGTTTCAAATATTGGTACCCTCAGCCTGATAAAAAAGAGGAAAATCATGACACCCTTTTCACAGCTGGATTCAGATATGGATGGTGTCAACCATATACTTGTGCCATCCAAGATGGTTGCACTTCAACCAGGCAACTTCCTATACAGTCACATAACCATAAATTAAATCCTTTAGGTCATAGTGGTCAGGTTTCAAGATGTGTCATATATGGCTCAAAATTTCATTGGGCATGTTCCTTTATTCATATAACAGGGATCAAGGTCTGCAAAGGAATACATCAGAAAATGTTCTGTTGTCCATGTTTGTGGGTTGTACTAATAGTACAAGGTTGCAGTCCCTGGTGAATGATGTGAAAAGTTGTGCTATTTTGGGCACAGAGTGTTTGACTACTGTCTGTGGTAAAGGTTGGCTTCAAGAATATTTGAATTAAGTGATTATGAGCAGTCTTTAATTGTGGAACAAACCTCTGCTTCTACATTTTCTTTGAGTGATGGTGCTACAGTAGAATCTGTAATTCCCTGTTTGAATCGAAATCTGAAGTCATAAATGATTACTGATGTTGAATGTGAAATACCTTTACTTTTAAGCAAAAATTCAATGAAAAAAACAAACATGATTTTGAATTTTCAAAATGACACTCTGACTGTTGGAGAGAGAATAATTAAACTGTAACCCACCAGTTGAGGCCATTATTATTTACCTCTCTGTAGACAATTAGATAATGTTACATATAATTTGATTATGTTCTCAAAAATGAAGAATACAAAATTGCATAAGCTATTTGGTCATCATTATCCTCCAAAACTCATCAAGTTGATTCAAGATGCAAATATAAATAATGATAAACTTGAGCATGAAATTAAATCTGTATCAGATGGGTGTGAAAATTGTACCAAATTTAACCCCCCACTCGACCCATTGTCAGTTTTCCTATGGCAACTGAATTTAATGACACACTGACTTTGGATCTGAAAATATAGAGCAAAAGTTATTTTCTTGGGATTGTGGATCTGGAAATTTGTTTTTGTGCAGCAGAGGTGATTCAAAACAAAATGGTTTCCACTGTTATTGGAGGGTGCTTCTCTGGTTGGATAACCATTTTTGGTGCTTTATAAAAATATTATCTGACAATATGTGTGACTTCAACAACAGTGAAATGTGTTAGTTGGATGACAACAGCAGCAGAAATTCCTTGGAGCAATAGTGTATGCAAGAGACTTAATGCTGTTATTAGTAACATGTTAAATAAAATTATTGCAGATACTCAGTGTGATTTGGATGTTGCTCTGGGGTGGTCTATTTCAGTTTGTAATGCACCTTGTCAGCAATTCTGATTTTTCCCCTAATCAGTTGGTTTTAATCCAGCTGTTCCAGATAGCTTCCATAATAATCTTCCTGCATTTGAACCTGTCACTACTTCTACTATAGTGAGGAAAAATTTGAATGCATTGCGCCTGGCTAGGCAGGAATTTGTCAAGCTTGATTCTAATGAAAGAATAAGAAGAGCACTAAGGAACAATGTCTGGGATACTAATATAAAAGATTTAAGAAACGGAGATCAAGCATTCTACAACAAAAGAAATGATAGCCAAGAATGTCATTGGGTTCGGTTATGTGATTGGATGTGATGGGGAAACTAGTGTTAGTTCATCATGGCAGTACATATGTCATAGTTCACACTTGTAGCTTGGTTAAAGATCCAAATGCTGGTCATGATTCCTGTTCAGACTCTCGTGGTATCCCAAATTATAACAAACAACAAAATAATTCTCTGCAAATTCCTTACCCTCCCTCCCTCTCCTTGCCCTCCAGAGCAATATAATGATGATGAAGATATTCTCCAACCTATTCCAGAGGAACAAGAGGCTAACATTTCAACAGGGTGCAGATGTCCTCCACAAGAGGAAGTTGCTGCATTTGGACCCAGGAAGAGTAGTGTGTTTCTTCCCAAACCAGGAGATGATATAGAGTGCAAGTTGGCTGATGATGGCTTTTTTTTTAAGCATTTCACCCCAAGCAAGGCAGGAAGCCACTAGGACGCAAGGAGTTACAGAAAATATAGTGAGATCAGATAGGAGTGATAGAAGAGGGTATGAGGAGAAGGGTAGTGGATAGATCAAGGCAACTGGAGATGTCGATTGACATTACACTTGAATAGCTGGAGATTATAGCTCTCAGGGAAACTGGAATAGGGAAGGGAGTTCCACAGGTGAGTGGTGCGAGACATGAAGCTATTAGTGTAGAAGAGACGGCTACATTTAAGAGTTTCGACAGTGAAGGGGTGAGAGCGGGATGCCAGCCTCTTAGGGTGCTTGAATTCATGAAGTCTGGGAACTAGCGAATGCAGCTCGTTGGAGCAATTACCATGAAAGTATTTGTAGAACAGACAGAGAGAGGCGACAACACGTCTGTGAGAAAGTGACTGTAGACGAGATGCCAGTGGAAGAGGATGAAAGTGGTTTGCAAAATCCACTGGAAAAAATAAGCGCATTATGACTGTAGCATTTGAAGAGGGTGAACCTTTCTGGCTGGATTTTGAAAATGGGGTATCAGAATGGAGGAAAAAGCAAGATGGTTGTTCAGTATACACAGTTGTCCTCTGTCTGTGACCAAAATGGAGAGAAGACCAAGGAGGAAGAGATACAGAGCTGAAGACACACTAGAGTTTTGTACAGGTTCCTGATTTTTGACAGGATAGAATAACTACAAGATGGGTATATAGCAAAAAAGAGACATCAAAAGGCCCTGTTATCAAAACAAGATTGGTTGTTCAGGGATTTCAGGATAAAGGAGCAAAAAATGTTCATACAGATTCATCCACTTGATCTAAAGAAGGGTTGTGCATTGTCTTAGCCATCACACCATCCTCAGGATGGACTTGCAACTCTGTGGACATGATAACTGCTCTTTTACAAATTAATGATTTTGAAAGGAATGTTTACCCCTCTGCTCCCTAAAGCTAATGTACCCAGTAATTGTCTCTGGAAGCTCTGCAATTGTGTCTATGGTATTCATGGTGTTTCCAGATCATGGGATTTGACTGTCAGTGGCACCTTGTTGGAATTAGGAGCTACTGTATCTAAATAAGACCAAGCAGTCTTTACTTGGTATCGTGGTAAACAAATGTACAGCATTATTTCCACCCATGTTGATGATTTTTGCAGGGCTAGGACTTCACTTTTTCAAGGTGAAATAATTGATTGGATCTAAAAGAAATTCGTGAAGTCTGAAGCAAAGTACACCTTCAAATATTTTGGGAATGGAAATATTTCAAAAGAATAAATTATTGAGAATTAATCAGGATGACTTTATTGTGTCTCCATCCAAAATAAAGATAATGAAGAGGAACTTTCAGAGTCTGAGTATACCAATGTCAAGAGGCTTATTGGTCAATTAAATTGGTTGACCAGACCAGATTTATGCTTTGATGTATGTGATTCCAGTTCCTTTCTCAAAGAAAGGAAAATTGAAAGTATTAGACAAGTAAATAAATCGGTAAAAAAGGCAAAAAGACTGAAATCTCAGCTGTCCATACAAGATCTGGGAGATTTAAGACTGCTAAAACTGGTTTCTTTTGCTAATCTAAGTAAGGGAGGTTCCTAGGGAGGGTATATAATATTTCTTGTTGGTAGTAACGATAACTACATGCATATTTTCTGTCAGTCAAGACGTATAAAGAGAGTTGTGAAGAGCAAACAAGCTGCCAGGACATTGGCAATGGTTGACATGGCTGATACATGTATATACGACAAGAAATTCCTTCTCGAATTGTTCAGTTTTGAGGATGTGGTGAATGACATCACTGTTGTATGGAAAACAGATAATTCAGGTGTTTGCGAATCAGCCCATTGTAGCAGTCAGATTCTGGATAAATGACTTAGAATTGAGACAGCTTTCTTGCATGAAATGTTGATTGATAAAGAATTGTCTGACATTAAATACATGCCCACAAGTCACCAAATAGCTGACTCACTTACCAGGTGAGATGTTACCTCATCCAAGATTCTTGGACATATTATGGAGCTCAGAGAATATTTGACTTAGAAAAGTTTATAAAATTTCTTTGTTGCCTATGTTATTATGTACTCTGCATGCCTCTGAAGAAACGGGGGAAGTGTTAATGTTGTAGTTATTGCCCTTGCGTTTTGGTTGTTGTTTAGTGTCACCAGGTGGTGGCTTCTATAAAATACTGGCAGCCATTTTGAAAATGTTTTATTTGTTTAGTTGTCAATATTTAGACTAACAGGAGGATTACCTTGCTGCAAATGCAGTTGGTTCATTAAGGATTAACAATTTCACTCCAAACAAGGCAGTAAATCCACTAAGATGCAAGGGGCTACTGAGTGTGAAAGAATATGAGAAAAAAAAATCATGAAGGAGAGAGAACAATAAAAGGTCATGAATTAAGAAGAGCGAAGGTAATGATTGACAGTGCATTTAAATTTTTGAAGATAAAGGTTGATTGAGATGCAAGAAGCCTGGAAGAGAGTTTCACAAGAAGTGTAAGAACAGAAACTATGAGCATAGAACTTAGAGTTATATCTAGCCATTTAAACTGTAAGATGAAACCTTGTCACCAATCTAGTACTGTGCTTAGATTTATAAAGTCTGTCCCATAGCAGAAATTTACCATGAAGGTATTTATAGAAAAGGCATCAGGAAGCTATGTTACGGTGGTAGAAAAGTGACTGTAGCTGAGATGCCAGGTCAGGATAAATAACATCACAGATTCTTCTTTATATTTTATCAAGAATCTCTAAATATATAGCAAGAGCACAAGACCAGATATGGAAGCAGTATTCATTGCATGGATGAATGGTAGACTTATAAATAGGTAAGATTGATTCTGGCAAGAGAAATTTCCTAGCTCGATACAGTGAACCAACTTTCCTAGCAGCTGACCTAGCAATAGATTCAGTATAATCTTTCCACATCTCCAAATCTGATCAAATGACTAAAAATCATAATTTTATTTTATTTTTTCCAGTTTTTCAAGTTTCCAGCTCTCCCTTCAATAGCATGATATATGTGAAGTAAAAAAGAAAAGAAATGTAGTGATTGATTGATTCGTTTTTTTACATCTTATCAACCCATTGCAAGCTTTAAATAACTTGCGATGGGTTGATAAGCTGTAGAAAATGAAAGCAAGATAATATTTTTAGATGGTAGAAATATTTTTTATTTTTTTTTTTATTTTTTATTTTTTTTAGATAAAAACTGTTTAGTCTTACTAATTAACCCATACCTGGGAGGAGAAGAAGTGAATTCATACCCTTCCCAAGGGTATTTGCACATAAGTGAATATAAAAAATCCAACAGGAATTGAAACTTGGTTCTAACAATTCTTAACCATCATCCATTATACCACCTGAACGTCCAAGCCTACAGCACCTCCATTTATCTAGTAACTGCTTTATCGGTTTTTTTTTTTGGTTTTTTTTAATGATTAATCTGAGCAACCTGCCCTTCTTTATGGCAAAGTTGTTTACAGCTTCCTATCCATTGTTGCATTCAGCTTTATCTTGCAATCCCATTTTGTCTTTGTGGGCATTTGTTCCTCTATCCGTTTTCTCATACTTATTGAGAACTTTACTTTTTTTTCTTCTTTCATCACCTTAAATCTCTCTTGTTAATGTTAAATACTTGAAGCACTCTTTCTTCATTGTATGTCCCCAACATTTGAGCTGTTACTTTCAGATTGTAAGAAGCACTTCCTTTGTAGCTCTTCCATTATCGGCAACATGCTCTGTTCATGGTATTTTTCTTTTCGTTTTTTTTAATTCTTCGTAATTCCTGTTCTTCTATTGTTCTTTTTCCTTAATAATATTTTCTTTTTCTCATATCCACACACACTTAGTAACCCCCCTTGTGTCTTAGTGGCTTTATTACCTTGCTTGGGGTGAAATGAAAAAATAAATCTGTTTCTTATTAGAAATATGTCAGTTTTGCTAATTTTTTCATTTAACTTTTATCACTCTGTATGCAACTTCATTTGCTGTACAAAAAGTTTATCCTGCCACTGAAGTTGACTCTGATCTCTGAACAATAGTGCATTTGAATTTCATAGTTGTGTTTTCATATCCTGCTATGGCAACAGGAAACAACTTTGAGTGAAGTTAACAAAAAAGGATACTGCAATTGAGAGGTCTTGAAAAAGAATGCAATGGAAAGGAAAGTAATATTAATAATGCAGGGTGGTAAAGGTTAATTGTAGCTATATAGTTATTCTTGTGAACAGCTTTTTGGGATACCCATGCTGTGTGGTACCTTGCATTTTCATTCAACAAATTTTTTTTTTTTAATCATTTCATCCCAAACAATAATACCACAAGGATGTTACTGAGAGTGGAAGAGAATGAAAAGCGAAGAGAAAGGGCAATAAAAGAACATGATTCAGGAAGACAGGAAATGGTGATTGTTAAACTTTTCAAGTTGTAGGAGGCACGATGGAGTAATGGATAGCAGCTTAGATTGAGGAATTGGAGAGCTGAGTTCAAATTCCAGTCGAATCCATTACATTCACTTAGATGCCTTGGGAAAGGTATGAATCCACTTCTCCCTCCAGCTATGGGTAAATAGCAGGACAGACCCAGTTCTATAGCTTTGGATGGCAACTGGTCTACCACAGAAAGAAATGGTAACCTACTGCAGGAAAAAAAAATCTGCCTTGTCAGTCATGTGTCGAAAAGATACATTATCGCCCAAGAGTGTATCGCACATGGCACATAACTGACTGACATTCTAATATCCTTGGTAAAGGTAGGAATCCTCTTCTTCTCCCTCCAGCTATGGGTAAATAGCAGGACAAACCGGGTTTTATAGCTTTGGATGGCAACTGGTCTACTGCAGAAAGAAATGGCAACCTACTGTGGGGAAAAAATAAAATCTGCTTCGTCAGTCATGTATCGAAAATATACATGATCACCTAAGCGTGTATCACGCATGACCCATAACTGACTGAGGTGGCAGGGAAGCAAGAAATCAGAAGAGAGTTGCAGAAGTGAGAAGCGTGTAAAAAGAAACTATTAAGATAGAGCATACAGTTGCATCGAGATAGTTCAACAGTAAAACAGTGAGACCTAATTGCCAACCTAGCAGCACACTTAATTTTATGAAGTTGTCATGCAGGAATTTGTGGAGAGCAACGATGGCCCACATTCTGAAGGGAGAGCACATATACAAAAAGGAGCTTTTGTAAATAGTTGGCAGAACAGGGATTAGGAAAGATCTCAAAAAGATAAAGTTTACTAAGAGCTACAAAGAATGGGAAATTGTGAAGAGCCATGAACACCCACATCCTGAAGAGATGAGGCATATAGAAGAAGAAACTACTCTTAGACTGCGTAGATAGTTGAATTTCCTTATATGCCTAATTTGTGTCATCCAAACCTTTGTCTATCTTTTTTGCTCACTGCTATGCCTTTAGTTTTACAGTTAATGATCAGCCCTTTCTTTTCTTAACAAGCTAGTCTGATAGTCATTCTGATTTTTTTATTTGTAATTGGTCCTCAGTACACTGTCAACTGTGTTGGGTACGACAAGTTTTGTCTTTATGAATCACCTTGGTAGATGTAGTGTTTAGTTTTCAAGTTCAGACCAGACAAAGAATAATTGCTACTGACAGGCTGTGTGCAATTGTGACCAAAATTGTCCAAAAAAAAAAAACAAAAAAAAAACCCATAAAAAAACAGGCATATAAAAAAAGAATCATAGGTCATTGAATTGTATTCTTCAAGATTCTCTCTGACTTGTGATTGGGTGTGAGATTGATTTCAATTGATCAGGTTGGCTTGTGGCCAAGAGTGTCTTTGTGAAGAAGAAACCAGCTTTTGTCAATTGTCAGTCAAGGATTTTAGCTACATGGTGCAAATGACTCCAATATTTGGACACCGGCCTCTGTGTGTGTGTCTCTCGTCTAAGTGCGTGTTAGTTCTATACGACACTGACAGCTCTTCAATTATTATGATTTACATAACTGCAATGGTTATGTTACTTTTGATTTGACTGGCTCTTCCAAAAAAAAATAAATAAATAAATAAAAAGATGTTGCTCGCTCCTTTCTTTAAACTATTTGTATATAAAGCCCTTCTCAGCTTGCATGCAAGCGTCTGGAGATGAATTATCATGAGTCACTAATGTTATTCCAAGAAAGGCAATTTAAAAAAAAAAAAAATTACTTTGATGTGTATTTTCTAAGACAGGTAAAAAGTTTTTTTGCTTATAGGGTTTGAAATAATGTTATTACATAACTTTGGTTGAGAAAGGAATAAAGATAAGGTTTTCCATTATGATGTTGCTAAGAAGTATTTCTTTAGAATAGGAAAATTGAGCATTAATATATCTGGCTTAGAGTCCTATATATATATATATATATATATATATATATATATATTTAAAAAAATAATTTTTGTTTCTTTTTAAATATTTTAAAAGTGAAAGTAGTTATTTAACCTATTTACATTGTTCAGATTGTTGTCCTCATCTTCGTTGCCATATTCACAATGTTTCACCTGTTGAACACTTCGGCCTTCTTCAGATGATTGGAATTGTGGAGTCTAAAATGTGTAAATAGTATAAATAATTACAATACCTCATCTCAAAAATACAGACAGATATTTTTTTTAAATGTTTTTAAAATATTTTTTAAAAAGGTTTGCTGCTTTTAAGAAAATTTAAAAGAATATTTATTTAAAAAAATTTTCTTTTAAATATTTTTAAAATATTTTTTCTTTTATAGTTATTTAAAAAAAATAATTTTTAAAATATTTTTTATTGTTTAAAATATTTTTACTTTGAAATATTTACAAAAAATATTTTTTACTTTTATAAATATTTAAAAATAATTTTACTTTTTAAATATATTTTAAAAATAAACATTTTAAAATATTTTATGTTTTAGAATAAATATTGACTTTTAAAATATTTCTTATTTTATATTGATTTTAATTTTTCTGTTTTTAAATCTAAATTTTTTTAAAATCATTGTCAGAAAAATACAAGTAAAATTACTTTTACTTCTAATCAAGACTGGCATGAATGAATCAGCATATATTCTAAAGTTTAACATGAAGCAAAAATGTTTCTGCTCTATGCAACTCTGTAAATCATTGTTGGCCAGTATAAAGCACCAGTTTACTTTTCTCTCACGCTGCAAAGGACGGTCTTGGAAGTTTGAAACATAAATGAATATTTGATCAGAAACTGAAACAAGTGGGTACATGTCTTTCTTTTCATAGGAATTTGTGATAAAAAAGCATTTTTACTTTGTGCAGTTTAGGGAATGCTCAGTTGTTACTTGATACACAACGAGTATCAACACAGAATGTGCCATGAGATAAGTTTCATTTTGTTTTCTTAGAGGTGGTATTTATTTGTAAGTCTTCAGATTGTACATGGCATGATTCTGCTGTTAAATATGCACATAGCTAATGCACATGAGTACATGGTATGTTGAGTCAGTCTGTTAATTGTCTTCATGTTAGTTGTGTTGATTTTATTGTACTGGAATGGCTCTGCGAGCTTTACAATAGCCGACAAATTAAAATGACTTGCATCCGATTTTGTGCAAGGCTGAGAAAATCTGTTATGGATATCCATGGCAAGTATTCCTAAGGTTGAAGACAGGTTCTTGAACGGCATTTGGGTTTCAAGGCCAGTTGAAGGTTGTTTCAAGACAAATATTCAGAAGAATGAGGAAAAAATTGTGAATGTATCTCTGAAAAATCCTGCTGAACAACCCAACTCTTTCCATAATTATTGGCAGGAGATCCTAGTCAGAAATTTTCCAGTACCACCTTAGCAAACTGACTCAGCATGTTGCATAATCATTTGCATTAGCTATGTGCAAATTTCCATTTAACAGCAGAATCATGCTATGTACAGTTTGAAGATTTACAAATAAATACCACCTCCAAGAAAACAAAAATGAAACTTAGCTCATCCCTGTGTAGATGATAGTTTTGTTTATCAAATGATTGATGGCCCCATGTAAAAGTTGTTGGTTTAAAAAAAAAAAAAAAATGCAGAAACCTTTTTTTAAGCATACCTGGTAAGCATGGCCCTCCTTTCTCATGTGTCGAAGGAATTTCATGCTCATTTCCTGGACACATAATGGGGAATGAGGGCTTGGAAAAATTGACTCTCACGGAGAATGATGAAGGCAGCAAGCCACTTACCTGATGAGCTCATGTGAATAGATGGTGGAACAAAGTGGGGGCTTAACAAAGGGAGAAAAACTGCTAAGAGCTGCAAAAGATAGAAAGTTGTGGAGAGGCATGATTCCCTATGTCCTGAAGAAGAAGGTGGTGGCAAGCATGACCCCTGTTTTGTAACACAAGTACTGCAGACAGTTATTCATAGACTGGCAGGTTCATTTGGTTGAAAAAGAAAGAAAAAAAATGGCACAATCTGAATAAGTCATTTGCATAGGGTGCTAATTGGTACATACCTGTTTTGCTATAATTTGGAAAAAAAATAGGAAAGTAAAATTTATTTTTAATAGCTTTTTTTTTTTTTTTTTTTTTTTTTTTTTTTTTTTACTGGGTTTTGGAAGAAAAGAAAAAAAAATCCCTCTTCAAGACATTTTTGTAAACATAATTATTTTCAACAGTGAGTGTTGAAGTATTTTCTATCATGAGAATTAATCTCGGTACGAAGGAAACAAATTGACAACTGAGCAATTCTATACAGTAATTGGCTTATATATACCGACTGACTCAAACATTAGTGGTGTGCATGGCACTCTCAATGTTCTGACTTGATAGATTTATTAAGAGCGTATTAGTCTCACTACACTGCCTTCAGGAAGCATTGATATTATCACATGTTGCTAAATTTGTCCAGCTTTCATTTGTTAATGACTCGTTTGGGGTTGAAAACTAAGTTAATAAACAAGGCTCTACATAAACCATTCGAGAAATATAATTTCTCTAAACCAGTGTTTCCCAACCAGTGTGTCCCCAGAAACCTAGGGTTCTGCAAGAGGTTGCTAGGGGTTTGGCAAGAAACATTAATAAATAGTCTCATGCCTTTTTGAATAATTGTTGTTTAATTTTATATTCGTAATTTTACTATACACGTATGGCATATTGTTGAAAAATTCTTGGTTATTATAAATTATAAAAGAGATAGATATTAAAAATGGTATATAATAATTTTTATGCTGGGATTCCCAGAGACATGAAAACTATTTCAATGGTTCCACAAAGGTAAAAATGTTGAGAAATACTACATAAGACCTCCTTCAAGCTATGGCATGTTTCAGAATCTGAAAATATTGATTTTCTTTTATCAGTTTAAAAATTGATCAAACTGTTCATAATATGCTGAGGCCAAGGATTGAACTCAAAACTCTTTGCGTCAAGTCACTTCTATGTATAAGTCTACCATTCGTCTATGTTTAGAATATTGCTGCCACGTATGGTCCAGTGCCTCTGCTATTTACCTTTAGCTTCTTGATAAAATCCAAAGAAGAATCAGCAATATTATTGGCCCTGATCTGGTTGCTAGGCTTCAGTCACTTTCTCACCATCATAATGTTGCTTCTCTGTGTCTTTTCTATAAATAATTTCATGGTAATTGTTTGGATGAGCTCTTTGCTATGGGATCAAGACTTTTTGAATTTAAGTGCAGTACTAGACTGGCATCAAGATCTCGGTTATTTACAGTTGAGCTGGCTAGATGTAGTTCTATGCTAACAATTTCTTTTCCCACACGTTTTGATTGTGGAACTCCCTTCCAGCTCCATGCTTTTCAGCCAACTTTAATCTGCAAAAATTTAAATACTATATCAGTTGCTATCTACTGTCCTCCTGATTACTCTTTCTTCTTCCTGCTCATTAATAATGTTTCTCTTCCCAATTCTTCTAATCCTTTTGTGGGTTTACTGTCTGGCTTGAGGTGATACCAATTTAAAAAAATATATATATATATATATATATATATATTACCAGCAATACAGTTTTTTGTAAAAGAAATTACTAATACTCTCAAGAAAGTTAAATTTCAATGCTAAATGACCCCTAAAGTATTGATGTGCCATTAAACAAACAAAAAAACAAAGAATACGATTTTGATTTGGAACCACTTGTTTTCTGACATTAAGTGTTGAACAGCATACCCTGTGATTTAAAGTCTAATGTCTTAACTACTTTGCAACCCAATACAGAACAAACAAGTAATAATCCAAAAGATTAAAAAAAAAAAAAAAATACTTTGGTTCATTTTGGCGCATTTACATTGAACAGAAGAGGTGAAAAGTTGATTGTGGGTTTAGTGACATTCTTCCTGTAGAGGTGTGGAATACAGCAAGGTGAACTGCCATTACTTTTCTCTTTGTTGCTTGCTTTTCTATTGTTAACACCTTCCAATTGTACATAGGCTGTAATGGGTTGGGATGAGTGGAGGGCTCCAGGTTCAAGCCTAATGGTATCATCAGTCTTGATGTCAGTCTCCTTCAATTAACACTTCTGATTGAAAAGCAGCTTTACTCTGAAGCCAAGGCTGAGAGAAGCAGGGCGCAGGGTTTGTTTGTTTTTTTTTTCTTTTTGGATATAAACAGCTTCGGGGTTATCACAGATCACAAAGCAAACAATGGCCGATTTCTTTTTGCGATGAAGCTTCTGGATAAATGAATAGCCTCTATAGGAAACAGAAATGTAGAATCTTAAAGTTGAAGATATTGTCACTTTCGTGGCAATCAACAAAAAAAAATAACTGCTTGTGGAAAACATTGTGTAGGAGGAGGAACGTGCCAGTTGCTGGAATTTTGTAGCTAGAAAAACAAAACATTCTTGTTGCGAGGAATTGTGTTGATTAAAAGGTAAACATTTCTAATTTTTAGCTTAGAATTTCTAAATGAGTCTATCTCTCTTTCTTGTAAATGCTGTGTCTCTGTAGGATATAAGTGGTCACGGCTCTCCACAGATTCTTTATCATCTCTAAATTGCTATGACTTGTTGGAAAAGGCAGGGCAGTAATTACCCATTGTCTTTACCATAGTGTTAAATTCAAAATAGTTTGCCTTGTATAATGATTGACTCCTGAGGCTAAAGAATGCTAACTTTTTCTTCTTCGATGTGCCATATCAGTTCAGGATGTAGGCGATCATGGTCCTCCACAGCTTCTTTTCATTTATAACCCTAAGTAACGTTTGTCTTTTTGCTGTCTTTCCTAATCCCTGTTCTGCCAAATATTTTCCTCCAGCTATGGGTTAATTAGTAAGATTTGTATCACTAAATCATTATTAGCTCAAAGGATGAATTTCTTGCAATTTGAAAATATTTTTTTGACTTTAAATAACTTTGATAAGCCATAGAAAACAAATCAGTCTGAAAAATTAATTTGCCACTGGAATCTATGCTGAGCAATTTCACAGATTATGCACTTCTGTTACTTGTTAACCAAAGGCTTTAAATAACCTGAAGAGGGTTGATAAGCTGTAGAAAACAAATTGATCTATCAATCAAATACTGATCAGCGGTATGTCTTTTAGATTTATTTACATTCACTTGAATTTTAATATAAATCTATAGAAACTACAGTGGCTACAAAGTGAGAGATCAGTTTATATATAGACGTGTAATATAGAATTGATCCCTCACTTTATACCCATGATAATTTCTTGTTTATCAAATTCTGTTTCAGTTTGAATCCACCACTTTCTCCCCCATCCATGGGTTAATTAGTAAGATTTGTATCACTAAATCAATATTATCACCAAAAAGATTCTTACAATTTAAAACATTTTCTGGCTTTAAATAACCTGCAAATGGTTGATAAGCCATAGGAAATGAATCAATAATAACAATATCAAATTTTAACAGACGCTCTTGCTGAATGTAACTCTTTAGCTCATAATGATTTATGTGGTGTGTCGTTTTATTCAATCCAATAGTCCGTGGTTTTCTTGCTCCAGGTGGTGTCATGATCCTAGTGACTTCCTTAATTTGTGTGACATTTGAACAACCTTTCTCAAAAGTGGAAAATTTCTAACAGAAGGAATAAGCTATGTTGATAAAGCTGTCAACAATTTATAAGTAAGAGAATATAAAAGTTGCAACAATCATAATTATGTGGTTTGCCTTCAGTAAATTCTTTTCTTCCCTTGAGGCATTGAGAGATATTGAATACTTAAAATCTAGGTGTGTTGCAAACTTAGCTACTGTTAGAATTTCAACAAAAATGGATAGCAATGTGATCTCTGGAACTGCCTAGTGCAAAAACTGCTAAAGTGGTGTGTGAAAGGTATGTATCAACCTCTTATCTCCCCAGCTATGGATTAATTAGTAAAACTTGTAACACCAAATCATTATTATCTCTAAAAAAAAAAAAATCTTAAATTTCTAAAATATTTTCTGGCTTTAAATAACCTGGATTTAACTAGTGCAAACTGGCTAAAGTTTTTTTTTTTTTGTGAGTGTGTTTACTTATAAAGACAACTTCCCTTTTTCTTTTTTTTAAAATCATTTCACCCCAAGCAAGGCAATAAAGCCACTAACTTTCCAGAAGGGAACTCTGATTAATTAGGCAGTTACACAATGACCCTCCTTGTTAAATAAATTAGATAGTCTGGTAAATTTCATGTGACCCTTCCAATTACTTATTATCCAGAATCTAGTTTCGGACATTTTCATAAAGATCAACGTAATTTCTGCAGTGTAGGCTACCAAATAAGCAATTTTCAGACTTGCGTAAAGCTTGTAGAATTTTGGCAAACGCATTAATCATCTTGTCACATTTTCAGGGCTGTGTAGCTAGGCAAAACATTTCAGTTATGCTGGATTTTACTTGGTTTATTTTAGGTTTAAATCTTCCCGATACCTTCCTCAAAAATATTTTACAGCTTCAAATGAATAATTCTAAACCAAACTTTTTTCCATCAGGTTCCAACCTGATTAACCAATATTTTTCCTTGATGTAAACTTCTACTCTGTTGTGCAGGATTACTAAGTCTCTCAGTACCTCAAGTCAACTAAACAAGTTTTCATGCACTAATATGACTCAGTCAGGGACACTGCTCTGTAACACTATCACAGTACTAAACCTCAGAACATTTTGAATTTTGGTACCTCCTCCCCACTCAAAAGCTGGTGTGGAGAAGATGTATTTAACAATTTCCACACATTTTTGATTGTTTCTTTTCTCAAATGCTTATGGTAATAAACATTACCAGACCAGTATTATAGATCAAATCACCTGTTTATAATTCTAACCAATGAGCTGGGCCTAAGTATGATCATTTGTTTTCTTTTTAGTTTTTATATAGTTTTAGAGTTTGATAAATGTATGCTGCTTCATGAGGTTGTTTGGTGTAAGTATATTTTGTAAGTTTATAAAGTGTGATAGACATAAGCAGGCCTGGTATTGGCTTAACAATACTTCCATTTTTATGTGTTGAATCCTTCCAAGAGGTGAATGATCATGGTTCACCACAATTACCTGTCTGTTTTTGATCTAAGTAACTGCAGACTTTTCACCATCCCTTTCTGTCCCTGTTATGCCATTCATTCATACTTAAGTAGGTTACTTAGTGTTCCACATTGTTTCTTTTGCTTTCAGTATGTCTTCTGAGTGTTAAAGTGCCCAGGCCCTCTTTCCTCACCATGCATCTCAGAAATTTCAGCTGTCTCTTTTGAGATTTTAAGTATCGGTTTCTTGTTGCTGCATATGTTTTTGCTGCCTGTATGAGCACAGGAAATGGAATTGACAAATTCAAATTCCAGCTGAGACAGTTTAGCATTAAACTAATACCTCTGGGGGAAGTCATGACTTCTCCGGCTTCCAAAAGGTTAGAACAGGGATTACCTCTTGCCACGCTTATTATGTAATGCAATATAGCCTGTTGAATTTTACTTGGTGAAGAGATGAGCGATGCCATGTAGAATACCACACAATCTACTCATTCATGGAAGAATGGGAATGTTTAACATAGATTAGTCTTCAGTTTATACCATCTCAGTTTCTGTTAATGAGCTTCACCAACTGAGCACTCAGATTGAGTGTTTCAATTACTAACTGTCCTAACATCAAGCAAAACACATGAGGATAAAGTTATGTGGAATTGTGGATTGGCAGGTAACTATATCAGCACATGGCTGAGTGGTTAGAAAGTTCACTTTCTGATCATGAGACTGGGTTTAAATCAGACTGTGTTCGATTTGTCAGGAAGATGATTTCTTGATGCTGTCATTCTGCAGAGGGTATCCCAACATGCAGCACCATTGGAATGTGTCTGAAAACCCAACCACAGGATGATCCAAGCCTTGTGAGTAAAATTGGGTAGATGCAATTAATTGTTCACCAATGATGATACTAGCATGAAGTCAAAAGTCACTGTGACGGAGAGTTTGGGTGTACTAGCCTTGTTTAAACAATTGATCACACCAAATGATGTGATCTCTTCCAGAAACATTCAGTATTGTTGCAGTATAAACCATGATGGGCTATGTGGGTGTTAAACAAACACAAATATGCCTGTGCAGGCATCTATAACAAGGATTGGCAAACTGCCTTAGCAGATTGAATATACTTGGATACAAGTGGCATCAATAAAAACATCACTTTACTCACTGAAGTCTTGAAGAACAAAATGCATAACGAAATCTCTCACACACACACACACATATATATATAAACAACATGCATTTTTTCATATAGAGCACTGTGTTACCATGATGTTCGTGCCTATGACAATTTTTTATTGTTATAAAATTGATTTCATATATATATATATATATATATATATATATGTGTGTGTATGTGTAAAATAGGCTTTTTGAAAAATTGTTGCATTTGGTTTTGTTTTGACATTTTTAATGGGATCTGTAGTGACACTACCAATCAGTAAAAACATTTCAAATACCACACCATCCCCAAAGAGGCTACCTGAGATGACATTAAAGAGAGAGAGAAGACTTATAAAGTGTTGGAGTGAGGGGAATTTTAATTCAACACCAATTGAGTATTTTATTTGAACCTACATATTCTCAAGATGACAGTAAGATTGAAAGGAATATGATATGTACAAGTGATTTTCTGATGACATTTCATTGGGATTTAGAATGAATCATGAGTTGTCAACCCAGAACTTCATTCAGCTCTATAGTTTTAGCTTGTCCTGTGCTTGGTTGGTTGTTTGTTGGCAACTTAATAACTAAGTCCCCATTGACTAACCTTCTTTTATTGTTCTTGCTCCAGGATAATGTTCTCTTTCTTATTCTTTCACATTCAGTAAACCCCTTGTGCCTTAGTGGCTTTATTGCCTAGCTTGGGGTTAAATGATTAAAAAAAATGGGTAAATATTTAATCAGCATCCATCATTATCAATGTAGATAGAAGGTACCTTAACATAACCAATAGTAGCAGTTTAGCCTATACCAGTGTTTCTCAACGTGGGCGCTAGTCCCCTTGTGGGTTCTGTTGTGTTGAAAGTGGGCACTGGGAGATTTTATTTCAATTGGGGGATTGGGGAACATACTTGGGGGTTGGGGGATCGTGGTCATTTATCCATTTCTTTTTTTCAAATTTTCAAAAATTATTCAATATTGGCAACAAAAGGAAATTTTTGAAAGGTGTCTAAACCTGTGGAAAGCAATCAAACTTTTCTTCATTGCTTTTCCATCCTCCTATATGACTGAATGTGGCTTCAATGCAGTCGCACAGCTCTTTACTAAACAAAGAAACTGCCTTCAAATAATAAATGAGGCGATCTACAATTACTTCTCAGCAGCATGGAAACTAGACTAAGAGTATTAACCAGTAAGCACCAAAGTCAACCATTGCATTGAAAAAACACCGAGATAAGCTATCAAATATAATCGTTTTTAGCAATTGAATCATTGGCATTGCACTAATACTAATAAGTGTCCTCTTATTATGTAAGATGAATTCAGTATAATATTTTATATTTAATTTGACATGTTGAAGTGGGGGACATTGACAAAAACGTTTGTACCCAAAGGAGGCACTAGTCTATACTATATAGAAGAATCTGCAGTTATTGGTTCTGGCCTGGCATCTTGAATTCAGTCACTTGACTTCACTTTGCCACTGCCATAATATAGCTTCCTTGTGTCTTTGTTATAGATTTTTTTTTTATCTATTCTCCTTAAGCAGTGTGATAATGCTGCTAAAATGCAAGCATTTATTATGAGTGAAAGAGAATGAAGAGACTTTAGAATGCACCAAGAACTCAATCCTAAACAGAAAAGAAGGGATAAACCTCTACTTCTATCTAAAAGAGTGGCGAAGAATGGGAAGTGGATGTTAATTGTTCTGATGAGCTTTCCTCTTTGGTACTGAGACAATGAATTTAAGCACAGTATTAAATTGGCAGCAAGGTCACATCCTTAGTTTAAATGGCTAGATGTAGCTGTAAGTTCTATGCTAATGGCTTCTCTCACACTTCTTGCTTGTAGAAATCTCTTTTGGCTACTTACTTTCCAGTCATGTTTGATCTTCAAAAGTTTAAATGCAATTGTTATCTTTTGTCTTCTTAATCCGAGTTCTTTTATAGTTCTCCCTCATTAATACCGTTTTTTTTTTTCTCATATTCTCTTACACACAGTAACCCTTTGCATCTTAGTAGCTTTTTTGTGTTGCCTCAGATGAAGTGATTGAAAAAAAAAAAAACTCTTTAAATGGAAAAAAGAAATCTATATATCCTATATATGTCTGTTTTGCTAATTTTCTCATTGTAGCTATATGGTTATTCTTGTGAACAAATGTTTTGGATACCTATATTGAATGGCATGGATTTTCAGTCAATGAAAAAATATTATTTTTAATCACTTCACCAAGGTGATAGATGCAAGAGGTTACTGAGACGTAAAGAGAATGAGAGGATGCTAGTCAGGAGATAGGATAATAATAGAACAGGTTTCAAGAAGAAAGAATATAATATGTGAGATTGGATTTAAATTTTTGAAGAATTTAAGTGTCAGGGAAACAAGAAGCCAAAAGAATTCTACAGGTGAGAACAGAAACTCTTAGAATAGAACTTATAGTTACATCTATTTAAACAGTAAAATGCTGAGACCTAATTGCCATTCTAGTAGTATGCTTGAATTCATATGATCAAGGTACCAAGAAGGAGATCTCATTAAATCAATTGCCATGAAATTATTTTATGAGAACCATGTCACTGCAGTGGGAAAGTGACTGAGATGCCAGGCAATCATGGCTCTCCACAACTACCTGTCCTTTGTAGCCCTTAGTAAAGTTTGTCTTTTGCTATCTCTCCTAATCTCTGTTCTGCCAACCATTTTCCCAAGCTCCTCCTTCATCTTCTGCATGCCATGTCCCCCTTCAGATGTGGGAAAGTGACTGAAATCAAAATGCCAGATCAGGACCAATAACATTGCTGACTCCTCTTTGAGTTTTGCCAAGACTCTTCATCTATATTTTAAATGATTGATAAGGAATTCTGAGATGAGGCTACTCATTTCATTACAAGGAATTTTGCATTGGCAAGTTGCTTTAAACCAAACAGATGTAAGAAAATAAATATTAATGTGCTGAAAATGCACATCTTTACTAATTTAATGTTATGTTTGAGACAGGCAAGTTATCTTGGTATGTTTCCAATAACTTATAACATTTTTTTATTATTTCAACAGAAGCAAGGCAATAAAGCCTCTAAGATGCAAGGGGTTTACTGAGTGAGAGAGAATATAAGAAAAAGAAAAACTTTATTAAAGAGAGAACAATAAAAGAGCAGGTAATAGGAAAGCAGAAGATAACAATTGCATTTAAATTTTTGAAGATCAAATGACTGGAAAGCAAGAGAATTCTTTGAGAAGTGTGAGAAAAAAACTGTTAGCATAGAGCTTATGTTTACAGCTAGCCATTTCAACTTGTAAAATGATGATACCTTGTTGTCAATCTAGTACTGTGCTTAAATTCATTGTCTTGCTATCAAAGAAGAAAGTACATCAGATCAATTACAATGAAAATATTTATACAAAAGGCACAGAGAAGGTATGTTATGGCAGAAGGAAAGTGACTGAAGCTGAGATGCCAGGTTAGGATGAATAACATTGCAGATTCTTCTTTGTATTTTATTAAGAATCTTTAAA
This sequence comes from Acanthosepion pharaonis, assembly GCA_903632075.3. NCBI lineage: Eukaryota > Metazoa > Mollusca > Cephalopoda > Sepiida > Sepiidae > Acanthosepion > Acanthosepion pharaonis. Next base: position 322,116 of record CAHIKZ030005457.1, on the reverse strand, counting down.
TACATAGCAGAAGTACTAGATCAAATATGGCAGCAATATTCAATGCATGGACAAAGTGAAAATTTTTCGTTATTTTGTAACCGACATATTCTGAACTATTCAATAACTAAATAACTTAGACTCAATCACCAGACTCCGGATATTGCCCAACAGTCTTTAAATTCAACGATAACTAAAATGAATCTAAGAGACCTAATATATTTAGTCAGCATCCATCCTTATCAACATCGCATGCCAATAACAATAACATAAAAGACGGTGTATTTCCTTAGATTTCATTTCTTCAAAGATCAACATTCTAACTGAAATCTTGTGTCCATATTGACACTTGTCGAACAACATAAAATTTGATCAGTCAGAATCTAAGACAGTAAATAGTATTTATTTTCATACTGACCTACCTCTGCCACCTTGACACGAACATAAGACTTGGAGCATTTTTCTTAACCATCTACCATGCACCAACCAGTATAGATCTCGTTAAATTGAGTTGGATGCCGGAAAGGCAAAGCATTAACATCAAAAGCACCAAAAGCAGTCTGGCAATCCTGTATTCAATGGAGCTAATCCACTTGTGTCTGGGATTTGAACCCCTGCTGAGCTTCACTCTTTGGTTTCACTATCGCCGTGACAGCACTGCCTTCGGCGGTCTTGTTTGCCAGCTTACGTCTATCTGATCTCCATTTGGAGAGACAATATAGGCTTACAAAGTTATCAGGATGCAAGTATCTTGCATCTCTACTGATAATATGCAATATGCCAAGAGAAGTTTTGTGGTGTTATTTTATTTTATTTTTTTTATTTCAAAGTAATTTTTCAGATGCTATCCAAATAAATTGGTAGATAATGGTTGATATGAAATCTTCGTTCCTCTTCTCTTCCACCCACTTTGTTTCAAATATCATAAATATTCCATTTATTATATCAGCATGGATTATGCTGCCATACTCTTCACTCTATAGATTTATATTACTTATTGTAATTGCATAAAAATTCAGGAAGCATTGAATTATTACAGAATCTAGGGGATGTATTTTTTTTTTTTTTTTAATCATTTCACCTCAAGCAAGGCAACAGAGCCACTAACACGCAGAGGGGTTACTGAGTGCGAGAGAATAAAAGAAAAATATTATTAAGGAGAGGCAACAATAAAAGAACAGAATTTAAGAGGACAGAAGAAATTGAATTTTAATTTTTGAAGATCAAGCTTGACTAGAAAACAAAAAGCTGGAAGAGAGTTCTACAGATGAGAAAAGCATGAGAAGAAACTGTTAACATAGAACTTATGGTTACATCAAAGCCATTTCAACTGTAAAATCATAAGACCTTGCTGCCAATCTAGTACTGTGATTAATTTCATAGTCTAGATACCATAGAGGAGTGAATGCAATGAACCTGACTAGGATTTGAACTTGACTCTCCAATTTCTCATCCTGAGCCATCAATCATTTCAACCTAAGCAAGGCAATAGAGCCACTATAATGCAATGGGCTACTGAGTATTAGAGAATATATGAAAAAAAAAACTATTAAGTTATCATTATCTTCTGTTTTAATTATTATTCTTTTTAAAGAACAAGAATTAAGAAGTCAGAAGATGGTGATTGGCATTGAATTTAAATTTTTGAAGATCAAAGTTAACTGGGAAGCAAGAAGCCAATTCCATGAGAGTTAAGTGCAAGAAAAGAAACTTGTAGCATAGAACTTACACTCATAGGACAATTTGAAGGTCCTAGAAAAACTGTGAGTAATCTACTTAAGCTTGTGTAAATGGATGTCAGAACATGGAGTGGGGAAGGATAGTAAAAATCAGATATTGCTAAGAGCTACAAAGGATATAAAACATTGGAATAGTGAAAGATGCCTTCGAAAAGCTAAGCAAAATAAAAGGAAAATCCATTTATGGATAACGAAGAGTGTGTTAAACTTCTATGTAATATTAGGCCTCCTAGATGTCAGTGAAGAGGAGACTGGAGGCAAAGAGGAGACTAGAGGCAACAGATATGTGATTCTACAGATGGATGCTGAGACTATCATTGTTGAAGCATGTGAGTTGCAAGAAAGTTTTAAGGAAAATAGGAACAAGGATGCTTGTACTTAGTTGAAATTTTTGTGAATATAAAAAGGAAAAATGCTTGGAGAACTTAACACTCAAAGGGCATACTAAAGGCAAAAGTGGCATAGAGAAACATCAAGTAACCTACCTTGTGTAAATGGAAGGATTTCGCATTATTTATCATCTCTAAGTTGCGTCTCTTATCCTTGGACAGAGTGTGCTCAGGGGCTTCTTAAATCCTAAGGGGCAATATGAGGAAAATTAAATAAAAGAGGTAATTCATTTAGCCCTTCTCAACAGCTGCCCGAGGCCGCATGACCATTGCACAAGAGGGGAGGGATCTTCATTGTCGGACTTTAGCCAGGTAACTGACGGCCACCATGGGCTGAGGTGAATTTTTGTCCCTGCACCGAAACTTTTGATAGGTCCCCACATTAATCCGAATTTTGTTTAACATCTCATTTTTTTGGAGGAATGAGTTCACACCATTTTTGGATGGCCAAAAGGGTTGACAATTTAATAAGGGAAAAAACTTTGAGCTACAAAATTCCAAGTTGCAAGAGCCAATCATTCACATTATAAAGAAGACAGCATATCTTCTATTATAAATAGATGGCAGAACAAGAGCCTTCGGAAAGATTGGGGATATACATTACCTTTTGAATTACAAAAATCTAGGAAGTAATGGAAGCCATGATTTTCCTTTGTACTAAAAGTGATAAAGAACACAAAAAACTTCTGGAAATGAATGTTGCCATTGTAAAGGACAGTAAGAGGGGGTGAATATGGAGCTACAAATGTTATGGTTCTTGTAATTTTGTTGCTGCAAAACCTGAATGATTGTTTCAGAGAAAAACTGTTAAACATTTTGAACCTATTTTTTTAGTTCTTCCATTTTGCCATACACTGTAAAAAGACGATGTTAGCACTTTTCTTGATTTCGATGACATTAGAAACCATTCCTTTTCTTTTCTAATAAAAACAAACTCTGGAAGAGGTTAGGAGGGCATCCTTAAAAAAACATCTTTTTATTCAGTGCTTGAATTTTATCCAAATTCTAACCCATGTTAAATCTAGAAAAAATAATTTTTCTTTGCTAAGTGTGCATTTGTTGCTGCTGGCTTCAATCCGTTCATGAAAATGTCAAAGCAGATTAGGAAGTTTTATTTTTGTTTTTTTTTTTTTTTTTTAACATTAGCTACAAGCGAATGCTACTTATATACGAGATGTTCATTTTCAACTGGCTTTGAGCTCGTAAATCTCCTTTTTCAATCATTTTGTGATTTTTCCCAACTGAAAAACTCCTAACTCATAAATCACTGAGATTTAACCTTGTATAAGAAACATACAAAAAAAGAAAAATGAAAGAAATTAAAAAAAAAAGAAAAATAAATAAATAAAAAAACGAGATAAAATAAGGAAAACATACATAGATAAAAATGAAGGAAAGGTTAAAACTTTTTTTTTTAAATCAAGGAAAGGTGGAAAACAGATATAAATGGGAAAGGTGGAAAATGAAAGAAAAAAAAAGGAAAGGTAAAAAACGAAAAAACAGGATTCAAGGAGACACTATATGACGATTGACATTGCATGTAAACTTCTGAAAAGCAGAGAGACAGAATAGAATTCTACAAGCGAGAAATAGGGCAGAAGAGACTATTACAATAGAACTTACGGTTACAGCTTGTAATTAAAACAGTGAAATCATGAGACCTAACTGCCAACATAGCACTGTGCTTAAATTCATGAGGAATCAAAGAGGAAAGCTCATCACACCAATTACTACAAAAATATTTATAGAAAAGACATAGGGAAGCTATCTTAAAAATGGGAAATGACCGAAGCTGAGATGCCAGGTCAAGAAATAGGGGTAAACTCTTCTTTAAAACAAAGTCAAAATCTTTAGATGTAAATAAAAAGGTTATGTAACTAGGATCAGGTTTGGTTTAAAATGGGAAAAATATAAGATAGGCAGATTAAAAATTAAAATTGATGGCAGAAAATCAGAAAAAAGAAAAAATCAAAGACCAAATTTGAGATAAATTCCAAAAGGGATGACTGGTAGACTTATAAATGTGCAAGATAGATTCTGGTGAGAAAAATAGTCTAGCACAACTTAGTGAACTGACTTTGCTAGCAGCGAACTTTGCAACTGACTCAAAATAATAATTCCACTTCATTTTAGTGAAAAATTTGAGACTCAGATGTTGTGAGTTGCTCTCCTGTTGGTTAGCATCAGCCATAATGATGGAAGGTGGAAAAACGTTCTTTAAGATGATTAATAACTTATGTTGTGCTAGACAATTTTTTGAAATAATAGACACGAATGTGTCGTTTGTTCCTTGTACTTCACAAGTTGAACAAATCCACGTATTTCATAGCTAGAACGTTCTGAATATATGATAAACAATCACTTTGCACTTTTTTCTTCACATTTTGCCAACAATTTGTTTTCAAAATTTCAGTTACAAGAACGCAAAGAAGCGAAGTAGTTTGGTCGATTAGCTGTCAAGATGTTGGCGCCAAATAGCAGGAAGGTTCAAAGCAAAATGTCAAAGGACTTGTCAGGAAATGTTTCACCTATTCTTACCACCTGATCCGTATGTCATTATTGTAATGTGAATGCTATTGATGGCCTGATTATTTGCACTATGCTACCACTGAAACCTTGGACGTGGAGTTGGTGTGGTGGATTGTGGCATGGGATGAAAAACCAAAGAGTTGAATTCAAATTCTAGACAAGTTCATTACATTCACTTATGTGCAAAAATAGCCTTGGGGGGAAAGGCATGTATCCATCGCTTCCTCACCAGTTCTGGCTTAAATAAGTAGAACTGTTATCTGTAAAACATTATTATCAGTTATTGTTCTTTCCAGTGATGATAGTGTCTTCCTTAACTTTTTGTTTGAAGTAGTGTGTAAAATCAGTTTCTCAGGTCCAGTTATTGTTATAAAATAAAATAAGACATATCTCAGCTGATTTACAGGCAAATACTCAAGAGCGAGAACCGGATATGAACGGGACAAAGCCCCATCACAAAATGACCATTATCTTTCTTTACAAATGTTCCCGACACACATGTTCCAGTCGAAAAATAAAATAATAAAGTGCTCTATTTTTCGTCCAATAAAAATGCTTCCCTCCTAATTATACTCGCTTCATTTCTCGAGCCTGTTAGGCCATAAAAAAAAAAACGCTATAAAAGGGGTCACACGGAAGTTCAACGGGTAGTCAACAGGTGGCCACAAAGGAGACCTGTCACTGTCAGGCCGAGCGTTCAGCAGGAGAGCACCAACCACCGTCAACATTTGTGAACTACTATGAGAGATTGACCTAGATCCGAAAGCCGGCTTATGAACTTTACCACACCAAGGTAACTGTCCCAAACCCTCACGTTCCTGTTGAAATAAACCACATTAATCTATTTCTACTGTTGTCGTATTTCTTTCTTGCAACCATACGCTTGTATATTGCTGCTTCCAGTATTGATGGGAGGGCTTCCTTCCTAACTTTTTGTTTGAAGTAGTGTGGAAAATCAGTTTCTCAGGTTCAGTATTTGTTATTGCTGCTTCCAGTATTGGTGGAGATTTCCTTCCTAACCTTTTATTCGAAGTAGTGTGGAAAATAGGTTTCTCAAGTCTAGCATTTTTTCAGTATTGATGGAGATTTCCTTCCTAACCTTTTATTTGGAGTAGTGTGGAACATCAACATTGAGATTATGTCCTTATTTTCACTTTGAATTATAGCTGAAGTGAGAGCAGGAAAAGCCAGGAATTGCGGGGGCACTTTGTTTACTCATATCCAGAAATGGCATGTCATACAAAGGATCTGAAAAGCAGTAGACTTCAAATATTTTGTGGAAAAACCTAAGGAAACATTGATACCAAATACTGAACCTAAGTCAGAAAATAGCCAAGAACTACGAATTCTGCCAATAGATGAAAAAACAAATAGTAATTGTTGAAATATATTGCTGGACTTAACAATGGAAAATCACAGAGGGTACATTATTTTTGTTGTGGTTGACAACAATCATTATGCTCCTGTTTCTTCGCAGTCTCACAGGATCAAGAGATTTGAGAAAAGTATGCAGGCAGCAGAGACTTGCTATGTTTGATGCCATCAGGTCCAAGAAGATTTTGTTTCTTGGTTTATTCTTCTGATAGTACAACCTCTGCTTCGACTATTTGAACCATTTCCTCTCCATTTTCTACCACAATAATATTTTTGCTGATTTTGGTGGCCTGAGCTATACATTTCAAAATTCCGTACACCACAATTCCGTACCACACTTGATTAGTATCCACCTTGAACAGAGAACCCAACTTTTCATACAATAATTTAATTCCTTTGTCTGTATTTAATTTATCAGAACCCATTTCTAGCACTGCTTCTCTGGGTTTACCACTTAAACTAAAACTAACCTTTTTCTTAGATATAATTCTATTTTTTTTACCTGAGTACGACAGAATGCACTCTGTTATCTGCCCAGCTATATAATTCCTACATAAAAGAGCTGAGTTAACATTTGGGAGCAAACGTCAAATGTGGCAGATTGACCACCTCACTCAAGATTTTAGTGGCATATGCATATTTTGAGACCAGAGTGAATGAAGTAGATAAATGAAAATGAATTTGGGGATACAGAAAGTTGCGGAAAGTATAACAGAAAATAAAAGAAAATGGTTAATTAGAAAGTATAAAAGACACTTGAAATTGGTGAGAGTCAATATCTGTATTCCTGATTTGAAAGGGTGTGTATGTGACAGAAATTTTGATGACCATGGCTTACAACCAATTCATAATATAATGTGCACAAGTTCTATTGTGAAATCATCAATGATCATATTCTGAGATCTAGAATTCCTTTTAAAATTTCTGTATATCATGAGAGCCACTTCATTCTTAATAGTCCAAATTTTCATACAATAATTTAATTCCTTACTCTGTATTTATCAGGGTCCATTTCTAGCAGCACCTCTCTGGCTTTACAGATTTGTAAAAAAAGAAAGAAAAAGGTTTAGTAAACCATTTATCTCCATTTCCCAGAACTTTAACAGCAGGAGAACGAGCCTATTTTTTAAGGAAAATAGGCTCTTGAAATTAAAATATTATTAGTCGCTATTGTTCTTTCACTAAACTGTGTTCTGCTGCCGGAAGTGTTTAACCTGTGAGATTGTCTAGTAGTGATTTCAGAGGCAAAGAACTTATGGAAAAGTATGGGCTCATTTTTAATTAGCATGTGGTACAGGGTAATTCAATAATATTTGTTAGTCAGGGATGTTCAATCCTTGAGAGCAGAGTTAACTAACATTTTTACAGAACAGCCATGTATACCATCTGATCAATCATTAAAACATGCATTAATCTTACATCTTGAGGAATAAATCAAGCATCTGTTTTTCATCTGTAAAAGAACTGTGCTGTATTCTGAATCAGAGATATTTTGACATAAGAATTAGCCAGCCTGTTGGGCTTGGTAATATAAGAGGTAATGATAAACAGAAAACATGGCTAACTTGGTTCAAAGAAGGCCAAATAAATAACCACTCAGGTTGGTTGTATGATGTGGATTTATTTTTTCCAATGGCATGTCTCTTTGTAGAATCTATAATAGTCAAATTGCAAACTTTTTCAGTTTTAGTTAATGTCTACATTTGGTCCATTTTGCTTTCTGAATGGGATGCCTAATTTCATGAGCAAAATAATGTTTCTTAAAATTTTTTTCTTCACTCACATTTTCTCTCTTTTTTTTTTTTTTTTTTTTTTTACAGTAAGATAGAGATGAGATAGAGGGTTGCATTAAGAAGTAGTTTATATGGATAGGAGAGGAAGGTAATTGTTGGTTTTAGACTTGAACAGGTTAATATTGTAGTGACCAGGGAAACATCTTGGGAGTCTGTTCCATAGGGCAGGGGTTTGCAAAAAGCTGTTTGAGTGGATCTTAGTTCTCACCAATGGAATATAGAGGGAATATGTGTGGTTTTCTACTCAGTAAGTAGTGTGGTGGGTCCGAGCTGTGAAGTTCAGACCTGGTAGAACCATAAGATTGAGTTCATCTGAGCACTTTTCATGGTAGTAGCAATAGGGCAGTGAGGGACTTGTTATATTCTGCCTGTGAGAGAGAGATTGGAGTGTGGAAAATAATTTTTCTCCAATAAGGACTCTGAGACACTTTTGAACTCTATCAAAACTAGAAAGTAAGAACTAGGTAGATGCTGTGCAAATATAGAACTACTGCATTTATGGCCTCATCAGGCTCTTGTAAATGTAGAGGATAGCATGAGGAGTCAGTTACTGGATTGGTACAGGGATCCAATAATTTTACCTGCATCTTTAGTGATGGATACTATTATATTCTGTGCTAATAGGAATATATACTTGACAAACACAGTGGATAAGATAAGTAAAGGTTTATTGTAAAAACCAGTACAATAAGAATAAAGGTAACAGTCATGCACAAGGTCGTTGCAAGTCAATCCAGTAGTGAGTGCTACTATTAGAAGGTCGGTAGTTCTTGCATAAGTCTGAGTTGTACTCAACAGATCCCGGCTAGAATATTTAGCTACCCATCCACGTGGGCTGCATATGGCACAAGGCCGGTTTAACATGGGTTCTCTGAGCCTGTAGGCTCGGCCAAAAATATTCCGTTTTGAACCCACATAAACGGGTTCAGGGTCAGTCTACCTCCCCGAACGAGACTCTGCCCGAAGGCAGAAAGTTTGACTGTTTAGCTGGAACAGGTCACAGCTAGAATATTTAGCTATTGCACCAACCCCCCCCACCACTAACACCATGAGGGCTGCCCTTCAGCAGAGCCTCATCCGGGCACCTCTCCACCCGAAGGCAGAGAGTTCAGCTGGAACAGGTCGCAGCTAGCCTCTGTAGTCCGTTGACTTACAGATTCTTATAGGCAGTTACTACCTATAGTGTAGTCACTCATGGGGGTGACAGGTTATTACATCAGATACATAACCAAATGTATAAAGAATAATGAAATACCTTTTTGTAATTTTTCCTTGTAGGTAATGTTTTCATCATTTTAAATCATTGGCCATTTTCACCGAAGAATATCATGGATAAAAGAATTGATGCTGTGCTGTATTCTGAATCTGAGATAGTTTGACATAAGAAGGATGACAATTCACCTGTTAGGCTCAGTAAAATAGGCAGTAATGATAAACAGTAAACATGGCTACCTTGGTTCAAAGAAGGTACAAATAAATAACCACTCAGGTTGGTTGTATGATGGGGATTTATTTTTTCCATTTTTTTTTAAATTTTTGCACATAAATGAATATAACAAACCCAACTAGAAGTTGATCTTGGCTCTCTGATTAACAATTATCCATTACACCAGCTGCACATTCAAGCTTACAGCACCTGCTATTCCCAAGTGGTCACCCATTTAGGTACTGACCAGGTTCGACATTGCTTAACTTCGGTGATTGCATAGGAAATAGTGTTTCAACATGATGTGTCTGTAGGCCCTAAACATTCAGCCATGTTCCCATCATAGTACAGCACATACTTACAAATTATATAAACGCTTACATATATGCTTGAATACCTTGTAAAAGATATATTATTACACTTATTTACAAATATACACATCTGCTTGCCTATATATTTAATGTTACATATGTAGATCTATATAATATATATATATCCTTTCCAGCTGCAAGTTTTCTTTCAAGCATGTTTCATTGATTTTAATTTGAGAAGTTTTAACAATTACTCTGATTTTGTTTTCATAATTTTAAACAGCAGAAGATTTTTATTAATCAATTCTGTTAATTTCAAAGGTCTATGCATTTAGATTAGTATAACATGTTGTTGGCAAAACTCATGAGTAATGTGTGGGAGTATTTTCCTTAGGTTCTCAATGGAGGAGGCTGAAATTAAAAATAATTACGTGGGAGTAAACAGATTTTAATTTAAATATACAAACAATTATTCTGTGTGCATTGTAAAGCTGAAATGTGCGTGTGTATTCAAAATGTCTCAGCTCAATGCAAAACAACCTTCAGTATGTTGTTAAATGGGGCAAAGGATGGCTTGTTAATTTTAACGCCTCCAAAACTAAACTGCTCTCTATTAATTGTCTGAGAGACCCCATTCTACCTTCCATCAGCATGGCTGATGCTAACCTCCAGCAGAGTGACTCGTTGCACCTTCTTGGGATATTGTTCTTGGTTGATATGAATTAGAAAGATTTTATTAAATCTATTGCTTGGTCAGCTCCTAAGAAAGTTGTGCTAGATGATTTTTCTCTCCAGAATCTATCTTACATATCTGTAAGCCTACCATTCCTTCATACTTAGAATATTGCTGCCACATATAGTCTGGTGCTACTGCTATATATCTAGAGGTCCTTAATAAAATCCAAAGAAGAATCAGCAATATTATTGGTCCTGATCTGGTGTCTTGGCTTTAATCACTTCCCACTGCTGTAAAGTTACTTCACTGTGCTTTTTCTGTAAGTACTTTCATAGTAATTATTCGGATAAGTACCTAGATTTTATGAATTTAAGCACAATACTAGATTGGCAATTTACAGTTGAATTGGCTTGGTGTAACTGTAGGTTATATGCTAACAGTTTCTTTTCACACACTTCTTTCTTGTGGAACACCCTTCCGGCTCATACTTTCCAGTTAAATTTGATCTTCAAAAAATTAAATGCAATGTCAATTGTTATCTACTGTCTTCCTTATTACTCTTCTTTTGTTCTTGTGCCATAGTAATGTTTATGGAGTAAATCTGATTAAAAAAAATATATATAATGTGTATTTCATCAGTAAGAATTCTCTCAAACTTGTTTTGTTAAGTAATAAGGACAAGTTCTATCAATTTTTTTAAATGAAATCTTTTAAATTTATGAATAAGTTGTTTTGTGTTATCGGTAAATTTGACCAAAATTCATGTTAATTTTTATTTTATATTATTTTTTTTCCCCCTGAATACTTTTGAATGTTGCTACATTCATTTTCCAGGATTGTTCCATGTATAGTTATGCAACTGGCTGTTAATTCTAGTGTTTTCATGTTGATAGAACCAATTTCAAGTCACTCAATGTGATGTCATATAAATGATCAAACTGAAATTTTTGTGTCTGTTTATTTTTTTATTTAAACTTGAAAGATTTCATGAGAAAATTGATAAGAAGAACTTGTCCATATTATTTAACAAAATGTGTTTGAGAAAATATCTGTCTATATGAAAACCATACCACGGATTGACCCAAGCCTTGTGAGTGAAATTGGGTAGACATAACTTTTGAGGTCCGTCGATAGTTGTGCTAGCACAAAGCCACAAGTCATCGTGGCTGAGGGCTTGTGCGTGCTGGCATTGTTCAAATTGTTGATCACACTAGATAACATGCTCTCTCCTAGAAACTGTAACTAAGGTCTGCTCAGTATAGTTGCAGTATAAACCACAGGTGGGCTCTGTGGGTTTTGAGCAAACAAAAATGTGCCCAAGTCAGTGTCTGCAATAGGGATTGGGTAGGCACTCTAGTAGACGGGTATCCTCGAATATGAGTGGCCAGCTATTATATATATAGATATGAGGAGGTTGTAAAAAGTGTAGTTATCTTTCCTTCATATCTTTATAAAGATATGAAGGAAAGATAACTTTTAAGCTTCGTCTTAAAGAGGTTAAGATTATAGTGATCAAGGAAGCATCTTCTCAGGAGTCTGTTCCAAAAAGTATGAGTTCTTGCAAAGAAGCTGTCTGAATAGAACTTCCTCCTTATTAATGGAATATGAAGGGAATGGAGATGACTCATTGTAGTGTACATGGTATAGTGGAACTTAGCTGTGAAGGCCTGAACTAATGAACATAGCTTGACAGAATATTTTCTATGGAAATAGCAATAGTGGTAAGAGACTTGCAACATTTTGTCTATGGGATAGGAGCTGTAGGGTGGTAACATAATGGAGTACTTTCTCTCTTGCCTTCTCCATGGTTTTGAAGTTGTTGATCACTTCCTATACTGGCTGCTAGGCTAGAGAACCCCGCCTACAATGCGAAACTTGGGAAAGTAATTCATGATGTGCTATAATGGCTGGCCGCTTGTATCTGAGTATCCTTGTCTTTTAGGACAGTTAGTGGTAAGAGGCTTGCAATTAGATTTATATATTCACTCTGTGTCTTTTCTATAAATACTTTCATGGCAATTGTTCAGATGAGCTCTTTGATATGGTTTCCTAGATGTGTTGAATTTAAGTGCAACACTAGACTGGTGGTGAGATCTCATCAATTTACAGTTGAGCTAGCTAGATGTAGCCATAACTTCTATGCTAGCAGTTTCTTTTTTTGTACTTCTCACTTGTGGAACTCCCTTCTGGCTCCATGCTCCCCAGCCGACTTTAATCTGCAAATATTGAAATGCAATGTCAGTTGCTATCTACTTTTCTCCTGATTACTCCTTTCTCTTTCTGCTCATTACTAATATTTCTGTTTCTAATTCCCACATGCCCCATAATCTCTTGCGTCTTGGTGGCAGTACTGCCTTACTTCAGGTGACTGATTAAAATAAAAAATTTAATAAGGAAAATGGTAAATAATTATTGTCAGGTGTTGAAAAAAAAAAAGGGCTGACTGGGCAAGTTTAAAACTGAATCTTAGAAGTAGGAAATTACTCAAATCGCAGATAATGTCCAGTCTATGCATACATACAGCATTAGTGTTGTTTTTTTTATCCAAAATGGGACTTAGAAATTAACTAAGATTTCATGATCCATAGCAATCTCAGGCAGTCGACATTGACAGCCATCCATAATGACTTAGAGGAAATTTATGTTTGGTTTGTGACAAAGTATGTGGGTCAGTAGCAGGTCTGAAGAGTTACATGGGTGTGCAAAAGGACCAGATAAACACTATGAACACATCCAAGTTTCAATTCTGTCAAATAGGCAGTAAATTGAAGTAAAGCTTTTGAGTTGTATTTACAGCTAGTAAATCAAAGATTGAAGAGATCCTTCTTCTGGTAAGTAGTGGATAGCACACACACAAACACGCACACTTTCTCTCTCTCTTTCCAAAGACATGCTTGATGAACAATAAAGTGCTTGCTTCTCATGTTAATAGTTTTATTAGAGCTACTTGAGTGAGTCAGCTTCCTTGTCCAACCTCAAATATATACTTTCCACTGTATTAAAATCGTATTTCTTCGTTTAAATATATTTGCAACCTTTCTAAGCAGAAAAGATTTATCACATATTGAAAATCTTGATTTGAACAATGCTTGCTTACCTAAATGAAATTTAGTGCCATGTCTAAGTTCTGATTAAAGAAAGCTGAATATATGATACAAATAAGAAATGCCACAACACAATATTTGTCAGCACTAAATCACTAATTGCTTTTGATTAAAATCAACTTTCATTAGCGTTACTTTCTTATTTTTTTTAAATGCCACAGTTGTTAATGGAAGTCAAGGTGGATGAAAGGTTAACAGTGCAAAATGGCAAATTAACTTCGGAATTGAACTGAAACAGTTTCTGCACATTTTGCACGAATGCCTTTGGAAAAGGTATAGATTCATATCTACTTCCTCCAGCTATGGTTTTAATAAAACAAAGCACTGGGACCTTTAACTTTGGTTGGCATATGGCTTTGAAGGAAAACAGTTGAGAATGCAAGACTTTGGGAAAGGCAGCAGGAAACCACTTCCATGAAGACTGTTGATAATGCAAAATAAATGAAAAGAGAAATTAAAGGAAAGGTAAGATTGTCCTCATCTTTGTTGGAACAACAAAAATGAGGACAATCTTACCTTTCCTTTTAGTTTGAGTGTAATTTATTTAAATAATGATAATTTCTTATTTACACTATTTATATTTGGACTATTGTCCTCATATTTGTTATTTTTATCATAACATTTTGGATGTTGTACCATCCAGCCTTCCTCAGGTATATATTGACCTGGATAACTTACAGGGAATTCTGATGTGAACTCCAGTAGGCCTAGAATTGGTAGGCGTAGAATTTTGACAACCATGTTGCACAGCTTCAAGGCTTTTCAGATTTTAATCCCCTGGGTATTCTTGAAACAGAGACCAGCCAGTGAATTCACAATCAAAACTACTTAGTGAAGGCCATTATCATAGAACTCATGGTTGATATGAATGGGAACCACTTTATCTGGGCATGCAGTCACCTCCTCTACACTGACAAGAAGCCAACCTCAAAGCTGAGATTGGTTTTATTATATAAGTATTTTTTATAAGTTGAATAAGTTGCCCAATACTTTTCAAAATATTGATTTTTTTTTTTTTAATGACTGTCTCTGTTATTTTTTTATTTATTTATTTTTTGAGGAAACTGGAATAAAGATCTTGGGTATGACCTAAAACTACACCTGGCAATGGATTCATGACTAAGGGATGGAATCAGGGTACCCTGAACTATTGTTACCCACAGATGATCTGTTTGCCCACTTACCAGGGTTACAGTTATCTATCTTTATATATATATATATATACACACAGACATGACACAGGGAAAGAGGCTTATATTTGTTTTGTTTTTTTTTTGATTGGATGATTAACATGAGTGGAAATAGAATAAGTGTAAGTAGACTGTGATTCATGTGTGGGTTTGCATGTATATATCTCGATGAAGCGAAATAAAATCATTATTTACCACTTCAAGCTGAGCGCATTACTGTGTTCCTTACCAGATTGGAACCTTTACAGCATTTGCTTCCTTTTTTTTTTTTCTTTTTTTTTATAGAAAAGTGTAGATTGCTGGTAAACCAGAAGGTACCTATGATTGGACTATAAATTGCCAAGAGGAGTCACAGTGTGCGATTACAAAAAAAAAAAAAATGGAGAAAATTGTAGTTGACTGATGGCACACAAGTCAATATCCAATCAGTATCGGCCGAGTCGTTGTGAAGAGGGGATATGATGTTGAAAAACCTGAAACTCCTAATGAACCTTGGCTAGAAGCATCACTGATGGTGTGTGTTAAAGCATCCCACAGATGTATTTTACAAAATGGAACCCTGAATACTTCAGTGACCTCTAGGAACAGACAAGATGATAACCAAAGAACAGTTTTGGTAACAACTGTAGACAGCTTGGAAAGATGTCAGTTTGAGCAAGCTGGGTTGGCACCTTTACTTGCATCTCTGCTAGGAAGAAACCATTGTTGGCTACAAGTGTTTCAGGAAATAGATACCCCCAGGGGATTCCAAGAGCTAGATCCCCAGTAGGATAGAGGAAGGGCTTTCAAGCAAGGATTACACTGGAATTACGAAAGTGAAATGCATCTGTGGGAAGGAATGCAAAAACCTACATGGCTTTAAAATCTACCAGACTAGGATGAAATGTTTAGAGAGAGAGAGGCAGACATGTGTAGGTAGTTACCCTGGTATAACAGAGGAGGAGCATAGCTAGGATACACACCAGAGAGCTGAGTCCCTCCATGTGCCAGGATCTTCAGATGCAGAGTAACCAGAAAGCAGATTATATGGTCCACTGTACACCAGAAGAACGAATGGCAACAGTTCAATAAGGATGTAAACAATATTTTATGAATGTTATAGAAAAGGGACACGAATTGTAGATTACTTACAATAATGACTATCATCATTAGTTATGTGCCAGAAAGATTTGGTTATGTTCAAAAGAAGCACCAGAAATAACTATTGAGAAAAGAAAATTCACCAGCTGAGACTCGAGCTAATATCCCTAAAGAAACTAAACGAAAAAAGCAAATGAAGTGGAAAAACCACCGCTTTTCGAAACTCCAAGCACATTGAGGAATAAACATAAAACTCTTTGTAGAGTGGAAGATGACAGAAAGCATGGGAAAGTGATGTCTTGGAAAAGAGCAGCCTTTATTTCAAACCCTTTTTGGTTTTGCAAAGAGATTACTTGCAGATAAAAGAAATGGTAATCTTAAGTGTATAGCGGAAGAAATAAATTCTTTCACTCAGTGATCAAGATAGAGAAAAGAACCTGGGAGAAAAACAATGCAATATTGAACCCTGAACTGCCAGAAACAGTTATTGACCCGAAGGTACTGACCTTGAAAGAATTAAAGGTCATATTGGCAGCTAGTCCAGCTTCAGCCCCAGGACCCAGCGCTGTTCCCTATAGTGTCTATAAGAGATGTCCAAATATTCAGATACATCTCTGGAAGATATTAAAAGCAATTTGAGGAGTGGTAGAGTTGCAAATCAGTGGATGTTCCCTAGTACAGTGTAGATTATTAAAGAAGAAAGCTCTAAAGGAATTGAAAAGTTTAGAAGGATTTCTTTGCTGGACACTGAGAACAAAATCTTCTTCAGCATCCTGTTCCAAAAGCTTCAGAATTATTTTGTTGCTAACAGTTTTATAGATACTTCAGTACAAAAGGGTGGGATTGCAGGCATTCCAGGTCGCCTGGAGCATATTGCCATGGTAACGCAGCTCCTAAGAGAAGCAAAAGAAAGGAAGGGCAACCTAGTCGTACTGTGGCTGGACCTTTCTAATGCATATAGATCTGCTTGACACAAATTAGTTAAGGAAGCTCTAAGAAGATACCATGTCCCTATTTGAGTAAAGAATCTCATAGAAGATTATTACAATGATTTCAGTATAAAGACAACCTCCAATTTGATATCTTTCGATTGGCATTGGCTTGAAATAGGAATTATCACTGGATGTACAATCTCAGTGCTATTATTTGCCTTAACTATGAACATGTTGGTAAATCAGCAGAAGTTGAGTGTCAAGGTCCATTGATGGGAAACGAAGTATGACAACCTCTGATATGTGCATATATGGATGACCTGACAGTTACTACATCTACTGTTCCTTTATGTCAGGGGACATTACAGGGTTTAGAAAAGTTAATGACTTGGGCAAGAATGCAGTTTAAACCGAAAAAATTGAGGCCATTAGTAATGAAGAGAGGGATTGATAAAAAAAGGTTCCATTTCAAGATTGCAGGGACCATTATCCTTTCATTTAAAAAAAAACAAAAAAAAACAGTTAAGTGTCTGAGTAAAATAGTCAATGCTGATTTAAGATACAGATGCTACCCAGAAATGTTTTTACAGACTTTGAAGCAATGTTGAACAAAGTGGACAAGTCAGGGCTGCCAGGCCATTTTAAAGCGTGGATATATTAATATGCCATTTTACCAAAGATTCTGTGGGCCCTGACATTATATGTTGTGGCATTAACAACAGTTGGGAATATGGAGAAGAAAATTACTGGCCATCTGAGAAGATGGCTTGGCCTACCAAGGAGTTTGAGTCTGGATGGAGTATTGAAACACATTGCAATTTCCCTTCAGAGAATTAGTTGAGGAATTTAAAGTGGCAATATAGGGATTCAAAAGATATTAAATTTGAAGAAGCAAGAATAGAGGTTTAAACTGGAAGAAATTGGAAGGCATTGCACAAGCTCAGTACTGCAGAGCAAAGGTTGAGACAGTGCTAGTAGGAACAATGGCAGTAGGCAGATCAGGCCTAGGTTACTGTCCCAATTTCCAAAGGAGAGAAAAAAGGAAAAATTGGAAACACTGTCTTGAATATGAAATAAAAGACAATAAAATGGTGGCCTTAGGTCAACAGGGGGCCTGGACAAAATGGTAAAAACCTAGAAAAAAAAATGATTTCCTGGACAGATTACTGATATATTAATCCCAGTAAAACAAGCTTCCTTGTGCATGCAGTGTATGATACATTATCCAGCCTGGCAAAACTCTACATGTGGGGAAAAAGTGAGTCTTCACTTTGTCTATTTTGCCAGAAGAGAGGTTCTCTCAAACATCTATTGAGTGGTTGCCCCCAAGGCATTAAGTGAGCGGTATTACTGGTGGCATCATGATAAAAGTTAAGGAGCCATTGAAACAATAGCCTCAATGAGTCTTAAAGAAACTGGGCTAGACTAAATCTTAAAGAAACTGGGCTAGACTAAATCTTAAAGAAACTGGGCTAGACTAAATCTTAAAGAAACTGGGCTAGACTAAATCTTAAAGAAACTGGGCTAGACTAAATCTTAAAGAAACTGGGCTAGACTAAATCTTAAAGAAACTGGGCTAGACTAAATCTTAAAGAAACTGAGATAGGCTAAATAAGATGATGAATTTCCTCAAAGCCAGGGAAAAGGTAAAATACTTTCAGTAGAAAATAATATTCCTCCTCAGTTCTGCCTCATACTAGCAAATAATAGTAGGTATAGACAGGCAGCTAAAAATTCCAAGTGATAATAATACAGACTAATCTACGTCCAGACATGATTATTTATTCAGGAAAAAAAATATGCAAGTCATCTTGTTAGAATTAACAGTTCCTTGGGAAGAAAACATGGGTGAAACCCATGGAAGGAAACTTTGGAAATATTTACACGTTGTAGGGGAATGCAAAAGGTGAAGTTTGTGAGGTCAGTGCAAACCAATTGAAATTGGATGCAGAGGTTTTGCTGGGTTGTTATTATGTAAGATGCTGTCAAAATTAGATTTAACAGGCTTGTAAAAGGCCATTCACTCAATAACAATGGCAGCATAAGAAGCCTCTAGATGATTATTGCTTAAAAGATCAAGTGATTGGAAGACAACAAGGAAATGAATAGAAGTTGTGGTTGATACTATTTTTTTTTCTCAAGGGAGCTGGAATTTAGATGTTGGATATGAACTAAAACTACATCTGATAATGGAGTTTTGACTAGGGGACAGAATTAGGGTATCCTGAACAATTGTTATCTATGGGTAATGTGGCTAAGATCTAGCACCTGCTTGCTCCTTTACCAGGGTTGCAGTTATCTGTCTAACTGTATATACACACTCACAATGGATACAGGGAGAGGGGCTTGCATTTTTTTCTTTGATTGGATGATTAACATGAATGGAAATAAGATAAGAGTAAGTAGAACATGATTCATATGTGTGTTTGCATGTGTGTGCATGTATATAGAGCAGTGAAGCGAAACAAAATCATTACTTACCACTTCAAGCTGAGTGAATTACCAGAATGAAACCATTACTGCATTTGCTTCCTTTTTTTATAGAAGAAGAGCATAAATTGCTGGGGAACCGGAAGTTATCCATGATTGGACTATAAATTGCCAAGAGGACCCGTAGCGTGTTATTAAGATCAATGGCACACAAGTTGATACCCGATCAGTATCGGCTGGGTTACCATGGAGAGGAGATATGATGTTGAAAGACCTGAAACCTCCGAATGAACCTTGGCTAGAAATATCACTGATGGTGTATGCTAAACCATCTAACAGATGTATTTTATGAAATGCTTTCAATTACCTGACTCACTGTGTACACACATTAAGAAAATTTACATGGGATGCCGTGATATGACCTTCATCCTCACTGCCCCCTGACCATGATAGATAATGTAAACGTAGCGTGTGTCACTGTGTGGTCAGTGAAGAGAACCTGTAACTTGATTTTCATCAGCTGGTTCCACTCAAGAGGTTCACTATCTCAGAATCTCTGTGGTTGTTGTCTATTGCCACGAATATGGTGTGCTTCTTCATGTGTACAGCACATTGGAAGAGAACTACTTTTGCCTTCCATCAGCATCAAAGAAGGATCAGTAATGTTATTGGTCATGATCTAGCATCTCGACTTGAGTTACTTACCACTCCTGTGACATGGCTTCACTGTCTTTTCTATAAATATTTTTTCATGACAATTATTCTAATGAGTTCACCTCCTTGGAACCTCACCTGAATGAATTCAAGCATACTACTAGATTGGCAGTATTTACATTAGTCGGACTATTGTCCTCATCTTTGTCGCCATATTTGTTACAACGTTTCGGCCGTTGTACGCTCCGGCCTTCTTCAGGTGGTTGGAATTTCGAACTGAACCCTTTATTTCGATCGCTGGGGTAGACTGTTCTAATTCCACGTGCCATGTTTGATGGATGTCAGTTATCAGTTATCTCCTGCTAATTTTCCCTCTGAAAGTTCTCCACTGCCTTAACCAGGAATTGAACTCACCTTCTTTGGGTCTGTCACTGGATCTAACCAACGCCTTTATCCACTGTGCCTTGAGGACATCTGGGTATGAACTTCTGAGTATTATAAACCTAATGTTTTCAGCATCATTTTTACCAGTGCTCATATTGCAATTTTTGCTGTTATCATTGCATGTCTTTACAGAGAGTTCATATTGCAACTTTGTTATCATTGCTTTTCTCTGGCACTCCTTGATAACTGACATCCATCAAACATGGCACGTGGAATTAGAACAGTCTACCCCAGCGATCGAAATAAAGGGTTCAGTTCGAAATTCCAACCACCTGAAGAAGGCCGGAGCGTACAACGGCCGAAACGTTGTGACAAATATGGCGACAAAGATGAGGACAATAGTCCGACTAATGTAAATACTATACATAATACCTCATCTCAGAAATATAGACATACTAGATTGGCAATTAGGTCTCATCATTTTACTGTTAAAAATAGATGTAACCATACATTCTATTCTAACAGTTTATTTTCTTGCCTGTGAAATTCTCTTCCAGTTTCTTGCTTCCCTGCTGTCTATGATCTTCAAAAATTTTAAATTATTAGCAATATTTCTGATAAAATCATATATAATTATCTTAAATTCACATAGCATACTTATTATGTAAATATGTCCCAAGAAGCCTACCAACTCGAGTTGCTCATTATCTATTGTATTGTGAAAGCAATTACAAAATAAAATTTGACATAATAAATGTGTAAGTAATATTACACACAAACACATATACACAATACCATATATTTATATTCATGCAAGCACACACACACACACACACACACACACACACATATATATATATATGACATTTTTTTATGTTTATACATTCTTTATACATATATATATATATATATATATATATATATATGTCTATTTTTAATAATTTTTGTCAGAATTGCAGAGATGAAGAATTATTTTTATATGATTTTTTATTTAGATCAGCATGTTCATTATAGTCAGAACATTTTGGCCACTGTACCCTCCCCCTCCAGCTTTCTTTAGGTGTCTGCTTTATATACTTTATTATTCGGATATTTATCTTCATCTTGATTATTATAATCTTGACATTTCGGTCTCTGTACCCTCCAGCTTTCTTCAGGTGTCTGCCTTATTATATGCTTTGTTATTTGGACTAGCATGTTTAATTTGGTTAGTTGCAACATTATAATAACCAAGATAAACATACTAGTCTACATAATGAAGCATATAATAAGGCAGACACCTGAAGGAGGCCAGAGGTTACAGTGGCTGAAATGTTGTGAGTACAATAACCAACATAAACATGCTGGTACTAATAACAAAGCATGTGATAAGGCCTTATTATATGCTTTGTTATTTGGACTGGCATGTTGATCCTGGTTATTGTACTCACAACATTTTGGCCACTGTACTGTCCAGCCTTCTCCAGGTGTCTGCCTCATTATATGTTTTATTATTTGTCCATAATCCTCATCTTGCTTATTATAATCACAAGATTTCAGCCACTCTACACTCCGGACTTCAGGTGTCTGCCTTATTATATGCTTTTCTATTCAGATAACCTTATTCGTCTCTGTTATTATGCTTATGGCCAAAACATGTTGAAACACAGGTTCCCATACAATCACTAAAGTTAAGCAACATCAACCCAAGACAGCTGCTGGATGGGTGACTGTTTGGGAATACCATGTGCTGTATCCTTGGCTGTGCAGGTTGTGTAATGGATAATAGCTTGGAATTTTTAATTGGAGAGCTGAGTTCCAATTTCTGTTGTCTTTGTTATATTCACTTACATGCAAATACCCTCAGGAACATTATGAATTCATCTCTTCTCCACAGAGCTATGGGTTAATTAGTAAAAGTTATATCACTAAATCATTATTATCTCAAAAAAAATTCTTAGAATCTAAAACTATTTTCTGGCTTTAAATTACCTGCAAAGGATAGATAAGCTGTAGAAAATGAATCAATTTCAGCCAATACATGCAATATTTCAGCCACTGTAACCCCTGGGCTTTTTCAGGTTTCTGCCTTATTATATGCTTTACTATTTAGACCAGCATATTTATCATGGTTATTATAATCACACCATGTTGGCCATTGTACTTTTAAAAACTATCTTCATATTTGTTAATCTTTTTGTTAATTATAAACTTAACACTTTCTTAAATCCACAGGGGTAGAGTGTTTTTCCATTTACCATGCTTAGGGAATATCTATTGTTTCTTCCACTGAACCTGAGCTTATGGCTGTCAGATTGAAATACTGGTTCTCTCATGATCAGTGAAATTAAGCAATAGCAAGCCTGGTTAGTACCTATTTGGGTGACCACTGGGGAATACTTGAGCCACCAGCACATCCAGGTTTACAAAACCTGGATGTGCTGGTGGCATAATGGATAATGGCTTGGAATTGGAAATTTCTAATTCTGAGTCATTATCCATGACACCACCAGCAATTTGAGCCAATTCCCAATTCCCGTCAGGTTCGTTTTATTCACTTATGCATAAATGCTCTTGGGATAGGTATGAATCCACCTCTTAAGGGTTAATTAGTAGGACTTGATCAGTAAATGATTATCAAATCCAGAAAAATTCTTACAATCTAAAAATATTTTCCAGCTTTAAATAATCTGAAAAAGGTTGATAAATCGTAAAAAAAAAAAAACAAATCAATTAATCCACATTACTTGAGTATATAACTTTTCAGCATCATCTAACCTTAAGAATTGGACTTGCAACTATCAAAGAACCTAACATTTTTTAAAGCCCTGTATCTTGGACAGTTATGAGTTCAGTCCCTGGGTGAGGTCATGTTGATAAATCATATGCTATGATTCAGTGGATGAAACATAGAAGAAACAAAACTGCTGAATATCAACTCATATGGATTGACCCATAAGCATTACCTTCATGGATTCAATAAAAGGATTCAGCTCAAAATATCATGAATGTTACAAACTAGGAAGACAAAGCATATTATATATTATGTATATTTTGATTGACTGAACACTTGTCATCTCTCATGGAGGATCTTGGTAATTATTAATGTTCTCATTGTTTTTTGGTTTCACTTTGTGATCTGCACATTTTTTTTTTCTCCTTAACTTGATATTGTGACCTTATTGGCATTTATGTCACACTTCTCCACTAGAGTGCATGTATAGTGTAAAGTGGAACTGCTAAGCCAAGTCTGGATTTCAGTTAATTCTTTCATTCACTTCACACTAATCCCCTTGGAAAAAGGTATGAATACATTTTTCTCCGATTATGGATTAAATAGTAAGACAAAATGGACTCTCTTGCCAGGGAAGCAAATGTCTGAAACCTGAGGAAAGGTGTTTGCCAATTTTGTACACACTGTGCACCATTTTTGTTAAGAACCCCATGCAAAAATCATACAAAGAAACAATTGATGAGGGGTGGTTGGAAGAGAATTTATGACCAAAGCATTCTGTCTTATCAGGGAGGAGCGACTGATGATTTACCCTTGCTTTATATATATATATATATATATATATACACACACACACACGTATGTATGTATGTATGTATGTGTGTCTTGAACAATAAAAATTTTTTAAATTAAAATTTCAGACATACTGAGTTGTATATTAATATTTTTCTTTTATTTTTTAATTAGGTTACTAGACTAGTTTTGGCCAGCATCAAGAGAAAATTCATGTTGGTGTTATATCTCGTGCAAGATATAATAAACAAAGTAAACCCGAGTGTGGTTTTCAATAATAATTTTATAATCGGATGTAGGTATGTCAAAATACAGAGACACGTCAGGAGTAAGCTAACCGCAATGGTGTTAGTAAACGAAGACCTTTTTTCTCTACTCTTGACTGCGGTCGTACTTTATCGGCAACCAGTCCATCCATTATCGTGAGTGGGGAAGTTAGGTTATCTCATCACAACAGTTGGTTAGTTGCAGTGGACTACAGAGGTGAATGACAATCTCTGAAGAAGTTGAAATTGGCCTTTAGTTTTCGTTTGTGTTTTTTTTTATAGTTAATTTTTGATCAGTTCTGGGATTGGTCAAAGATCTTTTTAAGTTCTGTATACATACATACATACATACATACATGTGTGTGTGTGGATGTGTGTGTATATATATATATATATATATATATATATATATATAATCGACTCTCCCGTCGCGTTCGACGTATGAGGGTCAGGCCGATATATATATATATATATATATATATATATATATATATATATACACACACATATATATGATAAAATTATAGTTTTAAAGTAATCTATATTTATGAGTAAAAGTGCTCAAAATCAGAGATAGAGCATATCTAAATATAAATGTTGACACTGAGGTCAGCATCAAGTGGTGACAGTTTGTTTCATGTTTAAACACAGTCTTCAACAGCCTGAAGATTGCATTGAGGCATGAAACAAACTGTTGGCACTTGGTGTCAACCTTCATGTCCACTTATATATATATATATATGATTAATACAAATCTACAGTTGCTAAGGATATTTTGTTTTTGTTATTATAAGTTACTTTGTTTAAATAAAATCATTTTGTTTTTTGTCTTGAGTGTAGAAAAATCACGTGGCCTGACGATTGCATCTAGCATGAAACAGACTGTCACCTCTAAATGTTGACTTCTATGTTCACTTTTATATTTACACACGCTCTATCTCTGATATTGAGCACTTTATCTCATAAATATAGCACACCTTAAGACTATATTTCTTCATATATATATATATATATATATATATATATATATATATATAAAAAAATTTTATAAATGTTAAGAAAATTAATGACAAAGTGGGGAAAAAATTTTATGATGAGTTTTGTTCTTTAGGAGTTGATTCTTCATTGGACTAAAGTGATGTTTATGTTGACGTAACCCCATATACACAAAAGGGAAGGTGTATTGAAATTTAAACTTCTAATTTTAAATTTTATTTATGTATTTTCAATATGTGTTTCAGTATATAGTCTAGTGAACTTCATTTAATTTCTTTTTGTTTATGTTTTTATCAATTTCGTCATTAATGATTATCCCATGTTGTGATAATAGAAGAACTGCCAAGACAAGTGAAATGTAATAACCTGAATACTAATTTCTTGCTATTAAAGCACTTTCCAAAACAACAAACTATGGATTAGTTGCTCTTCGTAATGACTCTGAACATAATTTTGATTTAAAAAAAAATGCTACTTTAATTAAAAGAGAAAGCAATTTACTAAGATGAATGGGTATAGAAAGTGCTTTAATTGCTACATCATCTGAGAGAGAGAAAAAAGAGAGGACATACTATATATTTATTTATTCGATGACAGCTACCTGAACAAATATGGAAAAGGACCAAATGTTGATTCATTTATCTGTTTTTTTTTAGGTTTTTTTTTGTGAAAAACCTGACATGTTTTGATCAGGCAGCAGGCTGTCCACTCGAAGACAAGTCCCTGTCTGAACTGTGGGTCGCAACATCTGATTCCTTTTGATGTCTTTTTGATAGCCAGGAACAAAAGACTTGGTAGATAGACCAGGGACAAGAAAGGCTAGGAGGAATGAAAGGCATGGAGGGAAGGTGGGAGTTGAGAATGTTGAGATATGGCATTCAAGATGCTCTCTCTCTCTCTCTCTCTCTCAGACACACGCATGCACACAGACCAGCTGGATAAAAAATTTGTTTTCTTGAAGTGATGAGTCTGCATTATGAAACAGTTCACAAAATTTTATAGCAGAGTCCTACCTTAAAGCGATATTATATGAAGTAATGTAGGATGTTGGGGTCTGCTTTTGGAGGACTGTTTTGTAAGTACATTCCTTTATTTAGGGAAAAATAATTTGGGAATTGGAACTAGTTGTTACTGTGATTAAAGTAATAATTGTTAAACACGTACATAAAAATTTTCATTAGTACAAGAAATTATAAGGTTAAGAAGAAAAAAATAAAACAATGGTTATATTACATTCTGTGACTTAGATTGCATAATTTTTCTGATCTCATGTATGTGTATATAGATCTTGTGTATGTATGTATAAATATATATAGCCAATTGTCAGAAATTAATGCAAGCATTGTTGAGCTATTGTATTGGTAATATTAATTTATATATATATTTTAAGATATTTTTATGTTTATACATTCTTTTTATAGATACAAATATTTAAGTAAATGCTCTGTTTATAATAAACATTATTAATAACATTTACCAGCCTGAATGTCCGAGAAATTTTTATGGAAATATTCATCCTCCAACAGGAATTGAACCTGTATCCTATACCGAACCGTCATATAGCCTGACATGCCTTAACCAATTGAGCCACAGATGATCGTTCCAAAATGTAAAATGCATATCCAAATGTAAACAAATGACGTCACACATTATGAAAAGGACAAAATCTGACAATTATTTTAAGACATTTTTATGTTTATACATTCTTTTTTTTTATGTGTGACGTCATACGCATTGAGCAGATATGAATGCACATGAGAGATTCATGGAAGATTGTAGTTTAAAAGCAGTAAAATCGACCTTGCTAACCGAACGATCCTCTGTGGCTCAATTGGTTAAGGCATTTCAGGTTATATGACAGTTCTGTATAGGATACAGGTTTGATTCCTATTGGGGGACGGATATTTTCTATGAAAATTTCTTGGACATTCAGGCCGGTAAATGTTGTTTAATACTGTTTATTATAAACAGAGAATTTACTTAAATATTTGTATCTATAAAAAGAATGTATAAACATAAAAATGTCTTAAAATAATTGTTGGCCTTTGTCCATTTCATATATATATAAAATATATATATATATATTAGTTTGAGGGTATGTAGATATAAAGATAAAAAAGTGAGCATTGAGGTCAACACCTGGCTGTGACAGATTGCATTGAAGCATAATTGGTGTTGAATTCAGTTTCCACTTTTATATAATCATTTCACTCAAAAAGTAGTGGCTTACTGAGTAAATGAATATGAGTAAAGGTAACACATTATTAAAGAGGCAAAATATAAAGAAAACAGGAATTAAGAGAATGGAAGATAATGATTGACATTGCATTTACATTTTTGAAGTTAACTGGAAATTAAGAATCTAGAAGAGACTTCCACAAGTGTGAGGTCCAAAAGGGGAATCTCTCAGAATGTGTTAAAATATCATTAAAATGATAAAACCCAACTGCCAATCTAGTACTGCATTTAAGTGTGTAAAGTCAAGGTACCAAATAGGAAATGTCATCTGAAAAATTGCCATGAAAATATTTACTGAAAAGGCATAGGGAAGCTATGTTATGGTGGTGGGAAAGTAACAGAGGTCAAGATGCAAAGAATATATAAAATTGCAAATTCTTCTCTTTGTCAGGAATCTCTAAATACAGAGCTGAAGCCTCAGACCAGTTGTAACAACAATGTTCAATGAATAGTACACTTATAAATGAGTTTGAAAAAAAAAATCAATACATTATGAATAACTTATTGATAAAAATGAATAATAAAAAAAAAGAAAGGATTGTCAATGGTCAATAACTATTGGAAGCATTACTGACTGAAGACTGCTATTTGTATAATTTTTCATACATTTACTGAAAAACATACTGAAAATTTTCTTTTTTTTCCATCAAAAAATAAATTAGAAAGTAATTTACTTATATACCTGTTTGCATTGAAAAAATACTTGGTAGGTGGAAATGAGAAGTAGCATTTTCTGCAAACTTGATTACATTTGTTGAAATAGAATCATGGTTCTCAGACGAAAAAAAAATCAAAAGATATTAGTTGCATTGAGAGTGTTATAATGTGATATAGAACATTTGTGTATGTGGCTAGAGTTGTTTTAGTATATTGTAGTTTGAGTGTGGAAAAAATTGACAGACCTTCTTAGAATAATTTCACATGGAAGCTAGTCTGCATTACATTATTATGTATTCTACAGGGTGCGATGAGTAAATTGTCGCCATTTTATGTTTTTAATTTTGCACATTGTTTTTGATTTTGTTGACTGCATAGTATAGTAGGGTCAGTTGGGCACCATCTGTGGGGAAAAAGAGCACCATGATGCAATTCAGAAATTTGGAAATAGCATGCTATACTTCTTGGCATTCACACCAGAAGCTCCAATATGAATATTTCAGAGTGGTGGGTGTCAATCTGAGGACAGTGCAGAGGATTCGGAAAGAGTTGGAATAGTTTAATGGCGATTATGAAAGTATGGCAGATCGGAAAAACTCACTCTGATATATTCTGATAAGAAATTGTGGACATGAAAGCGAGACTAACTTTAGCTGTCGACATAAGAGGGTTCGTTTGTGTCTGGCGTGCAGGACAGTAATTAATCCAAAGAGAAACACCGCCATTACGGTGAGTCGGACTTAAAATGCGATCTCGGAGCTGCGAAGATTGGCAAGATGTGAATTGGGCCAGATGCAGGTTGGTGGGCGTTCGCCGTGATAAAATGACGACGAGAGACCACTCGGGAGTTTTTTGTGTGTAGCGAACTACGAGGCGATGTTTGAACAATTGAGTGGAAAGATCAGTGGAATTTTGTAGCTAAACTGTCGTGAAGCTAAGGAGTTTTGTTTCTTCCCGAAGTAGGCGGTGCCAGGCCAACCTGTTCCCTTCCTATTGTTTGGACCTAATTTTATCTACAGAAATGAATTCCCAAATTTGTTGGTGAATTCCAGGCCATGATTGACAACGATCCCGCCAAGTCAATCAAGTCCATAGCCAGGGACACAGGAGTGTCTGAGTTTCTTATCAGGCAGGTAGTGCTTGAAGACTTTTGGTATTTCTCATACAAGATGAGAAAGGACCAATTTTAATTTGAAGCCATGAAGGACAAGAGGAAAAACTGTTACAAAGCTTTTGAAGGAGCTCGAGCATCACCTCAAACCGAACATACTTTGGTTTTTCTCAGACAAAAAAAAAAATCTGCCAGGATAACATGGTGAACACACAGAACAACTGTTGGTTTGCTGTCCCCCCCAAAAATGTACCAAAAATGATGAGAACCAAATATCCAGTCGACATCATGTTGTTTGGGGTGATCACTAGTGATGGCAACATTATGCTTCCATTCATCTTTCTACTGGGCCTTACTTAGCACGGAGGCTTACACCAAATATTTTAAAGTGTTTGGGTGTCGATCTGAGGACAGTGCAGAGAATTCAGAAGTAGTTGGATGAGTCTGTGTTAGTTGCAGTTGAGTGAGAGACCAACAAAACTCCTTGTAACACCAAAGATGAACTGAAGGCAAGGATTATGGCAGCATTTAACAACTTAAACAATGAGACCGTCCAGAAAAGTTACAGGAGATTCTGAAGTTGTCTGGAGGCTGTGGTTGAAGCTAATGGCAACTTTATTGAATAAATTTACTCTTTAGTATTTCAAGATATTTTTGTGTAATTTTGGTCAATATATCTGTTAAAATGAGATGTCAGTTTTATTTTCATCTTTGTGTAATTTAGATGACAATTTATCCATCGCATCCAGAAACCAATTAGGCAGATTGACTGTTTCTGTTTTTAATTTCCATAAGATGTCTGAGTTTGATAGATGGATCGAACAAAAAAAAAGTTTCCGTAAAGAAATGCTATTGGCCTATGATGGTGTGTGTGAATTTGATCCATATGACATAACATTGAAAACTATCATGGAGGAAGCAATAAAAAACAATGTGAATCCTTTCTTCATTACTTTCCTAAATGTTACCGTGGAAAGTATTTCCTTTTCATTCTGAAAAGAAAGGAAGAGATTTGTTTGTTTGCTTGTAACCCTAGGCTTTGGATTTGCTGATATGAGGCAAAACATTGCAATATTGCCAATAGCAAGAACAGAGCTTTCTGGGCATGTTACTTGTTGTAACCCTAGGCCTTGAATTTGCTGATATGAGGCAAAACATTGCAATAGTGCCAATAGCAGGAACAGGGCTTTCTGGGCATGTTACTTGTAACCCTAGGCCTTGAATTTGCTGATATGAGGCAAAACATTGCAATAGTGCCAATAGCAGGAACAGAGCTTTCTGGGCATGTTACTTGTTGTAACCCTAGGCCTTGAATTTACTGATATGAAGCAAAACCTTGCAATAGTGCCAATAGCAGGAACAGAGCTTTCTGGGCATGTTACTTGTTGTAACCCTAGGCCTTGAATTTACTGATATGAAGCAAAACCTTGCAATAGTGCCAATAGCAGGAACAGGGCTTTCTGGGCATGTTACTTGTAACCCTAGGCCTTGAATTTGCTGATATGAGGCAAAACATTGCAATAGTGCCAATAGCAGGAACAGAGCTTTCTGGGCATGTTACTTGTTGTAACCCTAGGCCTTGAATTTACTGTGGCCCCATATGAAGCAAAACCTTGCAATAGTGCCAATAGCAGGAACAGGGCTTTCTGGGCATGTTACTTGTAACCCTAGGCCTTGAATTTGCTGATATGAGGCAAAACATTGCAATAGTGCCAATAGTGGAACAGATAATGTTAGGTAACCCTAGGCCTTGAATTTACTGATATGGCAAAACCTTGCAATAGTTAGCTTGGGCATGTTACTTGTAACCCTAGGCCTTGAATTTGCTGATATGAGGCAAAATTGCAATAGTGCCAATGGAACAATTGTTGTAAGTTTGCCATATTAGGCAAAACATTGGAACAGAGCTTTCTGGGCATGTTACTTGTTGTAACCCTAGGCCTTGAATTTACTGATATGAAGCAAAACCTTGCAATAGTGCCAATAGCAGGAACAGGGCTTTCTGGGCATGTTACTTGTAACCCTAGGCCTTGAATTTACTGATATGAAGCAAAACCTTGCAATAGTGCCAATAGCAGGAACAGGGCTTTCTGGGCATGTTACTTGTTGTAACCCTAGGCCTTGAATTTGCTGATATGAGGCAAAACATTGCAATACGTCCAATAGCAGGAACAGGGCTTTCTGGGCATGTTACTTGTTGTAACCCTAGGCCTTGAATTTACTGATATGAAGCAAAACCTTGCAATAGTGCCAATAGCAGGAACAGGGCTTTCTGGGCATGTTACTTGTAACCCTAGGCCTTGAATTTGCTGATATGAAGCAAAACCTTGCAATAGTGCCAATAGCAGGAACAGGGCTTTCTGGGCATGTTACTTGTTGTTGTACTGTTGAAAATGCTAGATGTTCTATAAATAAGTTCTATATTAATAGTTTCTTCTCTTTCACTACTTATCTGTGGAACTCTGTTTTGACTTCTTGCTTTCTAGTCAACTTTGATCTTAAAAAATGCAATGTCCGTCATTATCATCTGTCTCTTTGAATCCTGTTCTTTTATTGTTTGGTCTTCTTAGTTATTTTTCATGCAACATTCTCAATCTCAAAATTGAAATGATGTAACCTTCTATTCTGATAGTTTCTTTTTTTGCACTTGTTGCCTGTGGAAATCTCTTCTGGCTTCTTGCTTTCCAGTCATCTATGATCTTCAATAATTTAAATGATGTAACTGTAAATTCTGTTCTGATAGTTTCTTCTCTTGTGCTTCTTGCCTGTTGAACTCTGTTTTGACTTCTTGATTCCCTGATAATTATGAGAGGGAACAAAAACTTGGAGAGTTGACTTAACTGGAACCATGGACTACATAAAGGGTTCAGTTTGAAATTCCAATGTAAATCACCTGAAGAAGGCCAGAGTGTACAATAGCCGAAATGTCATGAATAAGGAAATAAAGATGAGGACAACAATGTAAATAGTGTAAATGATAAGTATGATCTTATGGCAAAGAAAACAGCGACTTACGTTGTCAAACCAAGCGACAACGTGTCGCGTGTAATCTACGACAGAAAATGTGGTGAAAAAGAAAATGGCATGCTGAAAATGGAATATTTGAATTAAAAAATCAAATCCGTCGCAGGAGTTGCTATAAAAATATTTTGATATGCAAAATACTAAACATCGTCTCCCAGCTGTCGGTGAATGGAAAAAATGCTCGGCCGATAAAAGCAGTTGGTGTTCTCGAATTGGTAAGATGAATTTGGGCATTTTGGCTACCGTGTTTGTTGGAGAATGAGTTATTTTTCTGACTGGTTGCATGCATTGTGATTTGTGAGATAGTACCTGTGAATCGAGTTTTCGGCATTTCTTTCTGCCCCCCGATGTTCGAGTCTGAACTTAGTGATTTATTCTCTGTGATGTGGAAATAATCTGCGACAAACATTTCCTTTGCAATAGATCGCTTACAGATCTTCAAAAATTTAAATGCAACATCAGTTGACATTTTCTGTCGCCTTGAAAGCTGTTCTTTTTATTGACCCTTTCAATAATGTTTTCTCAGTTTCTTTCGTTCTCAGTCACCATTTGTGCCATAGTGGCTCTATCACCTTGCTTGGCATGAAATTATTGAAAAGAAAAAAAAAAGGAAAACTTTTACATTGGTGGCTTGATTTAAAAATGATTGGAGGATGGGTAAATATTGCTTCAAGTATTGTTAGCCAAGCCGAATATACAACTCCAAATAGAGACAAAAAAAAAATAATTCAAGAGTGGGTAAATAATAATTAAGAATATATTAAGTAAGAGTAACTGCTCAACCTCTCTTCAATTTGAAATGATATCATTCATCATCTGCGAATAAAGCAGAATGCTTGGTCCATAAGTTCTCTTCCAATTTTACTCTTGACTCATCAGATGTACCTTTGCCTGGCTTTCTACTTAGAACTCAGTTTCTACTGTGTGATATGCATATAACTCCATCCATAGTTTCTGCTATCATCATTGCAGTTTAGTCTAAGGTATGATATGAAACTACATCTGTCAGCAAGGCCTGTGTCAGCCAGACGATTAGGGGTTTTGAGGAGCATGGAACCAGCTCTTAATTGTTGTTGTACCCAGGTCCACTCTGACCTGGTGTGGTATCACCTGTTAGGGTCCCAGCTATAAGCAAATAGTGACCCCCCCACCAAACAAAAACGAAACACAATAACAGTGTAAAAATACCAGCAGTACATTTTTATATTAAAAAATTACCAACACTATATATTTGTAGTATAATTACCAACAATATGTATATACTAACAAATTGTAATTACTTCATCCAAATCTGTTTAAAATACTATCAAACAACCAACATGAAAGAACTCTTTCATGCCATTAACCCATATAATATCCTACAATTTCTTATAAATTAAATTATAAATTCTTAAAGAAATTAAACTGTATTTCAAAATATAACGTCATCAAAACTACAACTGAATATCATCTACCATTTATTCAATTGTATATTGCAGGAAAACATTTTCATTACTTCCAAGTTCCCAAGAAAATTAAATTTTGGCATTAGTTGACCCATAAGGAGTTGATATGCTATTAAGCAGACAAATCAATAAAATAATTTATTATCATTATTGGTAGCATCTATTAAGGTTCCAGTTATGAGCAAATAGTGAATCCCCAAACAAAAATCAAAACACTAGGAAAATATAAGAATACATTTTTATAGTAAAAATACCAGCAATATATTTTTATAAGAAAAATGATCAACAATATAGCTTTGTATTGAAATTAATAGCAATATATTCTTATAAAAAATGACCAACAAATCTTTATAGCAAAACTGAAGACATGGCATACATTATGGGGAAAAAAAAGCAATTTGCTATGATTAATCTTATTTCTTGTAAGGAGAGAAAGTTTTTACGTATTGTTTGATTTTTCTAAGATTATTTGGTAAAAAAAAAATAAAGCTAAGTAATTAAAATTTAATCATGAAATAATGTCATTTTTTGAATTGATTATAAACTTTGAATTTTCATATTTAGATTTTGGCATATAGAGGTGTTGATATGCCACTAAACAAAAACCAAACATTGCAATTTTTCCTGAACAAATGTGCCTCTGAACTGGCCCATGTTCTCTCCAAGCTCTACAATAGGTGCTTTCTTAATTTCCAGATTGTGAGAAATCTCCTTCTGTAGCTTTTAAGAATGCTGGCAAACTCTGATCAACCTACTAGTCTTCTACTTATCTTTGGCATGCTACTGGAGGTTCTAAATCAACATTGAATTGGTGAAGCATCTCATGGGCTCTTCGTTCAGACAAGCAATATGGCTTTCACTTCTCTTGGTCAACCACCAATGTGTTGACAGTGATTGCTGAAATATTCTGTCAAGTTTTGGCAAAGCTTGTGTTGTTGCTTTAAATATTTCAAAGGAATTTTATGGTGTTTAGCATGCTGGTCTTCCTCATGAATTGAAATGTTACAGTGTTTCTGGCTGTTTGTTTGATTTGATTCAATCTTTCTCATCAAACTGTGTTATGAAAGTTGTCCTCGATGGCCACTCCTCTAGATCATTTTCCCTCAGAGCTCTATTCTTGGACCCACTCTATTCCTTATTTTCATCAATGACCTTTCTGATGTAATCAGTTCCTGATGAAATGCTGATGACACAACTGTTTAATTTTGTCTTAATAAGGAAATCTGATTAGCTACCATTTTTAATTTTATTGAACTAATCTCAAAAACCATTTACAATTTATTGTTAACTTGTTCAAAAAGTGTTCTGTTAATTTTAACACTTTTAAAAGGAAACTACTCTTTGTTCATCATCCTTTGACCTCTCTGTGGTTAGTTGGAACTACATTACCAATCCCTTTCCACACTGCTCAGTCTTGAATTGCCATCCCCAGATCCCAATTGTCCAACCCTGAGTCCCAAACCATGGTGTCTAAGAATATCAACTTTTGTGAGAAGTCACCTTCAGAAGGAGGCCATAGAAGTAAGAATGAGATGACTTTCCCATATGCTCAGTGGCAGTAGCTGGCAAACTGCTATCACTCTTGAGAGATTGGTCTCAAACCGCAATCACTTAGAGATTGGTTTCAATTTTCTGTAAATTGTCTTAAAGATGGCGTGGGATCTTCAACTGATGTTCTTGATTTTTCTAAGCAGATTTGTATATGTTCAATCCAATCATCTTTCAAGATGACCATATAATGTCCAAGTTTCTGATCCATACAGTAGGACTCGTTCAATCAATGTTCAAAAGGTTTGAACTTTTAAAGAGGATGGAAGGTTCAAGTTCCAAATGTTGTGAAGTTATAGGCATCCCATGCTATTAATTATCTTCAAGAACCTGGCTTCCATTAGTATGGCTGATGCTAACACCCAGGGGAGCAACTCCCTGAGCCTTCTTGGTATCATGTTTTCCACTGACATAAAGCAGAACGACTATATTGAAACAATTGCCAGGCCTGCTGATAGGAAATTCAATTCAGTATATCACGCTAGACAGTTTTTCTTACCAGAATCCATTTTTCACATTTATAAGTTTATCATTCATCTGTGCATCAGATATTGTATCCATGTCTGATCTGTTGCTTCTGCTATGTGTCTAGAGATCTTTGACAAAATCCAAAGAAGAATCAACAATATGATGACCTGGCATCTTGGCTTCAGTCACGTTACCACTGCCATAATGTAACTTCTCTTTGTCTTTTCTATAAATATTTTCATGGTAATTGTTCTGATGAGTTTTCCTGTTTGGTACCTAGACTTGACAAATTTAAGTACAATACTAGATTGGCAGCTCGGTTTCATTATTTAACTGTTGAAATGGCTAGTTTCTTCCTTGTGGAACTCTCTTCTGGCTTCTTGTTTTCCTGTCAGCTATATTTAAATGTAATGTCAATCGTTTTGTTCTGTCTCTTTGAATCCTGTTATTTTATTTTCCTCTCTGTTTTTTTTTTTTTTTTTTCACCCTAAGTAAGCTTTTGTACCTTAGAGGCTTTATTGTCTTGCTTGAGGTGAAATTATCAAAAAAAAAAAAATAATAAAAGACTCTAAAATTCTCTGAAACGCCTTTTTAGAAAGCTCCGGTAAAGTATCAAGGAATTTCCTATTGAAAATGGGCTTTAACAATGGGGAACCATTCCTTGGGTAAGACATCTTTATTTTATTCCAAGAGAAAGTCTGGATATTTTACAGTTCAATCAAGGTAATGAGAGAATTAAAAATACAGTTTGCTTTATGGAGAATCTTGTGAAAGTATATAAACATCTAGTCATGTTTTGTTAGTTCGATATTCGTATTTTGAAGCTTGATTATCTATATCCATTTGAATTTGACATGTTTTGTATTTATTAATATTTTAAACAACTCTCTGCTATCTTGCATAGATAGAACAAATGCTTTTGTCAAATTGCTACTGTATGATTATGGATGAGCAACTGTTGTAACTTAGCACTTTACCAGATGATTGGAAAAGTGTCTTGATGACAAGAAGGAGTTAAGGAAGCTTCTTCGAAATGAAGATGCTCACTCAAAAAGCCCATCCACAATTAAGTGAGTTTTAATCAGAATATTAAAAGAACATCAATAATCATAATAGATTTTTGTCCGTGCTTTAAAAGGTTTAATTTAATCCGAACGTCTTCCAATGTTATAATTACGCAACATATTCATCTGCATCTTGAAAAGAACGATCTAAATCTCAAATCTATTTAGCAATAAAAATTGGGCGAGGTGAATTAGTAAATTTCAGTTCATGTCAAATCAGATGTTTTTTCGTTGTTTTTTGTTTTCTTCCTCATTTGTAATCTAATCGTTTTCCATTATCGAGAAAGAATATCGCAGAAAATTCCAACTAATAATATTGGCAAGGATACAAATTAAAAAAAAAATAATTATGGTTGTATTGATTATAATAATATTGATGGAAATGATGATAATATTAAATCAATAATAGATTATATTGAGGAATAACAACCCTGAAAATAACATCATTAATATGAAATAGTTATCATAGTTTTATAAATATATATTATATATATATTTATATATATATATATATATATATATATAAAGACTTGTCTCATTAAAAAGTTAAAACCTAAATATTTTTAAACTATTTACTGTAAACATTTAAAAAATTTATGCAGTATTCATAATTAATTTTATTAAGGGTTAGTTTCTACTAATAGATTTAAATAATTTTTTATAAAATTGACATCTTAATACCTTCGTTACCTTCTTTGATGTTATTGCAGAAGTACGCTTGTATGATAAAATTAAAAATCATACAGTACATAAGTTTATTTTTTTTCACTTGACAAATAAAAAATTTATTTTTCTGATAAACAT